>CM023489.1:36533240-36574238 GCA_013339685.2 Hyalomma asiaticum
AGTGACAACGAGCGAGGTCCGACACACGGCACAGCCTAGACTCTCAACATCACCGCTTTTTCAAAGAAATAGCGCCATAACCTTTCTGGCGTAATCCTTTCAGGGCCCTGGAAACGCCACCCACCAAATGAACGGCGAAGACGACCCGATATAATTCTACAAAACGACTGCGTTGTCCAAAGGCGAGGCAGCTATATGCTGCCAACGCACGTTGTATTTGGCAACACGACTGCGTGGGGGGCAGTTGACATTTCGAACGCATTACGAGTCCCCCCGACATTTATTCTATACTCGCGAACGCAGCAGGACTGAAGATATCGATCGAAACACAGCAATCGTCAAATGCCGAGTTCACTTATCTGTACAGAGAGCATAAATCGCGAGAAAAGCGTGCAATTACGCCACCCAGTGGGGGCGGTAAGAACAACGGGACTGTAGGAACAACGATCAGCAGTAATTGGCCGGCCTAAATCTGTCACGCACGATCACGTGCGAAGTAGTAGCGCGCAATAACCCGGATCACGTAGAACGTGCTACGTTATTCAATAGCTGCTGCAGGAAGAAAAAAGAAAAGGTGCAGACAACGGGGACAGAAGTGACAATGAATAATCGAGGCACGTGTTACGGAATATGAATGAACGTGTCTCCAGAATGACCTTTGCCAGCTCTACCTTGTTAAAGAGAAGTACTGCAGCAGCTGAACACTTTGGCTAAATGTCGCTGGGCCATTTCACGTCGGAAATAAGCAACACCCAAGGAACTATCAAACGAATGAATATCAATAACAAGAGAGGTCAATTTACATAATTCTTAACCAAATGAATCAAATTTCCTTTCTTATTCTGGACGATTAAGGCGAGATACGAATTCAACAAATTCAGTTAATGTTACCAATTCAATTACAGTTAGCCAAAGTGGAAGGCAAGAGAAATCGAAGCCATCCATTGCACAAGATGGTTAAGTGGTATTTTCGAACCCGAATGTAAACATACGTATCTTAACACCTCGCATGAAATAGATGAACAGATCACAAAATACGATTTAGAACAGGGAATGTCGCAGGAGCCAACGTTTCGACAAGTGAGAAGGCAGTCGCCACCCTGACGAAGACAAGTCCACTTGTCGAAACGTTGGCTCCTGCGACATTCCCTGTTCTAAATCGTATTTTGCGATCTGTTCATCGATTCAAGCATCCATCTTCCCCTGAGCTTCTCTTCTAGTTTGGATCGCATGAAATAGGTCTCACTGGCGGTCATATATACTCGAGGTGGAGTCGGCAGCAACCGAGCGGTGCACAACTGTTTGCGCATTATATATTTTCAGCTTCTTACTTATGAAACCAGCGCAAGCAGCTTTCGTAGCGACAACATTGCAGTGCGCAATAGGGAGCAGTGTTTCAATCGTGATTGAAAATCAGCGGAGCTGTTTCAGAAACCGACCGAGAAGGCTTCGTATATACAGTGAATTACGCGCAAACTGTCGCACTTCGTATCAGTCCGCATACACATTCATTGGAACCTCGTTGATACGATTCCGAGTAATACGTACTTCGGGATACTACGTCCTTTACTTTTATTTTCCTGGACAACGTCTCGTAGCAGGTGCAATGTGTTCTCATGCGGACAACGCCATCACGCTGTCGCCTAAAATAGGATAACACGACCGCAGAACTGGAGTATTAGGCTAAGGAACACTGACAATTGGGCTAGTTGGTAAGGGCTCATAGTACAACGGCGACATTAGGGAAAAACACGAAAACAATGTCCTCGCGTGTGTGGCTTGTGTTCGTGTCTAATAGGCTCGTTTATAGACTTGCTGTCCTAATTTTGTGGCGCCATTTCACTATATGAGCATTACGCTACTGATATTTCAAAACGCCGTAACATTATATTCCGCTTTAATAGCTAAAAGCACATTACAGCGGAACGCCCCGCCTCGGTGGTCTAGTGGCTGTGGCATTCCGCTGCTGATCATAAGCCGCGAGATCGAATCCCGGCCGCGGCGGCTGCATTTCGGTGGATGCGATATTCAGTTGAGGCCCGTGTATTGTGCGACGTCAGTGCAAGTTGAAGAACTCCAGGTCGTCGAAATTCCCGGAACCCTCCACTATACGGCGTCTTTCATAACCATATACCGTGGTTTTGGGGCGTAAAACTCCAGAAATCGATAGAAAGACAATTCCACGCAAATGGTCCCGGTGTCTAATACTTCATCCGCGCAATTTTTTTTTTTTTTTGCTTCATACAATTTTTCATTCTGAGAAAACGTTAAGCCATTCAAGGCGCAACAAGCCGACCGACAAGAACGCCGAGGTAAACCAGGAGGGCAACTCACCGGCTCTTCCCATTGAAACACTTCATCGCGAATCGCCTGCGCGCACCCGAAATGTGGGTGCGGTTTCCACCGCCTTCACGTTTTCTTTTAGTCAACCTCCAATAGCCGTTTCATTATTACTTCTGCATGTGGATTACATGATCCGTCAAGTTTTATCCTGTACTTCCCTCGCTGTCATGTAGTCCATATAGGTGTGGTTGTGACGTATGGTGTGGTTGAGACGCGTGGTTGTGACCCCATATCTGTTTCGCATGATGTTACGCTTACCGTTTCAAGTTATAGCCTGGACTGCCCCATTCCGCTAAGTGGCAGCCAGAAAAATACCAGAACACATCCTTTCGGTAAATGGTCTCGCGAGCCATATCACAGCAGCAATGCGCGAATTCATTGTGATTATTACGCAAAACAGACCTGCGCGAGCTGCTACTGTGGTGAAATGTGCCGTTTTCCTGTGCCTTGAACAGACTTGACTGTGCGCGTCTGTTATGTTTCTCTATATCTGTAGTAGCCTTTTATCAGTTTCCACATCCTCCTCCTCCCGTCCATTAGTTTAGCTTAGCAAACTGAATTCGCTTTTCTAATCGACCTCCGGGTGCTTTATTGCTTTCACACATTTGTATTTCGAGGTAGAACATTCATTTTAGTTACTAGAGCGACAGCTTAAATAAACAGACGTGACGCAATATGGTAAACAACCAATCAAAAATTTAATGACGCGGACACAACCATAAACGTTGTGCGTTATCCTACTGAGTTATATTTTATTTTGCTCTCGAGAAATAGACTTAATATAGCAACTAACAGCTAAAATGAAGAAGCAATCTAAGCACTCTAACTTTTGTCATATCGCTAAAGTTAACTTTTTTTTTTCATACTTCTTCAACAAGGCCTGTAAAGAAACGATTCAGTTACAACAGTTGTGTGTATGCGTTGCTCTGCTTATAAGTTACCACTCACTGGACTGCTCAGTCAGCAAGCGTACACCAAACAGCATTACTCAAATAGAAGACGTCCGTAAAAGTGATCAAACTCACCGTTGCCTTCGGTTACGCAAGACGAACTTCTCAGTTCCAACTCCTGCCGCAACGGTCGGCAGCGAAGAAAAAGGAAGCCTTGCCGTGCGTGCAGTGTGCGCGGGAGAGCACACAGCAACACGGACCGTTTCAACACAGCGCGGGAAAAAAAGTCCCCAAAGTCTGGCTCCAAGCCGCGCAATCCGGCAACAACACACGCGGAGTTGAAAACAATGCCGCGCCGCTGGGCACGCAGCAGTACAGGAGACAGCGGTCAGTGAGAGCGCTTCCTTTGTGCGCGAACCGCGCCTGCGACGGCGCGCGATGTTTGGAAACTGCGCTGCAGCCGAGACTGAATTGCCGCTTGGCACGACGACCAATCCGGCACGCGAGTCGCGTTTCCCTTTTTTTTTTTCGACTTCGGGCCGGGCGTGAGCCGAGCTGGAACTCCGGTGGCTACGAAAGAGAGACGTATTCGAGCACGGAAGGAAGATAGATGAATTGAGAGACAGCGCGCGTAATGGGGAGCTCTTTTATAACGCCTGGCCGGTGCCCACTCACCCTCACTCATACCCCCTCCCCTTCGTCACACCCTCTTGCGATGACCCCGACAATCGAAGAACCGTGCGAGCTTCCATTATGAGGATATAGGGGGTTCGAGCCCGGACGCGATCGCCATCTTCGAGCGTTCGTTGCGAACATACTTGACACTCCTGCTCGCTAAAAAGTCGTATTGGGCCTGATCGAATGACGGACAATTAAATTCAATTTATACGATTCAGTCAATCGATCGATCAGTTATGAAAAAAAGATGTATCAAGGTTTGGTGTCTTCTGTCAAAACAGAAGCATGCGAAAGAAATAAAAAGAAAATGAGGCGGTGAAACTTTAAAAATCTCGTGTGAAAGATAAGACAGGGCAACAACTATAGCTAGCTATCTAGCAGCTAGTTAGCTAGCTGCTGGTTAGCAGTTAGTTGCTGCTAGCTAGCTGTTATAGATAGATAGATAGATAGATAGATAGATAGATAGATAGATAGATAGATAGATAGATAGATAGATAGATAGATAGATAGATAGAGTTTGTGTGAGTTAAGGTTCTCGTTGTTTGATATAGAGGGCGGGCTTTATATCGGACAATGAAGTATTGTGGAAGAACTATATGCATTTTGTGAAGAACTGAAAGTAGCCAAATACCTAACACATGAAAAGTATACCTTTCATTTCATGCATGAATGACGTGTAAATATACTGTCGCAAAAAGAAAAAAAAAGTCGCATCGTGTTTCCATCAGTCATAACGTTCTACTACTCATGTCCCTGGCGAATGAAAAATGATTAGACATGGCCCTGCTATGGCCAGCGGAGCTGAGGGGGCTTAGCGAAGCATCGCGAAGTTAAGCAAAGGAGGAACAATTTTTTTAGTGAAACCAAGACAAACTTTTCTTGCACTAATAGTAGGACATTATCTCTCTTTTTCTTTCTCTCTCTCTCTCTCTCTCTCTCTGCGTATCTCTTTTTTTCTCTTTCTCTCTTTTAGTTTCTCTCTCCCATAGCAACGTTATGTTATTATCGTCGGTACAACGTAATCATATGGTTCCTGTAAATACACGTTCTGCAAGCGTGGGGTGAATAGCATAGTCGTTACGGTGATAGCCTCCAGACCACGGATACCCAAGTTCGAATCCTGCCACGACATGAAATTTTAGGGGCGAAGCTCCTCTTAGTCTAACCTTGTCCCTCGTCAGGCGTCAGGCGTAACCGGCAGTATCTCCTGGGAGGCACGCGCTCGCCCTCGGCGCGTGCCTCTCTCTCTCTCACTCTTCCATCTGCTGTCTTGTGTGTGAGAGAGAGAGAGCGAAAGGCGCGCGTTGATGGAAACGCTCTTTCTTAGATGAACGCTCTACCAGCTCGCAAAGAAGGAGAACGCGCCCTCACCCGCGAGAGACAACGTTGGCGCAGGCAGCGTCCCCTAGCAAGTTTCTTGATTGAGAAATACCGACTGCTCGCGTTGGAGAACCGTTCACCGGTCACCCATATATATATATATATATATATATATTATATATATATATATATATATATATATATATATATATATATATATATAGGCACTGGATCTTGACTTGCAATGAAGTGCCGGTGGGAGATTTCACTTGTGCATAGTTGCACCATAAGGATTCGTAGCGTGCGCGTTAACTAAATTAATCCGGAACTCGGCACGATCTACGATGAACCTCCCGAGCTTCGCCCACTCATCATCATTCACTCCGTGGATATGCTGTAATTTTTTTTGTTTGTTTCCTTCCCTCTTTCCGGCAACACACGCCTGAATTACCTTACACGATCGTGTTGCGTTATTCATCATTATCGTTTTGTTCTTCTTTATCATGTCTTAACACGCCCACAACAGAGCAAGGGCCTCGCCAATCAACCTTCCATTGCCGACTGCGGCCGCGTTACTCCGCAAATTTCTTCATCTCATCCAATCATCAAACTTTTTGCCGCCGCCACTTGCCTTCACTTGGGATTCAGTCTGGAACGACCAAGTGCCAGCGGTTGTTTTGCCTTCTCGTTACAAGCCCTATCCGTACCCCTTTCTCCCACTATGATGCCATTTTACTAAGGTGCCGTTAACGCGTGTTTCTAGCCTGATCCACTCCGCTCATTACATCGATCTGCGTCGTCCTCATTTTAAGGATGAACCCTTCCCTTAGCCTCCATATTTCTTCCGCGTAGGTAAGTACCGCTATATAAGATGTTGCTGTTGCACACTTTTCTCATAAGGAACAATAGCAAAACTGTCCCTTTTCTGACCAGTGAATACCCACCAAATGCGTCGCATTCTATCACTTTAGTTACTTCATCCTAATGGCTCGGATCTGCGGTCACTACTTGCCTTAAACGGATGTACCCCCTTACCACATCCAACGTGCTTCTGATGGCCTCCTCCCATTCAGCTTCGCTGGGGAGAGCAGCCTCACTGTCCTGTCTTCTTTGCTTTGGCCGTAGATCAGGTGCGCTTTGTCTACAATGTTTGCATTGGTGTTAAGTGAGCGCAATAGTTTAGTATCGAGTTCCCGCTCGTTCCTCACAACTGGCCCGCCACGGTGGTCTAGTGGCTATGACACTCCTAAGGTCGCGGGATCGAATGCCGGCCGTGGCGGCTGCATTTCGATGGAGGCTAAATGTTGAGAGCCGTGTACTGTGCGATGCCAAGTCACGTTAAAAACCCCAGGAGGTCGAGATTTTCGGAGCCCTCCCTCCGCCCCCCCCCCCCCTCGCCACTTTTTTCTACTACGGCGTCTATCACTATAAGAGCGTGGTTTGGGGACGTTAAACCCCAGAAATCAATCATTAAATGCACGTGGGAAGACTAAATGTGAAGGCACCGTGCGCGTCGTCATGATTCGAAGGGCGCGCAGGAGGAGCTGCCTGCTAAGGCGGTCGAACGCTCGAAAAAGAAAACAAAGAAGCGTACACAAATGAAGAACACAAGTGCACAGGTCCTGAGGGAACGTTAACATCGGGCCACGGTAGTGCCATGGCAACCCGGAAAAAGAGAAAAAAAAAAAGTGCAACGCAAACACGACAGCGCGACACTTCCTTCTACTCATAAAAAAGAAATCTCTTTTATGAAAGAAAAAGCCAACAAAGAAAAAAGAAGAGAAGGGAATGTCCACGGCTGTCAACAACGAGGAATCGCGCACGTCGTTCTATTTACGGGCTATTTATAGAAGTCGACGACGCGGTTCCGTTTACTTCCGAGAATGGAGAAGCCCGTGTTTTGGCCGTGGCGATCATTGCTTTGCGCGTCGATAAGGCAATAACGATCAGAACAGCTTGGGCGTGCTTCGCATGACCGTGAATAATCTTGTTCTCTTTTTTTCTTTTCGTTTTTTAAAGCGGATAAACAAAGGTGTACGGCTACGTACGATAACATCAAATGCCTATTGATGCCTTTGTTTATTACACAATTTTAAGGAAATAAACCAGAATTTAAGTTTCGCTGCTTTACGATCAGCACGCACGCACACACACACAGAATAAGCTAATTTTTTTAGAAATCTGGCTGATCCCTCCGTCAACAGAATCGGTGTAACACGAAAATGAAAGGTGCCTTCATATAAGCAGTTGAATGGTTACTGTTACATCAAGGCGAATTTGCCCATTCCTCCTATTATAGCGTTTCGCTGGTATGACACTGTTTGACGTGGATGAACCCACGTTGACACATCGCCTTCATAACTTCAAGGACCAACCCCTTGTGGTAACTGAATTAGTTTATGTAATAACTGGACACAGTCGATCGTAAATGCCGCGCGACAAAGGTATCGATCATATTTACTGGCTCCACATTGACCGTCAACATCGTTACCGTGCTTGGGAGCCTAACGCAGCAGTGTTCCTGTTGCCATCACGCTCGAAGAGTGGTCGGCGGAGGAACGCTACCAACATGTCGGCGCACATACGCTCGAAGGTGGTCGAACGGGGCTATGTTGTTTCTTATCACGCTCCTTTCCGATGCCCACACAGCTCCGCACGCATGCATCGAGGCGGACTTTGGAACGCGCCTGGAATGGTGCCGCCATCCAGGACAGACGTAGTAAGGCTGCAGTGATTCACTTTGCCTCTCCTGAATGGCGGCACCGTTCCAGGCAATGTGCTGGATGCGCGCGCGCTGAGCCGGACGAGAGCGTCGAAGAACGAACGAAACGGGATGAAAAGGAATACGAGGCGCGTTCGTACAGCTCCGAGCATGTGCGGCGTTAGCGGAGTGATAGAGCACCGGTCTCCTTTCGTCGTGGAGCTAGTGGCTGCGAGTTCGATTCCCAGCATATGAACAGAAGTTCTGAGTTCTCGTTCATACATGTTTATTTTACTGCATCATATCCGTTGGGGTAGTGACATATACGGTCGTGGCAGACCTCGGCATAAAACACTTTCGTGTTAACAAACCATTAGTGACGTTAAGCTGCACGTCAGAACCATCACATCAATTTACAACTGCGATCTACAACTTGCCACACACAACTAATCAATTACGATTCACGCGGCACATGAGCAAACGTTTCTTTCACAACCATTAGAGGTGTAATGAAGATTGGGGGCAAGCCAAGCTTGACATGTGTGTGTATTTCGGTCTTTATTTCTTTGTTTCCCACTTCCATTTTTCTTTCTTTCCATCTTCTTTTCTCTTCTCCTTGCTACAAAAAACAAGGAGTCCATAAGCGCCGGATATATTCACATCGCCTTCATTTGCCGTGGGTACACTTGTTCAATTAATAGAACCTAATTACTTATTCCATTATTCTCTATACAATTGATTGTCATTTTTCTTTTATTAAGTTATTTCGTACCACAAGATTACGCTTGTAACATTCAAGTTCACATCAAAGGACGAATAAACCTTTCAGGTAGCATAACTTAGTAAATTAACCTCAAATCCGCCAGAGTCTTGCCTAATCCCCCCAAGTGGGTAGATGCCAAATGTGAAGGAGCATCATCAATCCCTGAAGAGCATGCACATGCATGTTACCGGCGCACGAACACTCGAAGCGCAAGATGGCAGTGCACGCACACTGCTTTCACAATGACGGTTGTTTTCGCGTACGCATCACGAAGAAGCTTAGTTTACACAGATGTATGCGAAGGTGGGGGGGAGCGGCAGGGTGCGCCAAGTCTGCCTTTACCTTTACCTTCCAATGCACCGCGTACCTTTGCCTTACAGTGCCTTTACAGTGCATCGCGTTGAGCTCTGCACACGCCTATGTTCGATTTAATACATACCGTTTGTCGCGCCACCGCTTTTCCTCCCTCAGCAGAGTGCTGCAGGCCGGTATTCAATGTTTAACTCGTACGCTTGCAGCACGATAAAATAAGCCGCGGATATATTGTAACGGTTCGGTAGCAGGTAAATTAACTGTAAGCTTACGTTGTTAGGGCTACCAACCGTGGGGTATCTTACCTTTGTGGGAACACAAGAACACATACACGACACGTACAGCGCCCATACATGTCTTTTGTTTTACTGCGCTGTACACAAGGTTTACTTCCTTGAGATGTACCAACTAACCCATCAGCGGATCTTTCTGTCACTTACCGCTCTCGTGTACCGCTGCACGTTACTGCAACGTTCTTTGGAGCGCAGCGCTCACCTGTAGCGATGAACTTAGCTTCTTTTGTTTGTTTTTACGTCTCCAAATATTCCCTGATGGTCCTCTGTGGTCAACATAATTGTAGCTCCAAGCAGACGCCGATTGAACGTTCGCCACTCCACGGAACCCTAACGCTTCTTTCTTTGATTCGTCAGCGACGTGCTGCATCTCCACCCGTGCTACGCATTCATTTGCACGAGATGTTCTGTCGTCTGCACGCGTGCGCGTTAAGCCCAGTGAGTAAGACTCTCGGCTTCTTAGCGTTGTGCGCTTTCTTCTAAATTCATCGCCACCAACGCCTTTCTTAAGCTCACGAGAACACGAATGTGACCAACGCACACACGGTACCAAAATCGAAAACTCGTGTAGCGTTCGCTTACATATCAAAGCTGGCATCAAAGGCTGCGAATGTGTGAATAACACGATTGACAGTTCATGCTCACGACATAGAGGAGGTCGTGGTCGCACCGTCAAGAACAAGACATGCTCATTTACACCGCAATTAACGATAACAAAGTCGCGTCTGGCTTCATGGATGGAAACAACTTTATTGGTAATCCGATAAAGTTTAACGACCTGTACTCAGCTCTCCCATGAGGACACGCTTGAGGCCTTGCCTCTTCACCGCCTCTGGGGGCCTGCTTGTTGTTCATGCCCGCATTCTTCGGCCAGGAATATCCGGGTATGTGCCACACACAGTGTATGTCAATTAGCGAACTGCCAAAAACATGTCGCAACAAAGGCCTACGCAAGAGTCGTAAAAGAATTGCAAGGACAAACGTCTAATAACCTTTTGAAGTCGCGGAATATGGCTTTCACCGTCGCCTCAGCATGTAATAACGAGCCCGCTGTTTTTCTTTCTATCGAATCTATTTGTACATACATTAAATTATTTAGTTATTAGTCTTAAGTTATGGACGTTTCTTCGTTGTGTAGTCGCAGAAATGCTAACGAATGCAACACAACTCCTGCCCCTGAAGCCGACCATGATGCGACGACACCGGCAAGGGTGCTTCACTGCAAGCTTGGTGCTATGCAGGAGAAACATCACCAAACATTGCCTTGGAGCTAAGGGGACAGCAAGCGGTAGGGTGCCTCGGTAGTGTCACGTCCTTGGCACTCCAGCAAGGCCCCGCCGTCAAAAACAAGACATGCTCATTTAGGCCGCAATTAACGATAACAAGGTCGCGTCTGGCTTCACGGATGGAAACAACTTTATCGATTATCAGACAAAGTTTAACGACCCGTACTCGGTACTCCCATGAGGGTACTCTTCAGGCCTTGCCTCTTCGCCGCCTCCGGGGGCCTGCTTGTCCATGCCCGCATTGCTCGGCCAGGAATATCCAGGTATGTGCCACACAGTGTATGCAAATTAACGAACTGCCAAAAACATATGTCGCAGCGAAGATGTACGCAACAGTCGTAAAAGAATTGCAAGGACAAACGTCTAATAACCTTATGAGAGCGCGGAATATGGCTTTGATTGATTTGTAGGGTTTAACGTCCCCAAACCAGCTCTGATCATGAGAGACGCTGTAGTGGAGGTCTCCGGAAATTTCGACCACCTGGGGTTCTTCAACGTGCACTGACAACGCACAGTACGCGGGCCTCAACATTTCGCCTCCACCGAAATGCAGCCGCCGCAGCCGGGATTCGATCCCGCGACCCTCGGATCAGCAGCCGAGTGCCATAACCACTAGACCACCGTGGCGGGGCAAGGAATATGGCTTTCACCATCGTCTCAACATGTAATAACGGACCCGCCTTTTTGTTTATATCGAATATATTTGTCCGTACATTAAGTCATTTAGTTATTAGTGTTAAGTTACGGACGTTTCTTCGTTGTTTAGTCGCAGAAATGCTAACGAATGCAACACAACTCCTGCCCCTGAAGCCAACCATGATGCAGCGACACCCGCAAGGGTGCTTCACTGCAATCGGGGTGCTAAGCAGGAGAAGCATCCCCAAACATTGCCTTGGAGCTAAGGGGACAGCGAGCGGTAGGGTGCCTCGGTAGTATCACTTCCTTGGCACTCCAGCAAGGTAGGAACAAAGTGAGGTGTAAATCATGACCACCAGCGACTCGCGCGTAAAAGGTCCTCCAAAATGCCTTTTTTTTGACGGCATATCGCAGGTTAGGCTACGTCGCTAACAGATCATTCACACTATAAGTTAAGCGAAGCACCTTAGAAGACAGTTGCTATGGGCTTGTCTGTGTTGCATTCCTCTACCGCTGCTGTTCCTACTCAGCTTGCTTAGCTGCGGGTTGCGCGGCAGCCCCTCTGCCTCAACAATACTGATGGCTGGTCCTCCAGTGCTGATGACGACAGACGGACAAAAACCAATCGCATCACTGGCTGCATGCCCATACCAAGGTCTGTGGGACCCCTTTGGTTTGAATCGTACCGATTTTTACCGATGCGCATATTTAAAGCCTTGTAGTAAATTACGCACTTAACGCAGGGCACCGACACTAATGGGCTAATAATCAGAAGGACTTAGGCTATCAGAGCGAATACATTTGCAGAAAATCGTGAATACCGTTTCAGGATCCCATTAAGGAATCTCGTGTGGCCAAACCGAATGTAAGGTGCCCCACTGGTGTGCGCCTTATAATTGCATCCTGGTTTTGCCACGTAAAACCGTGAAAATGAGCTCACTCTTTACTCGTATATGCTACTGTTATCTGTTACATTGCCTTAACAATACTCATTCAAATACTGTGGGTGCACAACTTGCACATGCATTTCCCGCACTTTTCGCCGATTATGAATAGCTTTTCATTCATAAGTATTAAACACCCTTCCCCCTGGCCTCTCTTCTCACACACGCACACATATACACAACACACACGTACATATAGTGAGAGACGTGGCATTCAGTACCACATTTAGAATGTCTTGTCTGTACTGAGGAAAATGCACTGCGGAAATGAGCGAACCTTCAGGCTTTTGAATCAATCGAGCACACTAACGCCACCTGGTATGAGTGTAGAGTGAGACTTAAAAACAAGAACCAAAGAAGAAGGAACAGATGAGCACTCTGTAGATAACGGGCAGTGGTGCAGGTAGCAATGAATGCCACGTTGAACTGCACACACAAACATAGGTGTGCAATGATCTATTGAAATGTTGTTTTTCAGCGGCAGTGGTGCGGAATGCTTTACGTGGCCAGGCTGTCGTCGTCTACTCATGTCGGGCTCACGGTCAGAAGACAGCAGTTGAAAACAGGGCCAAAGAGTGCTAATCCAACTGGCCAAAGCCATTTAAAATGGATCCAGACTAAGAATGGTGAAGATGAGCCAGACTCATAATAAAATAAAGGTACACATGAAGGGTGATTAATTGTATAATGAGACCAAATTAACTGAAAATAATTCAAAAGCGGTGACAATAAACACAAAGAAAACACAGGCGAATTACTGCACCACAGCCACACAAGTGTACATGCCCCAATGAACTCCAATAAAGCCAGTTATAAATAGTGGTCAAAAATAGATTAAGTGGATCCAGATTAAAAACGGTTCAGCTAAACCAGGTTAGTATAATAAAATAACAGGTACACATTAGGGGTGAATAATTATATAATCAGGTTAAATTAACCAAAAATAATTAGAAAAAGCCAGCGATAAACATAAAAAAACACAGGCGAATGAACTTCGTACAGCTTCCACTGCAGTCAGACTGGCTTAGATTTTTTTTTTTTCATTTGGTGCAACTTCAAGTAAACTTGGTATTAACCGTTTTGGAAGCAGATTCATGTGGCTCGGCTTTCAAGGTGTGCGACTGCGCAGTGCCGGATGCTCTCTCTTTTCTTTATTCTTTAGAGAAGCAAACATGCACACCCCCCTCCACAGTAAAGAATACATATACTTTACCAAAGGGCTTTCTCGTGATTGTTGCTAGTGTAAACTTGAATAAATGCAGTTGCAGGACACCCCCTTAAGAATTGGCACCTCTACACATCAATGAAGTTCCTTGACTGACTGACTGACTGACTGACTGACTGACTGACTGACTGACTGACTGACTGACTGACTGACTGACTGACTGACTGCAGATACACGCTTTTCAATGCACATGCAGACAGTTGTTTGTCATGCACAAGAAGAAGCATCTAATGCAGAAATGTGCTTGCAGTTGATCAATTTCTGGGGTCTTACATCCAAAAACAACAATGTGAACATGAGAGATCCCACGCTGGAGGGCTCCGCAAATATTGACAACCTGGGGACCTTTAACATGCGCCGACATTGCACAGCACGCGGGCCTCAACATTTTGCCTCCATTGAAATCCAGCCACCGTGGTCGGGATTCGATCCCACGACCTTTAGATCTGTAGCCGAGTGCCACTAGACCACCGTGGTGGAGTTGTACTCATGATCGTTTGCTTTTTTTTTTGTGTACAGAAAACATCTGTGTTACGCCATGGTGCAACTTAGTTCATTAGAAACAAAGATGAATTTACAGGGTGACATAGTTGCGCATGTTACTGGGAGTCTAAAAGCAGCCTAAAATAATGCAGACAGGCAGAAACAGCACATGTTACATGTTCAAAGAGATGGCCCCAGTAATCCCTAGCACATGCCTACGAACTTAGCCATCCATGTTTTCGGTTGTTCTGCCAGGAAGCAAAGTATGGAATTGGTCATTTAATTACAGCCAGAAAGCAGCAAGACTACAGCAGGTTGCATGTGCACGAGATCAGAGTTTGACAACGATGTCATGTGCCTACAATTACAGAAAGCCATGGCTGGCACGGATTCATAATGAAAGAATGTAAGGCATGCACGACACAAGAGAAGCAAACAGCAGGAACTCAATTTGCGCTGCCGGCACCTATTCTGCTGCCTCATACCTTTTTAATTAATTCATGACACGGCCAGTGTGCAACATAAGGGGGGATGGTAGATGTACGCTTTCAGAGCAGTAGCACGGCGTTTCAGCAGCCTCCAACATCATGCACTTAGCCCTTACCTTCTCTGCGTCTCTACAGCTTCTTGCATCAGGCACGTTGTAAACTGCACGCAAGAACTTGTGTCATATTTTAGTCCCGCTTTTACTTTTATCAAGAATCGGGCTATTATACCCTTTGCCAACAAGTAATATCTGTTGTCTATCAATATTTTCGCAAGGCTTACAGAACTTATACTTCAATAAAAGTGCAACACATTGTGTTTTGTGTGCAAACTAAGGCTAAAAAGAAATAACCACACCAATTTGCATGATATTTTGTTCAAATGTTTATTTTCTTATGCTCTTGATGTAACTGCATCCAATAACTTATGCAACATTCTACTGCTACATTCTCTTCTGGTCTTAAGCACTTTTATCAAGCTTAAACTATGCCACCTGAAGTGTTTAACATACTGCTCCGATTTTAACTGTCTTTTGTTGTAGCTATTATTACACTGCACCATGGCTCTATTTCTTTTTCTTCTCCTATCCTCTGCATATTTAATGCACTCCTGTACACACTTGAATATGTCCACTTTACTTGTGAATGCATAACACCACCATTTATGTAATACTAGTAACAATGGGGCCTTTCGAGAAACACCAGCAGGCACATTCTTTTTTGATTAAATCCAGCTTTGGGTAAAAAACTTGTATTGGGGCATCCTAACGTCGATTTGCGATCAGGATGCCACTTCACATAAAGCCTACGTTGCACAATTGTGGAGGACATCTAAGAAACAGTGCTGTAAGCTACAACACATACCATTGTCAGGGCAATCAGAGTGTACTGCGCCGTTCTTTATTACAAAAAATTCATGCAGTGTTTCGGTGATCTGTGTACTTACAAACAATCAAGCAAAAGTAACAGTGCAGACACTCAGTAAAGCAATATCAAAATTATACAAACACAAGGGTGATATATATACAATGATGAGTTACTCTGAGCAGAGCTGGCTTGCAATTACAATTTGTGACCAAAGAAAACAACATTAGGAGTGCACGAATATTAAAAAAAAAATGCAGTTAAATATTGAAGTGAGCTCCTGCACTACATATGGTTGTGGAGTTTCACTGCTGCTATTTTTGAATAGAAGTATCTTTCACATAGTTTATGAATGCGCGTCATAATGTAAAAAAATAAAATAACTAGTGCAGAAGCAGAGGCACAGTTTACAATCTGACAAGAGCGGAGGATAGTTAAGGCGTAACCACATGTATGGGATTTTCAAGCGATGGCAACAGCGACCAACAACTGGTTTTCCTGTCAAAGAGGGCCATTCGTCGCTGTTGCTTGTCGTGTTGCCGTTTTCTGGCCAGCTAGAAAACAGTGCTTGTCAGAGAGTGATTCTGCAACAACATGATGGCAATCAAAGCGCTTGCTTCACTTCTAGTTTCCCCTGGTTACTTGCTATTCACACCAATGGCAAGAAACAAACTTTAAACTGATCCTTTGCCTAACCTCATGTACTAAGGGGGACAAAGTATTCGCGACGTCTTGTGGGTAGTTATTTAGAAAATGCGATCACTATGACGCTGTTCTGTTAGGCCTAAGTTGCTACCATGAGCCTAAAAAGTGATCCGACTCTTATCCACCAGATGGCACCACATGCAGAATTCCCCGCTGGCAAGACGACATTAAGTTTTTATGGAAATGATGACATATTCGTTCTAGGACTAATATGTAGTAGGGTGAAAACATTGGCCTTGCAGCATATTTCAAATATTTTTAACGGGTGTAGGATTCTACTTATTCACACAACTACATAAATATGGCCATGGCTTCTGAAATTTGTGCGCATCGGACATGCCGGTGTGCCAAGTCTAGGGGGCCGTGATATAGTACCATCAGTATCGCTTTCTTTTGTTGTTTTGCCTTGTCGCATCGTCTACATGTGATTGTCCCTTGCCGCGACACATCAGTGCGTGCGTCGTTTGTGTCTGTCATCAGAATATTGTGTGCCTGTGGTTGAGCCTTTAATACCGCTGACAGACGGGAGAAAGTAAAGTCCTTTGTAGTGAACCCCTTTTCCTACTCTAAAGGACCCTCTGCAGAAAGTAGTTGTGCCGATGACACACGGCAGCACGTGAACTCCTTTAGGTGGTTCCTAAGACGAACGCCGCACAAAATGGCGCTCCTCGTTAAAGCAGCAAGATAGTGAACATATTTAAAAAGTTCTACATTTAATTACCTTTAGCGATTGTGGATCGTAAAAATATCATTTTATTGCTGATGGCTAATAATATTGATGGTTCGTTTCATACCACGACAAAAAAGATAATGATTGCCGGAATCCCGCATGGCGGCGACGTGTGTGTTCGAGAGTACAGCAAAAGTAAATCTTTGCGGCCCTACAGATCTCATTACACGGATTAAAAGCTAAAGCTTATACACAAGGCAAGAAAATAGTTGCGGGGTGTTGTAATTTTGTGAAAAGTTCTCTCCCGTTTACGGGTCGTGTACGCTGTTGGCGAGAGTATACGCCATTACGCTCGAAAAGTAGATCGCTGATCTACCTGTCTGCAAAGGAACTTTGCCGGGAAGGAGATACTCCTTTGTCGTGTGTCACTGGGCATGAACGCCTTTCTGGCAGATGTCCCCTTACCTAAAGTACTTTAGCATGCCCGTGTGTCAGGGGTATAAGATACACTAACACTGTTTTGAGATTGTGGTACTATAAGAAATTAGCATGTGAATGTTGGGACAAAAGCCTGCAAGTTTGTGTGTGCCAGGTTCATTTCAGCATTGTACTCATGTCTAGAACGATAAGTAACCACTAATTAGTGCTGCTAATTGGAAAGTACTTCCCTACCCCCTTCCATGATGAGTTCCGGGAGAGAGAGAAGGGGTTAGAAGACTAAAGTGCCCCTGTCCCCTTCACAGCTAATGTGCTTGGGAAGAAGTATGATATACTGACCCTGCATGGATATGTTACGGGCATAAAGCAGCAGTGCTTGTGCAGTGCACCACAAAATGTGATGGGATCTGGCGCACTATGTCATTCCATGAACCACAATTTATTGGCTACACGACAACCCTTAACTCAACGAAGAGCGTCATATATTTGCCTGACACACAACCCGTGGTTTTAATGCAAATATTATCAAAACTAGCAGATGAACACTGTTTCACATTAGCTGTGAAAACTGTAGTAAAAGACTCAGGAACTATTCCATATTTGACGAGATTTCGTTCGGGCACTGTACGATCTGGGCCTAAGAATCCCCATTCGCGCAGCCCTAAAAAGCAACAATGCAGCAAGCCTGTATTTACATGAACCATGCGTCAAAAATGGAAGAGGCACGAATAACGCTATCGAAGGACATCAGTTGACATTGTTAGATGGACCTGCACCCTCGGATGCACCTAAACCCTCGGATGCATCTGAACCCTTGGATGAAACTTTCACCGTAGATGCGTCCCCCTTTTCTGGCTTGAACTGCTGCTTCAGCTGGTCTCGAAGACTGCCAGAAGAGACCAAAAGAAAACGACAAGGTGCTGCTTAGCATATACTGATGGGCCAGTTGGCCAGCCACTGGAGTGATGAAGCAGCACACAGAACGCAGATTCATGCACTCATATCAGTGAACACACCAACAAGCCCTTGACTGCAATTCACTAATTTATGTTTTTTTTACAGGAAACCGAAAGTGTCAGGGCTAAATACGCTAGCGTGCGCCTTACTAAGGGCCCGAATCCCGTACAATCTGTGTTGAGTGAAGGAAGCATGTAGTCATGTGAAATAAGAGCAAAAAAAGAAAGGCGGGAGGGAGATTTTAACAGCACCATGATCTTAAGATAAAATAAAGAAGTAAAGTTGTAACTTAAGAAGAACAAGTGCAACAACTTATTACTACAAAATAAAAAGAACACGAGCACGCACTTTCAGCTTGATAGTTCGGATGAAAAATGAAAATGTAATTTTGTAGCATAACATAATCAAGCCGTAAAAGCTAACACAGTTCACATGCCTACATACTAAAATGAAAAGCTACAGTTTATAGCCACAAAATTATCATTAATGAGCACATCTAACGCAAAAAAAAACAACACACACAGAAAGTAAAAGCATGGCGCAACACAACAACTATAACTATATTCATATACATTTATTTTACACAATTTTATGGAATTGATGACTTAATGTTGAAAGAGCGACCTTACGTAAAGTAACAAGCACATGCGCTATAATGGCAGTGATGTATAAACAAGAATAAAAAAAAATTTCATGAAAATTCTAATCATGAAATTATTACAGTCCAAAGTAATTCTCAAAGTGTTTATTCTGCAGGGCACGACCTGTGACAGTTGTCTAGTGTCTATGGCACTTGGCTGCCGACCGAAAGGTCGCAGGATCGAACCATGGATGCAGTGGCTGCATTTTGATGGTGACGATATGCCTGAGGCCCATGCACTGTGCAATGTCAGTGCACGTTAAAGAACCACATGTGGTCAAGATTTCCAGTGTCTCTTATACTCACGTCACCATTTTTAGATGTAAAACCCCAGAAATTATCACCATCGGCAAAGCTCCGAGCTGTGGAGCGGCGACAGTCAAAGTAGGCCATGTATTTCAAGAGCACTGTAAAACGCTGTGATGTAAAACTGATGTCGCCGGAAACACCATGGGCCCCACCAATTTTTCAGTGAGTTCAACCAGCCAATCAGCACAAAAGAGGCACCAAAGGATACACTCGTATTTGGGGACACCTATCAGAATATTGCCCATGGTTGTTCCTCTCGTTATTCCTTATAGACATGTTGCTGCCTGTAGAATTGATAGTAGTAATAAAGATTCGTTTGTTCGAGATGGGGTCTAAAGCGTCAGTCATCCAACTTAACTTATTTGCTCGAATCTAATGCGCACCTTTTTTCCAATAAAACTGTATGCGCATTAGAATTGTATGCGCATTAGAATCTAGTGCGAACGAATGATACCATTACCATATCGCTGTCGGCATCAAAATGGCCGCCACCTATACGCTTCAGGCGCTGGGAAACGGACACCGGCGAAGAAACGAACTAGCGGAGCGGCAGTCTTTGGCGCACATAGTTTCTGTAGTTTCTATGTTGCCGCCGGTCCCGCGCGTAACGACGCCACGATGCACTTGATGCGTAGGCCAATGATACTTGCCACGTCGGCTTGCCCGCCTTGCGGCCGACCAAAGTTGCTACGTCACCAATGCAATCTCCGAGACACCCAGCTGCACGAACTTTCGATAAAATTAGCGGGTGGCTGTAAAGGGAGAATGGACTTTTCTAATCACCGCACGCAAAACGGCTCATCATCGCATTTCCCCTCATATCTGTGCTGAGCCCGAGTATCAGTCGTGAGCGCTTGACGTCCGAGATTGCATCGCGGCAATCTTGGAGATCCCGCCCAGAGATCATGCTTGGGCTTAGCTGCGCGGACCCGCGATCCGACGCGACCAGCCGACTAACCGTACTCACCATCACAAATCACGCGCGGGGTGCCGGAACAGGATGCGGTGATCGCAGTGACGGGGCGACTTGCCTCCTCCGAAATTGGCACGTCACGCTGGAACTAATCCTTAATGATCACAGTTTTTATTGCGATCTATGAGGCGATACTCTCTCTCATTGGGGCGCCGGAGGCTATAATGGCGGCCATTGACTGCATGCACTTGACAGCCGCGAACGGAGTCCGAATTATCGAATTTAGAGCTAGAAACCGTCGGAAATATCGGTCGTTTTAACACATTAAGTCTATGGGGGCACTGGCGGTACCGCGCGGCTGTGCGAATTATCGGTCGGCGACCTAGATGGCTCACCTTGCTGAAATAAATTGTTTGAAGTCAAAGTGGCCCTATTCTCATTCATTTTCGGAGCTTTCCTCACGCTTGCGTTTTCCCGGCTGTTAGTTTTTTTCCCTCGGTTCGCTGAAAAATATGTGAACGGGGTTCCACTGTATACCAAGCCAGGCGGTTGGTAGTCATTTAGTTTTCTTGAAAATGATTTTTAAAAATTGTTAGCAGATTCCCACGCAGACCACCCTGCAATTTTGACGTCATTATTTTCAATGTTGCCTTCCCAACAAAGTGGGCGGTCAAAAGCGAAATGGTTACCCTTCAGCCCTCAAATCGTCGCTGTCAAGTTCGAAAGAGCTGGCACAACTCAATACATCATCGGATGACATCGCCACTTTCATTTTTCAGGCACCAGCTCCATATTTCTGAGATTGGGGAGGCTGCGACGTCATCGCACATGTTGCACAAAGCATCTACCCATTCCGGTTTCATTCCAAACACATCCTTCATTTCATTATATAAAATTACTGGTGAGTCTACGAGGAAATTAAACCACTTTGCCTGTTGCAGAACTATCATTATCTTTGGAAAACAGCAATATCAGAGTATTGTGAAAAAGCCACCCAACATGCGAGTGCATGGGATGAACTGGCATCCGTCACAACGAGGAAAAAGACCAGCTGTGCCAGTGGTACCCTAGTCAGGTGGCGACATTAAGAACACAGTGTACAAACAGTGTACGAACACAGTGTAGTCTGCTTGTCGTGCCTGCGCCCTGGGACTAAGAAGTAGCCATACAACGCACACTTACGCTTCTGCTTTCTTGATCATATCCTCGAATTCCTCATTCTTTCTTCTGACCTGATTCAGCAGTGGTCTGTTCTTTTTCTGCAAGACAATCACAACAATGACAGGCATGACTCTGTAGGTAAATGCATGCGTAAGGGTGACCAAACAGTTCAAAACTCTCGAGCAATGGTGAAACACTACCAATTCAAATTGACACTACTGTAGCAAAAAACAGCGGCCACCTTAAGCTGAGGGAGAGCCTGTGTTCAGAGACCAAAGAGAAAACCTAGATGAAGGAAACTGACAAAGCTTGTGAGCAGGCTAGTTTGCATTCCACGAGTGGAGTAAAGCCACAAATTTGTGACAAGGACACAGGGAACCAACACGCACTTGTCTAGCACATCAACGCCGCAGACACTAATGGTATATTCGGTTAATTGCTCTGCAATTTGACTTGAAACGCAACAACACAAAGTTCATTCTAGACCCGAGCAAGAGTGAGTGTGCTTGAGTGGAATGTTTGTAAACCCACGTCTCTAGAGCAATGGAAGACAGGAAGGGAAAACATGCCCGTGGACCTTCAGTTGGTAATAAGCAGGGTGCACAGGCACAAAGGGACTATGGTAGTGCACATGCTCTGGCAAACAACATCACACCAACAATACAATCTACAGAAGCTGAGTGACCAGAACGCCACTAGATTTTGGTTGTTCTTCGAAGTACAAGGTGACATTTTGAGTCAAATGTGATGTATGCAGCCGGAGAATTCTGAAGCGCAGGAAAAAGATACCCCACGTGTGCCACCAGATACTGCTGTTGGTAAGTGGCCAATCTCATTTATTTTATAGAAAAATGCATACAGAGAGGCGGCTTTGCACATTTAGTAGCATGGGAAGGGGGGGGTCTGTGACGCGGCTGGTGTGCAGGCAGTGCATCCCTCAGTTGCATATGCTGCCATGTAGAAGCATTTTCACAAATATTAAAGGGAGCCTGAAGCTGTTTTATTTAAATTATGTTGGCACTTACGTTAAAATCAGAGTAAATAATTCATACAAGTTGATTAGACTATCCTGTATCAAGGGAGCTACATGACACAGGATTGTTGCTTGCAGCAGCAATGCTGTTGCGAGGTCACTGCATATTGCAGCTGATGTGGCGCTTGGATACCACACCGTTTCTCATGGTTGCTGCACGTTGGCTGCCATCACATTAATTTTCTTAGATTAGTGACCCCAGACACGCGGCTGGCATTGCAACAGTGCCACCAGGCCGGCCTAGAGCCACGGATCAGCCCAGCACTGACCTGCTGCTGACATCAATCCAGTCCTGGTGTGTAGAAGCATGGCCCAAACCATTTAAGGCAACCTTGGATTCATATAACATCTGGATCCAGGATTCAAATTTCGACATGCTGCAGTACATTCTCATTACTGTATTTGCTCAATGCTACCGTGCCCTCGATTGTAATCCGCACCCGTCTCCCGCGACGAAAAAAAAAAAACGTTATACATCAATTGTAACGCGCACCCATTTTTTGAGACAGGAAAAAAAAAAGGTCCTTAGTAATCAACCTCCTCACATTTATAAAACCAAATGCCGTACTCACGTAATGAACGCACTCGCATAATAAACGCACCGCTTTGTACCCCTGCAGTACCGCTTCACTTGATCCGCGGTGTTTCGAAGGTGTTTGGCGTGCCGATTCGTAAGTCCTGCGTCCTGAAAAAACTACCGCACGTTGCCGGGCGCGTGCAAGCGGCGATAACATCATTTACTTGCAGTGCTGCATTCCTCCATGCTATTGCAGTTCCCTCACGCCCGCTGCCACGTGCTGCGCAGGGTGGCACAGCTAAGCCTAAGCATGGTTGGGGCGTGGTTGCGAGGTCTCCGTGGTTGCGGCGATGCAATCTCAGACTTCAAGCCGCGCGCGACTGGGAGGCTCGGGGATCCGCACGGATATGAGGGAGAAATGCGATGATGAGCCGTTTAGCGTACGGTGATGAAACGTCTATTTTCCCGTTAAGGCCACCCAGAACGCTATCGAAAGCTCGTGCGGCTGGACGTCTCTGAGATTGCATCAGCGACGTAGCCCACGTAGCGACTTTGGTTGGCCGCAAGACGGCCAAGCCGGCGCGGCGAGTATCATCGGCCTACGCATCATGTGTGTCGTAGCGTCATTACGCGGGAGACCGGCGGCGACACAGAAACTACAGAAACTATGCGTGCCAAACAGCGCTGCGCTGCTAGCTCTTTTTTTCGGCAGTGACCGTTCGACAGCGCCTGAAGCGCATTAGGAGGGGGCCATTTTGATGCCAATGGCGATATGGTAACGGTGTCGTTCGTTCGCACTCGATTCTAACGCGCATACGATTTTTGGACCCATTTTATTGGAAAAAAGGTGCGCGTTAGATTCGTGCAAATACGGTATTACAAACACCTTTGCCTTTATTTTTTTCTGAAACTTTGCTGTGTATCTGCAGTTTTGCTTTTGCTAGTTATTACTAATATTTAGTTTGCAAATGAGCCTGGCAGTGACATGGCGTGCAAAAAGCATGCTTCTTATGTACAGTGCATTATCTATGGACCCTTACTTTTCCTCCTTGGAAAAGCTGTTTGCTGATGTGTGTGCAAGGTGGCCAAATCACTCTCAAGCAGCTTAATCAGCTTTTTTTTCCACCCTGACCTACTGTAACGCTGTCTGTACTGTTAATTGCAGTTAATTCAATTCAATTGCAGTTAATTAACTACAACTGAATTGTACTCTCTAGAACAACCTCCAATGGCGTGCAGATTTGGTCCCCACTCTTAAAATGACAGGCTAGAGGCTGCAATATACATTTTTGTGGTGCTCAGTACCACCTTCGGCAAGAAGCCAACCACACCGTTCATGGCTTGCCTCGACGACCCATCCCACCACTGCCATTGTATTTGTCTCTAACTTTTCATCGTGATAGGGCAGGAGATTGACTGCACATTATGGGACTCATCTTTGCCGCCTATTTCAATACCTTCTGCCTCACTGCCAAGCCAGATCCTGCCCTTCCCTTTAACTTGCATCCACCAAGGCAATGTACACCTTGCTCCCTAGTCAATCAATCCGTAGTCTGAGAGGTGTACTACTCCACAGTGCATGGCCTTTGCCTCCGACCTGCTGCTTCTGCTGCCATAGAGTAGCCGATGAGTCTGTCACACGTACTTGCCAATGCGACACCTTTCCTGACACCATGAGGGGCCCTTGATACCAATAACACCGTAAACATAATGTCCGCTCTAGTACCAAACACTAATGAGTTGGCCTCTTCGTGTTTGTCAGCTAGCATTTGTGGGGCCGGGTCCCGCTCGACGCCATGTTTTGTTAGGAATGCCCCCGCATCCCCCTTTCCCCAGCTTGACGGGGCGGCGGCCCGCCCGTTTGCCCCATGTGGTTTTAACATAGGCTGCCATTGGGCAGCGAGAAATTCCTCGAACGTTCGCGCGTTCTGGCGTTTCTGGTTTTGGAGATGCCTCGAGAGAACTTGCTGGGTCCTGGAGAGGTGCGCACGTACTATTGTGACCCTCCGGCCAATCGGGCCATCGGTCGGATGGCGTGCCTCTGCAGGCCCCGGCGACCACGGCGGCGACCTGCGACCGACGCCCATGTCTGTATGTTCTTCTTCTATTTTCCTTTTCTGAGGGCTCGCGGTCGCGGGTGCGCTAGCCGGGGTTAGGCTCTCCTTCCTTGCATGGTTATTTTTGTGTGTTATTCTGTGTTCGCGTGTTGTTCAGTGTTATTGTCCTTTGTTTGTGTTCGTGTGCGTTCGCGTGTTGTTATTCGTTATTGTTAACCTTCGTTTATATTTAATTCGATCCTTGATTCGGCCCTGTATTATTTGTTTTGTTTTAACGTGTGTTTATTAAATCACCATGCACGGAGAGTTGCGCCTAATGTTCTCCTTCGCCGCGTGCGACGGTTCGTGCTGTCCTGTCCCGAGACGGGCCGCGGGCCGACGCGCGCGGCAGCGCGGTGGTGTGGTGCATGGCTGAGATAGCGAGCGCGCGGACGCGACGACCTCATTCTCTGCTCGTTGAGTGCTCGAACCCACTGCAGGGGGTTGCTAGCGGCGATGCCGCTGCTAGCAGTAGTAAGAAGTAGAAGTTAACACCCTACATTTTGGCGCCCAACGTGGGGCCAGGGGCCTTGCCCTTGGTCGCTCAAACGACGAGCAGGTGTCGGCAGAGTGGGGAAGTTGCGTTCGGTTCCCAGCGTCAAATGCGCTTTGGTTGAGGTTGGCCGTCTCTGCCGTGTATCGCCCGTATCTCTTTCTTTGTCTGTCCTTCCTTTTTTCTCTTGTCATTGTATCGTGGTGTGAGGAGAGGCAAATGTCACTTCTCAAATGGATTGGTAACCCGCTTCGAAGCTGTGTGAGGCGAAGCGTGGACGATGAAAGGCGTGATGCAAGTTGCCACCGAGATGCAGCAGTTCGTTCTTGGTGGCGGAAACTCGTTGGATTTACCAAGACTTACGTCATGCCATGGCCGGTAGAATGACCATCTTGTCTCCCGTGCGACGTTCAAGTCGGTGAGTCCAACGGTTTTCTTTAGACTTCGCGTCGTGCGCGTCTTTCTTCACAAAATTTAGAACCAGTAAAGGAATAGTTGACGCGCTATTTCTTGCCCGGGTCGCCGAAAGTCTCTTTTCTTTAAAAGTTGACGGCGCTGTTCGGTTGCACATGGCCGACTTGCACCGAGGGAGGCAAAGATGGCGGAAAGGCCGCCGAGGTGAACAAAGAAGTAGAAGGAGACCCTTCTTCCTTGAATAGCCCTTTGGGCACCTGTTTCTTCGCGCATGCAGAAGGGGAGAGCGTTTCAGCGTCCCCGCGGCGGGAGAGGAGGAGGCCATTGTGGCGTTAATCAGCCGGCCGGTAGGGGGGAAAGGATGAAAGAGGGGGTCTATCCTCACAGGGCTCTCCTCAGGAATCTGGTTTTCTTGTTTGTTGTTCTTTTTTTTTTTTTTTTTTTGGTTTGGCCTGAAGAGCGACGTAGTTGACGGCAGAGTGACCCATGTGTACATAATGTAAATAGTTTCTTTCGCGGTTTTCTTTTTCGCCTCCGGGAGGCGAGGCGCCTGAATGTGTTGGTACTGCACATGGCGCGCGCGCGGTATCGTTGTCTGGTTTTGCGACGAGCGCGGGTTGTGGGCTAGAAGCGGCTTGTGTAGCCGTGGCCCTGGAGAAAAGGGGTTCACTCTGCACGGTCTGTACGAGCTTGGCCACAGTATCATGCCACCTTCGCGGTTAGCGCCGTGTTTACGCGCGTCGGCAGTGGCACCCCCCAACAGCAGAGGAGAGCGATTGCGCGCCCCTGCAGTAATTCTAGCCAGTCGTCAGAGCGGAAGGCTTTAGATGAAGTTACTGTGCTCTGCGATTTGGCACGGTGCAGTGTGAATGCTCAGCTGTTGCCGTCCCTTCCACGTCTGTTCATTCCGTAGGCAACACGTTGTGGATCTCCCGTTTCGTTTGGTGTCACGGATGGGCAGAGTGCGTTCGTGGAAGGATCATCCGCTAGTGTAAGGTCATGCGGCATCGCACTAGTGAAGACCACGTTTACATTGGTTACTGCCCGACTGATTCCAGACGGAGAGATAACCTGACAGAGACATCTTTCTCTTTTTCTCTCTCTACCCTTTCGCTAGCTTTCCTTCGCTGTTCTAGGTTCTTTACCAAGTGTTCCTCTTCTTACGTACCGTTTCGCTTTTGCTCTGTTTTTGGTTTCCGCTACCTGAGAATTGTAGGCTCGCGTTGTTTTATTGTTCGTAGTTAACTTGATTTTTTGGTTCTTGTGCTGCGCGACTGTTCTTTTTGTTTGTTTGTTTGTTTGTTGTGTTTTTCCGCCGCGCTGATTTGGCGGCCGAAGTCTGCGTGTCCGGAGAGAGGCGGCGTCGACAGCGAGGCTGCGGACGGAGCCGTGGTCGCGGCACTTGGGGCGGCCAGGAAGTCGACAGGGTCGACGGCACGTGAGACCTGCCGCGGCCGGCGTCCAGGGTCCGGGTGAAGATGCCGTGGCGCGCGTCGGCTTCATTGGACATTCGAGAGACTTGTCGCGGTTGTGTTGTCGCGTTTGTTTTCGGTATTTTTGGTTTTGGGGGTAGTTAGCGGATTTCGTTGTGTATTGGCACCGTCGGTATTGTTTATTTTTTTTAGGGGGGCTTTTAAGGAGGGAGGGATGTGGGGCCGGGTCCCGCTCGACGCCATGTTTTGTTAGGAATGCCCCCGCATCCCCCTTTCCCCAGCTTGACGGGGCGGCGGCCCGCCCGTTTGCCCCATGTGGTTTTAACATAGGCTGCCATTGGGCAGCGAGAAATTCCTCGAACGTTCGCGCGTTCTGGCGTTTCTGGTTTTGGAGATGCCTCGAGAGAACTTGCTGGGTCCTGGAGAGGTGCGCACGTACTATTGTGACCCTCCGGCCGATCGGGCCATCGGTCGGATGGCGTGCCTCTGCAGGCCCCGGCGACCACGGCAGCGACCTGCGACCGACGCCCATGTCTGTATGTTCTTCTTCTATTTTCCTTTTCTGAGGGCTCGCGGTCGCGGGTGCGCTAGCCGGGGTTAGGCTCTCCTTCCTTGCATGGTTATTTTTGTGTGTTATTCTGTGTTCGCGTGTTGTTCAGTGTTATTGTCCTTTGTTTGTGTTCGTGTGCGTTCGCGTGTTGTTATTCGTTATTGTTAACCTTCGTTTATATTTAATTCGATCCTTGATTCGGCCCTGTATTATTTGTTTTGTTTTAACGTGTGTTTATTAAATCACCATGCACGGAGAGTTGCGCCTAATGTTCTCCTTCGCCGCGTGCGACGGTTCGTGCTGTCCTGTCCCGAGACGGGCCGCGGGCCGACGCGCGCGGCAGCGCGGTGGTGTGGTGCATGGCTGAGATAGCGAGCGCGCGGACGCGACGACCTCATTCTCTGCTCGTTGAGTGCTCGAACCCACTGCAGGGGGTTGCTAGCGGCGATGCCGCTGCTAGCAGTAGTAAGAAGTAGAAGTTAACACCCTACACATTTCAACATCCCTGACCAAGACATCTGTAGCTGTGTCATTTGACGAGACATAAGCAGGGTCAGTGTGAGGTCTATAGCACACAGACTTCGTTTACAGGTACTGTTACTACTGACGTACAGGCAACCATAAGCCTAACTTTGTCTGGTATGCCAGCCAGCCAGTCACCTCAGTGTTTGCCAGCTACACTGCCACGTCCTTTCCCCCAACAGCGTGCATCATGAGCAGCTGTTGTGCGCCGTTACTAGCTTACTAAGCACCTAGCTTGCATTATCCATTGCTGCTTTCACACCTGTGCTCAAGATCAGCGGCCATACAAGCACCACATTTGCACCATCCGGCTTGTGGTTCTAATTATACCACCACTAGGCTGTGCTGCTTATCTCAAACACAAGTGTAAAAGAGCAAAGCAGTGTACTTTTCACTATCTCAAGTCCCACTTTTGAACTCTTGGTGTTCTGTGCACACCACTCGTCCCTGTGCACATGGGCCATTCATCCAGCTGTGCGTGCTAGTTCCAGTCAGTCCTTCTTCAAGTCACATTTCTATGAATTAGCCAGTCTCTGCTCACACAGCTTTTTCCCAGTGCTCCTCGGCCGCTATGCGACTTTCAGTGCCAGCCACTGAAACTGTCATAGGGGCCTGACATCTGTTGCGCTGACAGCAAGAATTTCCCAATGACCATTGTAGCAGCTGCACATGTATGCTACATTGCTGTAAAACTCTTTCCACCTCTTCATATATGCATCTTTTCAATCCCACCATGCTTTAGGGGGAAGTCTATATAACAACATGCGAGAAACATGCAGCTTGCCTCGGCAAAAGGCTGCCATGTGGTTCCAGACATGAGCCGTGGGACAGAAGACAGAACCTGCTAGCTCACAGCTAGGCTTGATGCTGTATTCGCTGCCACTTCGGCCTTTCGCCTCGCTCAACACTAATTAAGAGTAGCAACGATAGCATCACCCTATTGGCCACCGTTTGCCTGACTACTATGAGAAAATGGGATGGTCAAAGCTCCATTTGAAAAATAATGCGCCCGATTTTTTTTCCGTTCATATTTCCACAAGGTTTCTGATACACACCCACATATGAGAGAAAGATTTACAGCCTTAAACAGGTACATCTTAGTTTTAAGACGACCGTCTCTGCCTTTCATATCCCTTGAAAGTATTTACTAGCAATATTACTTCCATGTTTTTATGTAACAAAACCACAATGAGGTTATGCAATACACCACAGTCGGGTAATCACAATATTCCAATCCCGACCACCTGTGGTTCTCTAATGTACAGCCGCCCATTTTTTTAACCTGAACACGCAAGCGCCGACCGCCGAGCTGTTCAGCGCCACAGAGCGGAGCGCGGCGTTGAAATGAACGAGAATACGCGCATGCGCGCTTTGAGCAGTTCTCGGAAGCTGTCATCTGCTAGGCTTTTCCGGGAACCAGACACCACGCCCGCTTTTTTTGAGCACCGGTACCGTCATTCTTCCTTTTTTTTTGTATTCTGAACGCTGCTATTCGGTTGTGATGGAAAGGTCAAGTGGTCGTGCTTCCGATGGAAGAAATATGATTACACCCCCTAACTACGCTGGGGCATCCGCATCAGCACTTTTACACCGGAGTGGTTAAGCTTTTAGTTATGTCATGCGGAGTCGAAGAGATTCATCAGCGGCCGGCGCGCGCACTGGCTCTCTTCGTCTTCTTCTTCGTAGTTTTACTTCATGCTTATTCAAGCCAATTAAGCCTACCCGTTCTAATTAAGCAGTTGATGTCATACACGCTCGCTAAAATCACGGTAATGATGTCATGGCTAATTAGATCATTGCTAATTATGATCAAGTGAATTACGAACTTACTGTTAAATTCTTGCTAATTAGCCACGTGCTAATTAGAACCATCCTAATTAAGGCCTGCATCTCGGGGACCATGCTATTTCAGAACTTTTCAATTAAGATCACTGTAATTAAAATTATGCTAATTTGGGATCGTGTTAATTAAAAGCTTACTAATACGCTAGGTGAGCGACACGCTCCGTGGTTAATTCCATCTTGCAACACTAGTGCATGCTGCTTACATTGTTTTCATCGGTTATCGCTTCTTGCTGTCTCTTCGAAATACCGCTGGAAAAAGAATGGAAAGTGGAACAAGATACGGCCTTCCTTTGCTTTGTTTGCTGAAAGGCGTGAGGTGATAAGCGAGATATTCCGATCAGACGGCATTGGTATATCGCACTTCGCGGTTATAACGCCCTTCACCTGCCTTCTCGAGAATGTGCTTTCGGTAGTTTTAGTGATGCCAGCTCGGATCCCTGAGGAAAAGAGTAGCTACAATACGGATGTCGTTGAGGGCCACATCCCAAAGAAATATCGGGCGTGGTGTCCGGTTCCCGGAAAAGCCTAGCAGACGACAGCTGCCGAGAACTGCTCAAAGCACGCATGCGCGTATTCTCGCTCATTTCAACGCCGCGCTCCGCTCTGTGGCGCTGATCAGCTCGGCGGTCGACGCTCGCGTGTTCAGGTTAAAAAATTGGGCGGCTGTACATCTGAATCTAATGTGCATCTGAATCTCATCAAAATGCAGCTGCTGGGACTGAAAATCAAAATTGCATTCTCAAGCCCCGCAGCATGGCACCTTGCCGCTGTGTTTACTATGGTCCGCAGTAACAAAGTACAAAGCAGTAACTGAAAACCACTGAAGGAGGCCAGCTCCCTGAAACACCAACTCACCACGAGCTTGGGCAGTTTCTCAGGGTCGAGAACTTGAAGTTGGAGGCCCCTGTCCAAGCCTGAAAGGATCCTGTGAAGTCAGAGTGACGCCGTAAGAAGAGGCAGATCAAAGGGCAAGTGTACCAAAGTCCCCAAGATGCTCACGTAAACAAAAATGACAGGGCAGTAACAGTCACTTGTAGTCAAACCTTGACTGAACAAAACTTGATTTTAGGAAGCTTCTGACAAAGCCTAGAAGAACGAACATTTGCGCATATTGGTGTTGTGTTTATTTGTCTGCGCTCGGTGACAATCTTGGCAGTTGAGCAAAGGCTTCTGCACACTCGTATTACTCCACCAGTAGTTTGGCAGCTCACTTGTTTCAGCTGCAGTCCCGGTTTTGTTTGACTTGCTCGTAGCATCGTGTGTTTGCCAAATGTAACTGAGAAACTTAGTCCTTTACACTATTTTGATGCAACTGAAGTTCACAGAGCTTTGGCTCTGATTAGTGTGACAGATCGTTCACTCACACCTGTGAACTGGGCAACAGTCCAGCATACAGCATATGTCAACAATTGAGGCTGATGGCACCTTACAGTGGCATGCACATTGCAAACCCCCTGCTTGGGCTGTTTTGACAGTGTACGGTTCGCATACATGTTGCAAACTACCTGCTTGGCCGTTCTAATGTTTTATCACACCCGTGCATCCTTTTCTTGGAGAATAAAACAGACAGATTGCGACCGCCACGATGGGGGGCACCATGGCCAATGTTCAATGCAGAGAACAGGTGTACAGAAATATTCTTAAAAAGTGCACACATTAACTTCACTTCACGTACAACTCCCCATCAATGTATTAGTTTTAGAACAAGTAAAGTTTCATTTATTTTAGCAAGGTAAGTTAGAAAATTACTAATAAAAGTAGGTACTATTTGTTGCTGCACGTGCAATCATGCGTTTTGTCTCTGTAGCTTCCACAGCACTGCCAAGAAAAGTTGTCCACGAGTATAGCCCATACGAGACATTCAAACACGAATACAGGTGCCAAAATCCCAACAAAATCAAATTTGCTGGAAGCTAGTGCATGCCTCTCTGTGTTTCCATCTGTCCTTGTGCCTAGAGCGCACTGGACGAAGAAACGCTTTAGACAAGTACTTTCAGTTCCCCAAAACATACTTATAGAGCCTAGTGCTTCAAAAGACTGCACATGTTGAAAAGACGCAAACATCCTGTCCCTAAACTGTTTTATGCTAAATGAAGCATCAAGATACAGGTATGTCACACGACACTCGTTCCACCGAACCACTGTTACACTAAGAGAACAAGTGTGGTTATAAGAAATGGTACATTTTTGTTATATAAACAGCCCATTTGGGTGTCTCAGCATAGCAAACTCAATGTAAGTTGAAACCTTATCCGCAGTCCTCTAAGCCTTGAACTTGTTAGTGGAGGAACACGCTGATGAGACAGTAATACTGAAGTGCTAAGATGTTGCTTTTGAATAAACGTGCTATGCTACAAACACATGTTTCATTTGCCTTGGCTGTTGAAGACAAGGTCATCTTTGGAAGCTTCAGACCAACAAGTTTGTGAGACCCAGGTAGTATCTGGCTGACAGTTTAGTGATAAACAGGGCTACGTGATGCTTCTTGGTGCATGCCACACATTCAATGGGGTGAACAAAATGATGCTGGGAACAAAAAGATACACCGAGTTAGTGTGCTGCTATGTATGGAACAGCAAACGTGTGCAACATATGCAAAAAGGCTAAAATTAAACATAAGTTTGTTCAAATGGCTCATGCTTATAACCGGGACTGAAAGCACGGCTTCTGCTGCATAGAAATGTAGGTAGGTGAAGACCAACGGTGCACTTAAAAAAAAAATTTTGTAAAGGGCCTCATGTGTGAATACGACAACTAAAGCAGGGTAAGGTACGGCACATGAAGCCAAGGTAACTTTGCAGTAACTGACATCGAAGAAAGGCAAGGCTTTTGATGGGGCCTCTCTTTTTCTCTGCGTATACACAATCCCGGAACCGTGCACGCGATTCCATACTTCTTATAAGAATGCTGACAATTACCTGTGGCGGAGCATGTAAAACGTCCGCTGTGAGCACACTTTTCAAATGCTAATCTGATAGCCATCATGTCAGCATGCTTCTTCAAGAATGCCCCGTATGCCTATTACTTTCTCAAGCACATGTACTGAGACGATCTCGTCTCTTGTAATGGTCACTGCGACGACGATGTACACTTTCACTGATTAGCTTGATTGACATGACTAAGCCAAGGAGGCACACAGAGTATATACGTGAATGGAAGGGGTTGATGTGTCTGCAATGAGTTAGTTGATACGGACACAATTGAGCTCACTTCCCTTCAGTCTTCTGCATCATTTGGAAAAAGGGCATAAACAAGGGAAGAAGCGGACTCTTACTGTTCAGATAGGTCGATGAGACGCTTCTTGGTCTTAGTGTCGATGTCTGGATTTTCTGCGAACACCCTCCTAGTTGTGGAAAGAACAGTGAAGAATGTTTAGCCACACACACAAACTGAATGGCACACTGTGATGCATGCCAACGCAACGTTCAGGCTTTATAGACATTACCATAAGCTGGGAGAATTTCTGAAGAGAATTCCTTCCGGCAGTCGCTTACCACTGGCTCTCGGAAGCCACGTGACAGAAAAGAGGGTAGGACGCATCATATTTTGTTATCCCGGCTGCTGTCAGAAATCTTTTTGATGCAGTTTCTCATGGAAGCTAAACGTGTACTGCCAGTAGAATGCTGTTAATTTAAGTGCACCGAAGGCATTAAAGCAGTGACAGCAACAACTTGTTGGTCTCAGCGGCTCAATTCATCCTCAAGATCTTTCTTCATAGTGAGCGAGCGGCAAGCGGGCGATATCAGGCATGAGAGTGGACTGTACTGCTATCCCTCACTTGCTCAAGTAGATTGATTGATTCCTGGGGTTTTATGCCCTGAAACCACAATATTATTACGAGAGACACCATAGTGGAGGGCTCTGAAAATTTCGACCACCTGGGGTTCTTTAACGTGTACCGATGTTGCACAGTATATGGGCATCAACATCTCGACTCCATCAAAATGCTGCTGCTGCAGCAGGGATTCGACCCCGCAACCTTAATATCAGCAGCTGAGTGCCACAGCCACTAGAACACAGTGGTGGGATTGCTTACTTAACACAGTTTGGTGCAGCGTCAATGCAGAATTGTAGGGGACGCAGTTGCACGGGACGCAGTGCTTTGCCATCAAAGTGCAGCCACTGAATCTTTGAAACTTTGCCCCATGTGATGCCCAAGTGATCCTAATAATAGCCGCCTGCACAAAGTGTTTGATATAGAGATGTGCTGTTAAACTAGACTAACTCTTTTTATTATTTTATATCTAGGTACAAGATGGGGAGCGCCTGGGACATCGTAGCCAGCAAGGAAACAAGTGTCCAGTTCGCGCTGCACATCATGCACCTCTGACACCTGAGTAGTCCCGCATTGCAACTGTCAGTTGTGTTCAAAGCCATGACCTGTTGTTTCCCCTGGTCCAGAGAGGGCGCCTGCTTGCAACTACACAGATGTGCTGGAACGCAGTGTCCCAATCTGGACACCACACAAAACGCATTTTTGGATGACTGGTATCGGAGACATGAGACAACTGCCAGGCACCGTCAAGCTGGTCACGCACCAAGCAATGTTACTAGACTGGGGCAGCTGGAATACTCTTGTGAGGGGGTGACTGCAAATCGTTGTCCATTCGAGGCGGCACTGGCATCACTCTGAGACATGTCACACATGTCGTGCTGCCGTGTCATCTGCTTCGTCTGCAAGAGGTGCATGAAGCAGACGGTGCGGGTGTGATTTGTCTAGGCTCGCAGACGCAGTGCTTTTCTCATGCTGGTAAAGATAATTGACTGTAAACAGCTTACCTAAATATTTGAAATGACGTATCTGACTGTTTCACAATGCACCTTGCGGATTAGATATCAACCATTCCAGAAGGTACGACAATGTTTATGCGTTGCTGCTCCCTAGACAGAAAGCAGATGGCAAGCACTGGTGAACGGTTGCAGCTTCGAGCAAAAAGTTGTGTGCTGTCCCTTTCTGTTCCCTTTGTGGGAACTGTCGTCACACCAAAGTGTGCGGTGCCAGTCTGTCGTAGCTGATATTCATAGGGATCATCAAAAAACGTACCGTATGTGCAGAAGTTTCTTCAAGCTGCTGAATGACTCGAATGTGTTGAGTTAGTGGGATGATGCGATCGGATGTGTGAATTTCAATGTTATAAGACATACGCCTGTCATCTTCCCTTTGACCCAGTGGACATTTTTATTTTCACCTTTCCGCAGCTTGTTCTGGCCAAACAGACTGGATATATGTGGAAGATGGAAGCTAAAGAAAGCCAAGTCACCACCACACATTGCGAATAGTGGGGAGCATGACCTGATGCTGGGTGTAGAAACAGACAACTCATATGCAACACGTGTGGTAGTAACCAAACAGACTCCATGGGCTCAATTTGTCAGAGCGAAGGCGAGGCATACACAGAAGTATCAGTACACGAGAACATGACTGCAACAAATGTTCTGTGCACAGAAGATGCTATTAGCCAAGGCTCCATTGGTGAACCCTGCTTTAGAGACCTTGAAGACTTATCCATGTTTGAAGAATCATGGTGTGTGACATACACGGAGTAAGACACTTCTTAAACTTCAAAGTAGTGGTGCAATAATGATAAAGAGAAAACTTGACTGTAATTGTCAGTGCAAAAGGATAACTCGTGCCAAAAGGCTCTTACACCTTTCATGGAGGTGCAAAGAAACACCTCAGCATTACCACACTGAATGACGTGGCAGCCTTTCTTCAACACTGCATGCTTGGCCCAGCTTTGTTTGTTTGGGACAAGTTTAGCAGCTCGCTTGGGACCAATAAAACTTCTGGACCATGGATAGACTTTACCAGCCGCACAGGAGTATGTAATATATTGCCTCCGAGGCTACCTTCTGTACTGATATCAGAAGCACGTCAACTGTGCTATATGAGTCACCAGTATCCAGTCAGCAAACATGCAGTGCCAGGCCCACTTTATCACTGTCTCTAGAACAAGAATTCAGAATCAGGAGCCTATCATACTCCTATGTGGATCTTTACACAGTATTCAAACGCATGAAGCAGCAAATGTCATTTATGCTGGAAGGAAACCACCTTTAACATTCGTGGCTGTCACGTTTGTAATGGTAATTGTCATTTTGAAATATGTTTGCTTTAACAACACAGAATGCTTAGTGCATCCACTGCAAGTGCAAGCGATACCCGAAAAATTACCAGAAATTTCAGTATGTACACTGTGAGGCATTATTTTCTTTCAGGCAGGCACAAACTCGTCGGATCGAAACAACCATGGAATCGGTCCCGACAGGTAAAGATATCCACTCAAACTTCGTGCAGTCTGCCAATGACACTTCCTGTCACAGGATGACCAGCCTGTGTTCATCTTTAGCAATGCAACTACGGTGGTTGCAACAGGCCGGCTCTCAATGTACGTATGTAAACCATATTCCTCGCGATGAAGTCGTGCAGCGCTCAAAACAGGCTGCACAACCGGCGCGCGCAACGGACGACGAGCAGACGACGCGCAGAGCGTCACGTGAACAGGGCGTAAAGCGATCGCGGCGCCCCTCTTTTGGGGCAACAGAGAGAAGACGCATGGCGTTTCGGTGGCGAGCGCGTGCAGTTTACCAACTGTACTAAGCTAGTAACTTTGGCACAGGGCGACATCGCGCGCTTTTTGCGCCGGGTGGGAATGACGGCAAGCTTTCTCCGGCTATTTTTCACGTGTCTCCAGAAAGCCAATCAAGTGCCGGGAGAATATACCTTGCCTAGAAATCTGTCCTTGCGCGAAAGAAAATCGAAACGGTAGAATTAACGTTTCGAACGTTGCTGACAACTCGGCATTCGGCAACGGTCGAATAGCACTTGACTGATGGAGAACGCCCACAGTGCAATAAATATTACGATACTCAGGGTATGCGCTGGGCACGCACTTTGACATCGCTGAACGACCCCGGGTCTAACTTTGGGGCGAACTTACCCCTGGGCGACCTGCAACATGTGCCGACACTTGCGTTTCATGGGTTCCACAGGTACCCGACGTTTTTCGAGCATGGACGTCTTGAACCACACTTTGCTTCTGAAAGGCCACTTTGGTTTCGTCGGCGAAGAACGTTGCTCACCGTCCTCCATGTCTTCGATAAGAGGAAATTTGAATCGGAAAGCACTACAAACTACACCGTACGTCCATCGCCAAGACCACTCCTACACTTCAAAGCCTGCGAGTTGCGATATGTCAACACCATTGTACCGAGGCGGCCGATCGAAGCGCTCCTTTCGCTCTGCGGCTTTCTGTAGAGAAACACGCCGAGGGCGCTGCGAACGACATACGGGTAAAGTCCCTCAAGATAACATACAGGTTCAATACCAAAAGTCTCTTGTAGAACTCAGTTCATTTCTTCACTGCTTATGAGGACTGACAGTAAGACCCACAGGCTGATAATGAGCGGAATAAGCGCAAAAGAAGCCAAATGAAATATGAACCGTACTCTGTTTCAAAGTGGTTACTCAAAGTGAATAAAACTGCTATGCTCGCCTTCGTCGCATGGTTCGACAGCTCGCTGGTGATATTACAGAACACTTACTACAGAACACTTATAACATGGCTTTGTAGCTCATCGTCGACGACTGGAACCTTACAATGTTTACGAAAGTTGTCTGCTCCCGCTGTGAAAGAAGCGGCCGCGTAGATTCAATGTCATGGCCTCCGAGATTCGCATGCGTGGAGGCAGCGGCGTTGGCGGCGTCTCGTAGCTGCTCCGAAGGGACGGGCTTCTCCGCAGTTCATGTTTTAGTCGCTGTTAGCCAAAAATGATATAGAACTTCGGTGGTTCTTTTACCATATTTTGTGCCATATTGTGCATCGCTGTTTTACAAATGATACCCTTATGTGTTAAAACCGAAACCGAAACGAATGGATGCTTCGTGTAATGTCACAGCATCCCTGCTGTCAGAAATGATCAAGAAAGTGGCGATGTCATTCGACGATCCACCGTATTGAAGTATTAAAGTCGACAACCAAGCGATCTTAAAGTGCAAGGGATGTTAACATTCGGAAATGTGCAAAATTCCTCATGTTCAGGAGCATTTAGATTGGCGAGCCTGTCCAAGTAAAAATACCAGCTTGTGCTCATTTGGATAGTGTACAAAGGAGATTTATTTATGAAAGATCGGTCGGAGTGCTCCTTGTTTGAAGTGAGAAAAAGAAATATGTTGTGTTCCGCGTTCCCGGGCTTCAGCCTTTAAGTCCGCTCCATTGAGCAGCAACACGCCACTGGCTCAAAGGAAATATGAGGAGTGTGGTGGTGACGCGTTTAGTACGATGATAGTATGCGTGCCTGCCGCTTTGTGTTTCCACGTTGCTGAGCTCTTGCAAACAGTGCAGATGGCTGGCACGAGGCTTTGGGAGCTAGTCTACCAAACGCTTCCATTTAGTAGTGAAGCGATAGCTGAGAAAGCATTACGGGTTTGTAGGAGGCTGTAGAACATTATAGTGTAGGCAACGCCTCTTAGACAGGTCAAGGAGGCGTAGATACAACTTAAAACAACAACAACAACAACAACAACAACAAAAACAGCAATCGGCAACAAGGACCGACGGAACGCGCGCATTGATGTTACTCCGCAAGCCAATCACAGAAGCAAACAAAATTCTCGTCATGCGACCTTTTCAAAATGGCGCCGTGTTTATGTGTTCGGAGCCTGCGGACCGTGGTCGAGAAGCACGGACAAATACGTGTGGAGTCTCAGCGTTTCCATCTTCAAAAGGTCGCGGTACAGTTCATATTGCAACCGAACCCGTTTTACGCGTGAAACTTCACCGAACTGAGTTGAAAAACTGGTGGCGGTGCTTGTGAATAAGGAGTTATCCTTTCCATGTTCCACTCTGTCGAAGACATAAAATTGTATGCACCTATCCATTATTGTTGCCACCCTCGTTTTATTTTGACAACATGGAAAGTTCAAAAAAGGAACTATTTGAAGCTTCGCGTTAGTAGGAGTTAGTAGGAGTTCACTCGGCGATAGCAGGAGGTGATCATGCAGTGTCACTTCCGTCTAGTGTATTCGTTATTGTCGTCGGCGGTTTTTCTATTTTTTTTAAAGAATACCTTAACGCAGCTGTCTTAACAGTGCGTGCGCACAATAAGCCGATAGTGTATGTACTATTCTCGCTTCTGGCAACACCTTTGCAGCAGATGGGCCGGGTACCCGCTGTGGAGTGCATTGTGCAAGCGTTCCGCGCGACTGCGTTTATAGCTGTGGCAATACCATTGTGCCATCGTGCGGGTGTGTTTGCATTTTTCTTAGAGGGTCCGTTTGGGTGCGATAGAACAGCGATCCGACATTGCTTATACGAGAGCTTCACATGGACTTAGCGTACACTTTGGCCTTTTTGCCATCCCTTCTTTGCCGAGCTTTTCTCCTACATGTATTCTTTTGGCTAGCAGAATATTGCATGCAGTAGTGTTGTTTAATGTTTTCACCCTTGTCTAAAATTTTTCTCCAGCACAGTGAGTTTGTTGCAAGTTTGCTTGTCCTGCGTCTATATCTTTGCGTCACTCTCGTCTGTCGCTGCCATAACTGGCTAATATGTTTCCAAAGGCTCCAAGAGGATATAATATGTGTTAAGAGACGTTACAGCACCTGTTGTCACTCATGTCGGTATTATATGATGTTTGCTTATGTTGATATGCATATGTTTTATCATATGCGGTCTCCCGCATTATGTATATATGCTGTTGTGTTGAACAAGAAAATCAGTTCATAGTCCGCGCCCGTGTCGTCAGTATATCTTTTTTTATTCTCTTTGTGTCCACGCGCTGTATTATGATCAATCTACTAGACACCTCCATCAGTGGGCAACTGTAGATGAGAGGCGAACGAAGAAAGGTGCAACACAATAATAATTGCTAGGGTTCAACGCACCCGTAACCGCGATATGATTATGAGGCATGCCGTATGGTTCCGGAAATTTCGAGCACCACCAGCGTGCACTGACGTGGAGCATTACACGATATCTAGCATTTCCGTCTCCATCGAAATGTTGGCGCCCAAAAGTTGAGCGACTCGGAAATCATTTCTTCGGCTAACCCACGGCAGGTAACAAAGACACGTTCAAGCTCTTGGTGTCCGTCGGATTGGAAAAGCGGGCGCTCAATGGGAAGTTGATTACAAAGGTCGCCGCTCTAGTTATCGGGACACGGCAACTGCACGAAGATGCTTGTCCCATCCTGGCGTGACAGAGTTATCCGAACAAGTAGTTACACTGGTACACACAACTATGAATTGGGACAGTGAGCTCCCCACATATTGTACGAACTAAAAAAACGAAAAAAAAAAAAAGAGTCAGTACTTCATCATTCCAAAGCTAAACGACATCTGTCAAGTAAGCCGGTGCGTATACGGATGCTGCGATAATCTAAACGATACTTCATTGGGGCCTTTATTTTAATCAGCCCGCACTCGAAGGAAGCTATCACAAAAAGCAATGCAATAATTGCTCGAGTTTTAAGTGCCACAAACCGCTTCAAGTCTTTTCCATTTATGCCATAATTACTACACTACAGATAAAAAACTACAAATAACTTCCCCTATGCCTTGGCCTCATTGTTAGATTTACGAGGTTGTGTCAAACAAAAAAACGGGTCCTTGATCCTTTCGTAATTTTTTTTCCTTTCTTTACTGCACTACAATAAATCCCAAGCAGGTTGTCGGGCCCCTGCAAACGCCCGAGCACTTGCTGGGATTTACGATAGTGAAACGCCCCCTCATGTTTCGGGAGATCTTACATTGGCGCCAATGACCGAGCAAGTGCACCTCCCCATTTTTAGACAATTTGCAGCACCGTGCGTCAATATTTCAAGGAAGTGCACAATATATTAGAATAAACGTAATAGACGTTGCAATTAAGTAAGGAACCAGAATTAAGTGCGCTTTTGCCGGGGCCTCATAATGGCTGTACCACAGATGCGTACTCCTTTTATTGCATAGCCAGCCGCGACTACAGCTCAGGTGCGTTGGGCTTTGGGCTGCCTGAGTTACTATTTTCATCAGCCTATTTAGTGAGATAAAATAGTTATACGTTGTTTTAATCAGCAGTAAGGTTGTAGGCCGCATCT
>CM023489.1:36574338-36893563 GCA_013339685.2 Hyalomma asiaticum
CCCAAAATGCCAAAAAGGTAAGACTATAGTATTGGGTTTTTTGTGAAATTTTGACTCGTTCAGAAGTCGCTCTAAATACGTTTGGCCGCATCATACAGCATTCCTCTACTTATTGCGCACTTCCTGAATAAAAATACGGTCTCTCAAAATGTTGCCCAAAATGTCAAAAAAGGTAAGACTTGGGTTTTTTGTGAAATTTTGACTCGATCAGGAAGTCGCAGAAACTGCGTTTTCCGCACCGTAGAGCATTCCTCTACTTATTGCGCGCCTTAATGAATAAAAATACGGTCTGTCAAAATCTTGCCCAAAATGCCAAAAAAGGTAAGACTATAGTATTGGGTTTTTTGTGAAATTTTGACTCGTTCAGAAGTCGCTCTAAATACGTTTGGCCGCATCATACAGCTTCCTCTAGTTATTGCGCGCCTTCCTGAATAAAAATACATTCTCTCAAGATCTTGCGAAAATGCCAAAAAAGGTATGTCTATAGTATTGGGTTTTCTGTGAAATTTTTGACTCGTTCAGAAGTCGCTCTAAATATGTTTGGCCGCATCATACAGCATTCCTCTACTTATTGCGCGCCTTCCTGAATAAAAATACGGTCTCTCAAAATCTTGCCCAAAATGTCAAAAAAGGTAAGACTATAGTCTTGGGTTTTTTGTGAAATTTTGACTCGATCAGAAGTCGCACAAAATGCGTTTTCCCGCATCGTAGAGCATTCCTCTACTTATTGCGCACCTTCCTGAATAAAAATACGGTCTCTCAAAATTTTGCCCAAAATGCCAAAAAAGGTAAGACTATAGTCTTACCTTTTTTGGCATTTTGGGCAAAATTTTGAGAGACCGTATTTTTATTCAGAAGGCGCGCAATAAGTAGAGGAATGCTCTATGATGCGGCCAAACGCATTTTGTGCGACTTCTGATCGAGTCAAAATTTCACAAAAAACCCATACTATAGTCTTACCTTTTTTGGCATTTTGGGCAAGATTTTGAGAGACCGTATTTTTATTCAGGAAGGCGCGCAATAAGTAGAGGAATGCTCTACGATGCGGGAAAACGCATTTTGTGCGACTTCTGAACGAGTCAAAATTTCACAAAAAACCCAATACTATAGTCTTACCTTTTTTGGCATTTTGGGCAAGATTTTGAGAGACCGTATTTTTATTCAGGAAGGCGCGCAATAAGTAGAGGAATGCTCTACGATGCGGGAAAACGCATTTTGTGCGACTTCTGATCGAGTCAAAATTTCACAAAAAACCCAAGACTATAGTCTTACCTTTTTTGGCATTTTGGGCAAGATTTTGAGAGACCGTATTTTTATTCAGGAAGGCGCGCAATAAGTAGAGGAATGATCTACGATGCGGTAAAACGCATTTTGTGCGACTTCTGATCGAGTCAAAATTTCACAAAAAACCCAAGACTATAGTCTTACCATTTTTGGCATTTTGGGCCAGATTTTGAGGGATCGTATTTTTATTCAGGAAGGCGCGCAATAAGTAGAGGAATGATCTACGATGCGGTAAAACGCATTTTGTGCGACTTCTGATCGAGTCAAAATTTCACAAAAAACCCAAGAGGAAGGCGCGCAATAAGTAGAGGAATGCTCTACGATGCGGGAAAACGCATTTTGTGCGACTTCTGATCGAGTCAAAATTTCACAAAAAACCCAAGACTATAGTCTTACCTTTTTTGGCATTTGGGCAAGATTTTGAGAGACCGTATTTTTATTCAGGAAGGCGCGCAATAAGTAGAGGAATGTTCTATGATGCGTCCAAACGCATTTTGTGCGACTTCTGATCGAGTCAAAATTTCACAAAAAACCCAAGACTATAGTCTTACCTTTTTTGGCATTTTGGGAAAAACTTTGAGAGACCGTATTTTTATTCAGGAAGGCGCGCAGTAAGTAGAGGATTGCTCTACAATGCGGGAAAACGCATTTTGTGCGACTTCTGATCGAGTCAAATTTCACAAAAACCCTGATACTATAGTCGTTACTTTTTTGGCATTTTGGGCAAGATTTCGAGAGACTGTATTTTATTAAGGAAGGCGCGCTATAAGTAGAGGAATGCTCTACGATGCGGGAAAACGCATTTGTGCGACTTCTGATCGAGTCAAAATTTCACAAAAAACCCAAGACTATAGTCTTACCTTTTTGGCATTATGGGCAAGATTTGAGAGACCGTATTTTTATTCAGGAAGGCGCGCAATAAGTAGAGGAATGTTCTACTGATGCGTCCAAACGCATTTTGTGCGACTTCTGATCGAGTCAAAATTTCACAAAAAAACCCAAGACTATAGTCTTACCTTTTTTGGCATTTGGGAAAACTTTGAGAGACCGTATTTTTATTCAGGAAGGCGCGCAGTAAGTAGAGGATTGCTCTACAATGCGGGAAAACGCATTTTGTGCGACTTCTGATCGAGTCAAATTTTCACAAAAACCTGATACTATAGTGTTACCTTTTTTGGCATTTTGGGCAAGATTTCGAGAGACTGTATTTTTATTAAGGAAGGCGCGCTATAAGTAGAGGAATGCTCTACGATGCGGCAAAACGCATTTTGTGCGACTTCTGATCGAGTCAAAATTTCACAAAAAACCCAAGACTATAGTCTTACCATTTTTGGCATTTTGGGCAAGATTTTGAGAGACCGTATTTTTATTCAGGAAGGCGCGCAATAAGTAGAGGAATGCTCTATGATGCGGCAAACGCATTTTGTGCGACTTCTGATCGAGTCAAAATTTCACAAAAAACCCAAGACTATAGTCTTACCTTTTTTGGCATTTTGGGCAAAATTTTGAGAGACCGTATTTTTATTCAGGAAGGCGCGCAATAAGTAGAGGAATGCTCTACGATGCGGGAAAACGCATTTTGTGCGACTTCTGATCGAGTCAAAATTTCACAAAAAACCCAGACTATAGTCTTACCTTTTTGGCATTTGGGCAAGATTTTGAGAGACCGTATTTTTATTCAGGAAGGCGCGCAATAAGTAGAGGAATGATCTACGATGCGGGAAAACGCATTTTGTGCGACTTCTGATCGAGTCAAAATTTCACAAAAAACCCAAGACTATAGTCTTACCTTTTTTGGCATTTTGGCAAGATTTTGAGAGACCGTATTTTTATTCAGGAAGGCGCGCAATAAGTAGAGGAATGCTCTACGATGCGGCAAACGCATTTTGTGCGACTTCTGATCGAGTCAAAATTTCACAGAAAACCCAAGACTATAGTCTTACCTTTTTTGGCATTTTGGGCAAGATTTTGAGAGACCGTATTTTTATTCAGGAAGGCGCGCAATAAGTAGAGGAATGCTCTACGATGCGGTAAAACGCATTTTGTGCGACTTCTGATCGAGTCAAAATTTCACAAAAAACCCAAGACTATAGTCTTAGCCTTTTTGGCATTTTGGGCAAGATTTTGAGAGACCGTATTTTATTCAGGGAAGGCGCGCAATAAGTAGAGGAATGCTCTACGATGCGGTAAAACGCATTTTGTGCGACTTCTGATCGAGTCAAAATTTCACAAAAAACCCAAGACTATAGTCTTACCTTTTTTGGCATTTGGGCAAGATTTTGAGAGACCGTATTTTTATTCAGGAAGGCGCGCAATAAGTAGAGGAATGCTCTACGATGCGGGAAAACGCATTTTGTGCGACTTCTGATCGAGTCAAAATTTCACAAAAAACCCAAGACTATAGTCTTACCTTTTTGGCATTTTGGGCAAGATTTTGAGAGACCGTATTTTTATTCAGGAAGGCGCGCAATAAGTAGAGGAATGATCTACGATGCGGTAAAACGCATTTTGTGCGACTTCTGATCGAGTCAAAATTTCACAAAAAACCCAAGACTATAGTCTTACCTTTTTTGGCATTTGGGCAAGATTTTGAGAGACCGTATTTTTATTCAGGAAGGCGCGCAATAAGTAGAGGAATGCTCTACGATGCGGTAAAACGCATTTTGTGCGACTTCTGATCGAGTCAAAATTTCACAAAAAACCCAAGACTATAGTCTTACCTTTTTTGGCATTTTGGGCAAGATTTTGAGAGACCGTATTTTTATTCAGGAAGGCGCGCAATAAGTAGAGGAATGCTCTACGATGCGGTAAAACGCATTTTGTGCGACTTCTGATCGAGTCAAAATTTCACAAAAAACCCAAGACTATAGTCTTACCATTTTTGGCATTTTGGGCAAGATTTTGAGGACCGTATTTTTATTAAGGAAGGCGCGCAATAAGTAGAGGAATGATCTACGATGCGGTAAAACGCATTTTGTGCGACTTCTGATCGAGTCAAAATTTCACAAAAAACCCAAGACTATAGTCTTACCCTTTTTGGCATTTTGGGCAAGATTTTGAGAGACCGTATTTTTATTAAGGGAGGCGCGCAATAAGTAGAGGAATGATCTACGATGCGGTAAAACGCATTTTGTGCGACTTCTGATCGAGTCAAAATTTCACAAAAAACCCAAGACTATAGTCTTACCATTTTTGGCATTTTGGGCCAGATTTTGAGGGATCGTATTTTTATTCAGGAAGGCGCGCAATAAGTAGAGGAATGATCTACGATGCGGTAAAACGCATTTTGTGCGACTTCTGATCGAGTCAAAATTTCACAAAAAACCCAAGACTATAGTCTTGCCATTTTTGGCATTTTGGGCCAGATTTTGAGGGATCGTATATTTATTAAGGGAGGCGCGCAATAAGTAGAGGAATGATCTACGATGCGGTAAAACGCATTTTGTGCGACTTCTGATCGAGTCAAGATTTCACAAATGACCCAAGACTATAGTCTTACCATTTTTGGCATTTTGGGCCAGATTTTGAGGGATCGTATTTTTATTAAGGGAGGCGCGCAATAAGTAGAGGAATGATCTACGATGCGGTAAAACGCATTTTGTGCGACTTCTGATCGAGTCAAAATTTCACAAAAAACCGAAGACTATAGTCTTACCATTTTTCGCACTTTGGGCCAGATTTTGAGGGATCGTATTTTTATTCAGGAAGGCGCGCAATAAGTGGAGGAATGATCTACGATGCGGTAAAACGCATTTTGTGCGACTTCTGATCGAGTGAAAATTTCACAAAAAACCCAAGACTATAGTCTTACCATTTTTGGCATTTTGGGCCAGATTTTGAGGGATCGTATTTTTATTAAGGGAGGCGCGCAATAAGTAGAGGAATGCTCTACGATGCGGGATGGCCATTTCGGACAAAATTACAGCAACCATATTATTAATCGGGCACACGCGTTATATGTAGAGGAATGATTTTCAGTGCGAGAAAAGGCCTTTATTGCGATTTCGGGTCGAGACAGAATTTGGCACAAAACACAAGGCTATAGGCTTACCTCCGATGGCCATTTCGGAAAAAAATTACTAGCAACCATATTATTAATCATGTACACGCGTTATAGGTAGAGGAATGATTTTCAATGCGAGAAAATGCCTTTATTGCGATTTCTGGTCGAGACAGAATTTGGCACAAAACACAAGGCTATAGACTTACCTCCGATGGCCATTTCGGACAAAATTACGAACAACCATATTATTAATCGGGCACACGCGTTATATGTAGAGGAATGATTTTCAGTGCGAGAAAAGGCCTTTATTGCGATTTCGGGTCGAGACAGAATTTGGCACAAAACACAAGGCTATAGGCTTACCTCCGATGGCCATTTCGGAAAAAAATTACTAGCAACCATATTATTAATCATGCACACGCGTTATAGGTAGAGGAATGATTTTCAATGCGAGAAAATGCCTTTATTGCGATTTCTGGTCGAGACAGAATTTGGCACAAAACACAAGGCTATAGACTTACCTCCGATGGCCATTTCGGACAAAATTACGAGCAACCATATTATTAATCGGGCACACGCGTTATATGTAGAGGAATGATTTTCAGTGCGAGAAAAGGCCTTTATTGCGATTTCGGGTCGAGACAGAATTTGGCACAAAACACAAGGCTATAGGCTTACCTCCGATGGCCATTTCGGAAAAAAATTACTAGCAACCATATTATTAATCATGCACACGCGTTATAGGTAGAGGAATGATTTTCAATGCGAGAAAATGCCTTTATTGCGATTTCTGGTCGAGACAGAATTTGGCACAAAACAGAAGGCAATAGACTTACCTCAAATGGACATTTAGGACAAAATTATTAGCAACCATGTTATTAATCAGGCACACGCGTTATAGGTAGAGGAACGATTTTCAGTGCGAGAAAATGTTTTTATTGCGATTTCTGGCCGAGACAGAATTTCGCACAAAACACAAGGCTACAGACTTACCTCAAATGGCCATTTAGGACAAAATTATTAGCAACCATATTATTAATCAGGCACACGCGTTATAGGTAGAGTGTTACAGGGCCGTGTTCAAGCTCCCCGCCGCAAAGTCGGCGAAGGGAACGACGGCAGTTTCGGTCGTTCCGTACGCAAGCAGACACAGTGAAAAGATTGGAGTCGTGGTTGCAAAAACAAAACAACAAAAATTTAATCTATAATAGGGCAACACAATTATACAAGGTGAAGTACACTTCACTCAATCTAACAATTAACAGCGATGACAGAGCTTTACAAAATAACAACGCGCAAGAATAACAAACTAAGCAAAAGTAAATTACTAACAAACATAACTAGGGCAATGAGAACAATACAGAAATCTAATCTACAAAAGTTAACGATAGTTCAAGAAGAAAGTTCAGGGGTAGAAACAGGGGTTGGCATACGTGGAGATGACCGGCAGCGCTGAAGGGTCCACGGCGGTCTGGTGCGGCACAGTCTGGTACGGCACAGCGTTGAGGTCGATGGAGTTGCAGCGCTGATGTTCCCGGGGAGCTAGTGCTTGATGGCAAACCCGAGCAGTTTGAACTAACTCGAGCCGAAGTCCCGATGCCTACGTTGGAGACGGTAAGCGCTCATCTCAACTAGGCGAAGCGGCTAAGGTTGGGTGGCCAGCCGGTAAAAAGTCACGCTAACAACTTCTAGAGCGATACAATGATCGGCTTCTACGCCATGTCAGTCAAGCGACTAGAACCCTGTGCTCCTCAATGCTCCTCGCTTAAATACGAGCATGTTTCCCTGATTCGCTGTCTGCGGAATCGGGGCGTGTTTGTGAGACAATTGCTCCGCAACTTCATTTCTTGCTCCGCCCAAAATATCCCTCTCGCAATTAATGCACTGGTGAGAGCGATGACCAAACCCTTTCTCGTGGGCTCCGAGCGGGCATCTTCATTCAACTTGCCTGATTGACAGGTCATTAGTGTCCGAGTCGGGGGTCCCTTCTTCGCCGGTCACAACAAAGATATGCGTAGTCGTCCTCTTTGGACACGGAGGCTGCCGACCACACAATAGCCTACGTCCGCACGCGGCCAGTGCTCGCGAACGGCGCCCTGCTGTCCTGCCCTGCATTTTTGGTCCGAAGGACTGGTCCTCGGTGTATCAAGAATCACCCCTGCGGGTCGCGTGGGAACGTCTCAAGTTCAAGCTTCCCAGCTCAGAAGACCATCTCCTCCTTGTTTTCTCCGGAAAGGTTCGAGAGCTTTTGACGTCTTTGAAGCGGTCGAAGCGCTTCTAAAGTTGCACGTGCGGGGATACCGTGAACCTACAGTTATAGTCCACCACGAGGCAATGTCATTCCGTGATATAGAGGAATGATTATCAGTGTGAGAAAAGGCTTTCATTGCGATTTCTGGTCGAGACAGAATTTGGCACAAAACACCATGCTATAGACTTACGTCAAATGGCCATTTAGGACAAAATTACTAGCAACCATATTATTAATCAGGCATACGCGTTATAGGTAGAGGAATGATTTTCAATACGAGAAAAGGCTTTTATTGCGATTTCTGGTCGAGACAGAATTTGGCACAAAACACAAGGCTATAGACTTACCTCCGATGGCCATTTCGGACAAAATTACGAGCAACCATATTAATAATCGGGCACACGCGTTATAGGTAGAGGAATGATTATCAGTGCGAGAAAAGGCTTTTATTGCGAGTTCTAGTCGAGACAGAATTTGGCACAAAACACCATGCTATATAGACTTACCTCAAATGGCCATTTAGGACAAAATTACTAGCAACCATATTATTAATCAGGCATACGCGTTATAGGTAGAGGAATGATTTTCAGTGCGAGAAAAGGCTTTTATTGCGATTTCTGGTCGAGACAGAATTTGGCACAAGACACAAGGCTATAGACTTACCTCCGATGGCCATTTCGGACAAAATTACGAGAAACCATATTATTAATCGGGCACACGCGTTATATGTAGAGGAATGATTATTAGTGCGAGGAAAGGCCTTTATTGCGATTTCTGGAGAAGATAAAATTTGGCACAAAACACGAGGCCATAGACTTACCTCCGATGCCCATTTCGGACAAAATTACGAGCAACCATATTATTAATCGGGCACACACGTTATAGGTAGAGGAATGATTATCAGTGCGAGGAAAGGCCTTTATTGCGATTTCTGGAGAAGATAAAATTTGGCACAAAACACAAGGCTATAGACTTACCTCTGATGTCCATTTCGGTTAATGTAATTAGCAACCATATTATTAATCAGGCACACGCGTTATAGGTAGAGGAATGGTTTTCAATTCGGGCTGACTCTATTTCTAGGTTTTCATTACAATTCGGGCGCGTACGTTATCGAAAAAATGGAGGTTTTCATTTCCAAAGGTCGTCTGAATTGTCGAAAAAAATGCCATAGAGTTATGCGGTGTTGCGACGCGGGCGTGCTGGAGCCGCGTTTATCTATTACAGGGAATAATCAACTCGGGCTGACTCTATTTCTAGGTTTTCGTTATAATCGGGCCCGTAGATTGTCGAAAATATGGAGGTTCTCATTTACCAAAGGTCGTCTGAATTGTCGAAAAAAATGCCATAGAGTTACGCGGTGTTGCGACGCGGGCGTGCTGGAGCCGCGTTTATCTATTACAGGGAATAATCAACTCGGGCTGACTCTATTTCTAGGTTTTCGTTATAATCGGGCCCGTAGATTGTCGAAAATATGGAGGTTCTCATTTACCAAAGGTCGTCTGAATTGTCGAAAAAAATGCCATAGAGTTATGCGGGCGTGTAACTCTATGGCATTTTTTTCGACAATTCAGAAGACCTTTGGTAAATAAGAACCTCCATTTTTTCTTCAAAGCAGAAGGCCATTTGAAACGAAAACGCACCAACAGTCAGGCAGAGTGAAATTTTCTTATTCATAAATAAACGCGGCTCTAGGACGGTCGTGTCGCAACCCCGCGTAACTCTATGGCATTTTTTTTTCGACAATCGAAACGGCCTTTCGAAATGAAAACCTGCATTTTTTCGTCAATCCAGAAGGCCATTTGAAACCAAAACCTATCAAAAGAGGCCGAGTGAAATTACTGGAAATAGTTCACTGGGGTGCATGCTTTGTAGCTCTGCACCGATTACAGAGGGATCATCAAGATCGCCATTATGAAAGGATTTTCAACTTTTCCGTCATCATTATTACAAAGCGCTTTATTTATTCCAGTATTCTGAAATAAAAACTTACGCGAATACCCTATATTTGAGGTAAGTGGGCTCAGCTTTCACACTTCCACAAGTAAACGTGAGCTAAGGCACACAAAACAATCGTTTCGGCCAAATGGAAGTTTATTGACCGAGCGGACAAATCTAGCAGACTACAACTAAACATGGGTATAATAAGGCAAATTCAACCGCAATGGGGAACGATTTTCCCCGTTTTAGCAAATTACCTTTTTTACCTCTCTTGGTATCATTTTGTAGTGCTTGAGTCAATGATGAGTGAAGTGTATTTCATTACCCCACTCTGTATCGGCCTTTGGCCAACAGTATAAATAAATAAATAAATAAATAAATAAATAAATAAATAAATAAATAAATAAATAAATAAATAAATTCTTGCGATATGACGACGCTTGGTAAGCTGGAAAAACGTGCTTAAACAAGGTGTTGACGCCGCTCGGATGTTCCTGTACTAACACGCGCAAGGTCACAGATTTTGACGGCATCTGCAGAAGGCGTACATATATATTTATCATTAATTGCGTTCGGTCAGCTCCTTTCAAATTATCCATAGCAGCGAGCATATAACAGTGGCTCCTAGCCACTATAGCGGCCGCTAAGGCCTCGCTTTTGATTTCCGCCTTCCTTTAGACTTAGTACGGGGCGGCGCCAAGTCCAGCGTCTCCTGCATCGCCTTGAGTACGTCTCCTTCGGCGACGCCGGTGCCTCGGACGTCGGCGATACCGCGGCTCGTCTCCGGCAGCCACACGAGCACGGCTACGCCGACGAATACGGTCGATCCGACCACGGCGAACTCGAGGTCCTCGTAGCCCTTGTCCTCGAGCAAGGCGAGCGCCGATGCGACCACGGCGCCCAGCCGGCCGCTCGCGTAGGCGCCGCACAGCGCGGTACTCCGGACGCCCGTCGGGAACAGCTCGGCTACGTACAGGTACGTGGCCGGAACCAGAACGCGGGCGCAGCACTGCGCCACTACAAGGAGGGCGTCGCCAACGACGCGGGGCCTCGCCGTGACTGCGACGCCGAAGAGAATGCAAGTGCCTCCCAGGAGAGCCATGGCGGCTACCAGGAACTGAAGCCTGCGGATGCACGGATCGATGCAAAGTTGGATGGGCGAATGCGGTGCAGGACCATGTGGGAGAAAAAAATATCACCGACAGTTAAGATACTTCGATTTACAATGCGAAACTTGAATATACCGAACAAATGTCAGCACTCAGCTAACGGTGCCGTTGAGGATTCCCTTTCCCTTATCTGAAGGGCCGTTTGTGAAGGGTAATTTGTGTCTACGGGTTGAACATATCTATGCCGATATAACCTGCAGAGATTCTGATGGGCCGTGGCAGTCGTGCGCAGGCCGAGTCGCTAGCGAAAGGTCCGCGTGTTTGAGGCTCACTAGTTTTAACTTTCCATAAATTGGATACATTTAACTTTGGAGAATAAATTGGTCATGGTTAGCACACGACCGGGATTATTGGAGATCTATGGGAGAGGCTGCTGCCCTGCAGTGGGCGTAGACGGGCTGATGACGGTGACGTTACTTGGATGGCGAGGAGAAGGTTAGGGGAACCGGCGCTGCGGTACTTCCGGTCACGAAAGGCATGCAGCTACCAGCGTGGCATCATATTCTGGATAAAAAAAGCGGCGAGCATTGTGTTTACAAGGAAGGAATAACATGTTTGCTAGTTATCTCCCGACTTCACAACATTCGGTATAGCGAACAGGGCTTGGGTATATCGATATACCTGATATAGCGAACGAAATCCGGAACATCTCGCTGCTCGCTGGGTACCACATCCCGTTGTTCCCAGCCCACCTCAATGGCTCAGTTAACCCGCTCGGATGTAATCCTAACGAGCAGGCTCATCGGTTAGCGCGCGATTTCACGTACCGCGCTGCCGCGGATAGCCGCGCTCGTAACGGGGTCAACATCCATAAAGGTTCGTGATGTACTTTTCACGAAATTGTTTCCCATTACCGTCTAACCAGGAAAACATTTCCACTCCCCCACCCCAAGGTGAACAAGCCTCAGGCTAGCACATTCAGAGGTCTCCAAACCCGTTCGTATCCCACTCCTCGGTCTCAACAGGATAGAGTCCGATCATTCACAGTCGTGCCCCAAATGCTGCCATGACTCCTGTTCTTTTGATCACATACTTCTGGCTGTGCCCAGCTCTTAATGCCTCTCCACCCATCACGAAGGAGCAATGGGAGGAATCCCTGAAAAGCAGCGATCTCCACACTCAAGTCCAGGCCGTCCAGAGGGCCCACGACATCGCGACGGAATTTCGACTTCCAGTCCCATCGTGGGCGGAGCCACCAACTTGATCTAGGGGGACCCTGGTTCTCCAGATCCAAGTTCCTCAGGACTCAAAGTTCTTGTCATGTCGCTATAGCCGGGTTCGACTGTATTACGAGCTACAGTGAAAGAAGCACCTTGCCTTACAACGCCGTCACCTACCTGCCCAAGGTCATAAGCGCCAGGTACATGGACACGTACGAAGGCGCGGACAGGACGACGGAGACGATGCCTACCGCCGCCTCCTCGCGCATCCTGCTGCTCCAGGCGAGTCCGTCGAAGCTCAGCATCAGCGCGAAAGTAACCACGAACACGCCGGCTACGCGGGCGCACCTGCTTTCCGAAATAGGCGCGGTCGACATCAAGCGGTACGAGTAGGTGACATCGCTGCGGTTGATGTCGGTGCGAAGCCTCTGCATGGCTTGCCTGGCCGTGACTCTATGCACGTCGTTCATCCTGGCGGCCTCAAGCATCACCGCCTCGGCCTCGTCGACCCTGGACAACACCAGCAGCCAGGCGGGAGACTCGCGCACAGCGCACGCCGCCAGCACCAGCAGAGCTGTAGGCGACAGGATGACGGCCTCCAGCACGGTCCAGGAGAGCGGGAACGGTGCCAGCATAATCAGCGACACGTCTACAAGGAAGACACCCAGCGAGCACGAGACACCCACGTAGAAGACGCGATAGGCGAGCGGCGCCACTTCGTAGAGCAGGGTCAGGGAGACTACGAATACGGTACCGGCACTGGCAGAGTTCAAGAACCTCGTCGCCAGATGTAGCCAAAATGAGCGCGTGAGGCAAGTCCCCAGAGTGCTCAGCAGAAGCACGGTGACACCGGACACGATGACGAGCTTGCGGCCGAACGCGTCCGCCACGAACCCGGCGACCGGCACCACGAACACGGCGCCACTCATGTGCACCACGTTGCTAAGGGACAGCAGCCAAGCCCGGCGGCACACCAGGTTCCAGTAGCTCCTCGCAGACCGGTAGCCTTGGGAGTCGTAGTCCCACGCATCGCACTCGACGGTCTCGGTGTCATTCGGCTGGTGTCCTGGGTGGACGTAGACGAGACACTCGCTGGGTTGCCCTTCGTCGTCCAAGGGAATGCCGACGTTCTTCCAGCGGGATGTGGAAAGGTCGGCGAACTTGGAAGGCGGCCTGCACCAGTGGACCACGGGTCGAGCGATCAGGGAAGACGCCTGGTTGTGGCACTGCAGCACGATGAGCGTCAGTATGACGAAGCAACAGAGGAGCCGCTGGAAGTCGCCGTGGCCGTAGACGGTGGTGCCGCACGGTAGCAGCTGGTGCGTCGCTGGAACGTCGACGTCCCGGTTCTGGTCACCGCTGGTCGCGGGCTCGCTCGTCACTTGCTTCGGGCTCAGAGTCAGTGAGTCTTTCTTCCTGGTTCTAGAAGTGCTTCGAGGCATCTTCGAGGATAGTGTGGAACGATTCGGTGCAGCCATTGACAAAGATGCGTGCAGGGGAGCGTTCTTCTTCTTGTTCTCATAAGAGTAAATGGCACGTACCCACTGCGAGTTGGATGTAGACGTAAAAGTAATCCAAATTGGGTGGCACACATCCACTCCTGGGGACTGGCCAATAACCAGGTGGTTAGAAAAAAAATTAGAGCCCTCAGTAATGGCTCAGTAATGTAGAGCAAGCTGAAGCATGTTAAAGAAATTTGAATGTTTTACATTATTTATGACCACAGAATGTAGACCAGCTCTGATGGCACACACCCACTCTGGAGGATTGGCCAAGAGCCAGATAGCTTTGCAAAAACTGTCAAAGGAGAAGCTACAGTTGCTCATTAAAGGATGTGGAAGAAAATGGTAAGACATAAGCAAGATTTAGAAAAGAAGAAGAAATAATACAAGGCACGTAAAATAATTGATGGAACAAAGGAAACAAAGAAAAGAAGCAAGGGGGTAGAAAATAAACTGAAATTACGCAGTGAATGTTGTATCAGTCACTCAAAAATCTTTTTGATCCCTTTATACAGACCTGTAAGGCATCGCCGACGTTCCTGTCGCTGTACCCAAGGGTCGAAGCTGGCAGGCTTCAGGCTTGTCTTTCTTACTCACATTTCATATTGCAGATGCACAGGACGTTGCAAATGCAGATGACTGGCCACTATGGTGACCCTTTGAAAGTAGAACATAAAAAAAAACACAGCATATCCACGGGGTGAATGATGATGAGTGGGCGAAGCTGCGGAGGTTCATCAGTAAACCGTGAATTCTGCCCAGTACATCATCGACGTGAGATCGCGCGCGTTTATACTAAAGGGTCGATGAGAGTTATGGTGACTTGCAGCTCACTTTAATTTTACATGTACGCTGTGAATTTTCATTGTTTAATCTAATCACGCACAGGAGAAATCGCACACAGGCACTACCTTGGAGGTCAAAATCCAGTGCCATATATACGGGAAACAAGAAACTCGCTAGCAGACACTGCCTGCGTCGGCATCGCGAGGCGAGAGAGGGGGGGGGGGGACCGTTGAACGGTTGTGAGGGAGAGGGGAGGGGAGAGAGGGAAAGGAAGAGTGGGGGCGAGAGAGGGGGAGTCGTCGAGCTCGACCGTGGCATATTCACCGAAAGGGCGATGACGACCAGCGCCATCTAGTATATCGTCACCCAACTGCAGTTTGCATGCACGAGAGGCGGTTAGCTACGACGGGACGCTCGGGCCACGCCATAAGGAGCTTCGCCCCTAATAAAACAACAAAACCAAAACTTCCCACAGGAATACTCAGGGCTCCACAGGAAATGCACGAGAAATCTCCAGTGTCTTTCTCAGACAACACAGTATAACCCACTCATAACAATGTTAAAATGCTAAGAAAATTTCATTGCTATAACTATGTTGCATATGAAAAAAAAAAGCTAAAGGGGGCAGCAGAGCTATTTTGTTGTATGCGTGTTTGTGAGGAGATGACAAATTGCCCGCGCACCTAGTGATTTTTCTTTTCCTGTTCGTGGATTACAGCAGGATTCAAGAGCTCCGCTCTTAAAATTTCAAGGCTCCCATCCACACGATATGCACAGTGCACTGGGAATACTGGGAACACAACAAAGGCACCCACTCTGTTACATCAGATTTTCTTCCGGCCCATGACGAAGAAGTGACGCAACTTAGACGAAGGCGCGTCACAGCTGGTCAGGGAAGACTGCAAGTTGTCCGAGACACACCAGCAGACCGTTTATTCTTCGCGCATTATGTGCGGTGTTTATCTGTTCCCTCATTACACTATAGATAGGCGTGGGGCACACTCTTTTGCCTGTTGCACTGTTTAAAAGAATTGCAATAATGGCTGCAGCATAGCTCTATGCCATATAGGACGATACGGAATGTGAAAAAAAAAAAAATTACAGCCTACTACCACATAGCAGCAAACAAGCAGACAAGCACCAAATATCAAAGAAGAGGTAAAGAGATCTACTGGTGCAAGTGAGAAGACTAACAGTTTTCCTTGACAGGACGCCACTGCAACGCACTTCCATTCAAATTACGTTGCTTTTGCCACACTGCTCCAGTCTGACGTAGCACTGTGGTCGCTTGGGGTATGTTCGGGACCTTAAAATGGGATGATGAATATTTTAAACTAGTTGTTACTTCGCACTAGGGTGCAAGGCTAGGTCATGGCAGAGCTGGTGGTCTTCTCCTCGTCCTTCCCCCATTCTCTCTTCCATTTCCCACCTCCTTGCTATACCATACTATACATGGTTATGCAACACTTGACTGCATCCCCTCATTTCCCTTGGCCTCACTCTCACACCACTCTTCCTTACCCTCTCCTCCCTTTTCCACCCCCTTGTTATACTATACTGCTGCACTGGTGGCCTTAGCCTCCTCCATCCACATGGGTATGCTATGCTCTAACCTCTCCCCTCCTGACTGCTCTCTTTTTCACCATCATATCACTCCTTCCTGCCGTCAGTTTCCTTCCCATTACTTTGCTATACAAGGCTGTACTATGCTTTACTCTCTGCCCTCCTCTTTTCCGTTCTACCCAGCCCCTTTCCCACCTTCTTACTGTACCATAGTATACATAGATATGCTTTGCTATTCACCACATATAGCGGCTTTTTTCTGACCAGCATCAACCGCTGGTGCAGCTCTTTGGTAGAACGCCTGCCAGCCATGCAAACGGCCAGAGTTTGATTCCTGCCCCAACCCAGATAGTGCACTTGCTATGTTAGCATAAAGGACTCGAAGGAATCGTAAAGTATGTTGTACCTAAAGCGTTCTGATCTGGTTGCGCGAAATGTTAACTAGGTGCGAAGAACAACTGTTTCAGTTCAACGAGAGAGGACACTGAGGCTTTGTTTTACCTCTGTGGCCCATACCCAATATGCTGAACTTTCTGTTTCTGAAGAACATGTCAAGCTAGAACTGCTTTGCTGTTAAAAGTGGACATTCAATACATCGTTGCAACCAACAGCTTTTCCATATAGACTGCATTCAAGCTTATAATTACGAAGTCAACAGGTTTTTGTTTATTAGCTTCCCATGTCACTACCTGAATGTCCCTGCACCTCGTAGGATTCCACAGAACTGATTTGCCACTGCAAGATGTTTGGCGTCCTGTAAACTGTGCTGCAGGGTGTCTATTATGTATGTTGTGAATTTTCTTTTCTTTGGGAAGGGGGTATTTGGTGTTACCATAAAACACTGTGTGTGCTGCATGTGAAGCATCAGTTTTGCCTTGAAGGGTAACTCTGGTGCCTTTTTCACCATACTCTTATCCTGCTGTGTTCCAATGGTACTGATGGCCCTGTAGCAAGTAGTGTGGTTCAGCTTACTCAGAAACAGACCAAGAATTTTAAATACCAAAATGAACAATGTGCTCAAACCAAAAAGGGTAGCCACTCCATGCAGCATATGCGATGATGTTGCAGCCTCAACGCCGTTGGACATATGGAGGTAGTGCCGAAGAAATGAAACTGGCAATGTCACCTGACAATGCATTGAGCCAGCTGCTTTGGATTTGACAGCAATTATTTGAGTGGTGAAGGATCACAAATTTGCTTTTGACCACCTGCCAGCTCGGGTAGGCAGCAATGTAGGTAATGACACCAAAAACAGGATGGCCACCATTCAAAACTTGAGGACCTGCTAAACATACTTGTATTTAAAATTCATTCTCAGGAAAACTAAATGACTTACAACCACCTGGCTTGGCATACACATTGTTACGATAACAAGGAGAACATATACTGAACATTCCATTGGCATTAGTCACCATCGAAAAATTGCTGGAGTTGCCCTTTCACTCTTCATACTGAAAGACACACTGGAGACTGCACGTCTCTCTACACACGTGCATGCACTGGGAATGTGACGTTAGCACAGTATCCTAGGTCAATGTCGCTGCAATGCCATTCGCTGCAATTGCACAGTGTGCAACACTGCTGGAGTGTCCGCACATCAACACGGAGGCCACGAGATGTCAAAGAAGTGAGCTGCTCAACAGAGACTTTATTAGATGCTGCAAAAACATGAGAAAAGAAAAATACCTAGCAGGCTTTGTTAAGCAGATTAGGCGGCATTTGGTGTGACACAAATGTCCGGTTTGTCCCTGATGCCGTCCTTGTCCACAATCTGCACCCGGAAGGCAGGGAGGTTGACGAGAAAGCGCTTCTGGACCTCACCAACGCACTTTTTGAGCACATCCACCGCCTCGTCCTCACTCATGTCTGTAATGAAAAAAAAAGAATAAATATCTTTCAGCAAGTTTTTCAGTCACTACGTCTCTGCAAAAGATATCCACTCCTTTTTTAAAAAGTAATGTTGACAACAAAATAACCAGCAGAACCAATGCGAACGTTTGACATTTTCGTATTGTTGCTCTGGATAGGAGAACTGGTGCTAAGGACACTAAAGGAGTATTTCTGTTCTCTGGAACACAATGAATATATATATATTTTTACGAGTACCTTAAAAAGCCAACTCTGGTTGCAATTTCAAGGCAACAGCTTCATAGTGACTTGAACGAAGCTGCATTTTGTATAATGTGGGTACAGCAGCACGTGATGGTGTCGCAGCAACTTTTTTGTCTGCTGCCAGCTGCATGTGGTGTGTGCAAGCGACGATGATTTCATGGTCGTCCAGTGACTTGGCACGTGATTTCAGCAATTTTTAGGTGACTGCGTTCACACGTGACGGCACTGTCCAGGTTGTGGGTGACAAAAACCTTTAAAATCAAATTAAGATACTTTATACGAATTTCCTGGCTTCTGTGTGTGGAGATTATAGCATGCACGCATGCTACAGAAATGAAGTGTCTATTTTGCAAATGACCCAAAATCCTGTCAGTACTACAGCCTCTGAGAATGACAACTAGTGCATTCCTCTCTTTTGGCATTTCCAGTCACTTCGCTGAACTTTGTCATGCTGACAGGGCAGTTCAGGTGACACCGCTAGTGTACGAGACCTTCGATGGTTTTTTACATATGGTGGATATCGGTTGTTATCAGTCTGCTAGCATGCTTTGTCATGTAGCTGCAAGCCAGTCATCTCGGCTGTTGTGCACGAGCGATTAGATTGAGTGGGTTTTACTCTGCGTGAGGGTAAATAGCAGCATGTGTACAGAAAGCCCAAAATCCTGACAACCACAAGGCTCATTACTGGGGGGAGGGGGTGTGTTTTTATTATGCGAGAGAAAAAAAATCCAGGATTTTGACTACTAAAGTTGAGGATGTGTTTTTTATACAAGCGCATTCATTACTCAAGTAAATATGGTATGTGCTTAACTAAGCATTGTGAAGGCATTTGCATGCTTATAACTGTCTAGTGGAACTTGTTGGGCTAGTTGGTCATACATAATTTTATAAATTTACGAGCACAAACCATACACACAACCAGACACACTGACATACATGAAAAATAGACCACCACTGTAGCACAAGATGCCACCACATCTGGCATCTTGTGGTTGTGAGGCATGGTTTCTTGAGACACAGATTCTGGGAAAGTGTGCGAGAAGAATGGCATGTGTAGTGTTTGAAGCCCTTTTCATTTTAAAGAACAAGCACCATTGTGTAAGTGAGCCTTCGATTGCTTTATTCCCTGAAGAAGTGTCCTTTATGGATTTGAGATTATGACGAGCATGGCCTGTGTGATAAGACTGTCACATCTATGTCGATCCCGCAGTTGTGCATGCTCAGTGTGGATAAGTAAACACTTACACATGAGCATGAAACAGCTAGGAAGGAGCACTGAGTGGTGGTCTATTTTTCATGTGTGTTGGTGTGTGTGGGTATGTGTGTGTGGCTTGTGCTAAAAAACTTATGAAATTATAACTGTCCAAGTGCATTTATTTATTTGTGCACACTGAAAGTTGTTAAAGGAACCCTTGAAACCCTTTTGAACACAGCCAGCAAATGGTGCCAATCAGTCGTGGAGCCACAGACTACATAGGAGATGGATGAACTACCATTGGCTGATTCGTGGATGCAGTGTGTCACTAATGGCACCTGTAGTGAACGTCTGTCTTCGGCGCACAAGAAGGAAGCGACAACGACGAAGTGCGCGCGCTTGTGCACGCGGAACGAGAAGCGCGTGGCCTTCGGTGCTTCGGAACGCCGACGGCGGATCGAGCGTTACCAGCGGCCGAGCGGTGGCACGTTCGGCCCAGGAGAACAGACGCACCGTGCTGGTGCCACCAGACCAGCCGGGACGTACCGGGCGTTCTCCTGTGGCGAACAGCTGTCCTCGACCTGGCTGGCTGTTCCTGCGGTGGATGAGCGAGCGGGCCAGTACGAGCGGCTGGAGCAGTGGTGTGGCCGGGACAATCTACCGACTCGTGGTCACGGTGCCACGCAGGTTGGAGTCCGGCACAACCATCTGCTGAGGGTGTGGTCACGGTGCCGCGCAAGGTCCCTGCTCGGCACAACCGCCTGATGAACGCGTGGCCCCGGTGCCGCGCAAGTTCCCATCGAGCCGCCTGCTGAGAGCGTGGCCACGGTGCCACGTATGCTGCAGTTCGACGCAACCGTTTGCTGAGGGAGTGGCCTCGGTGCCACGTGAGAGGCATCGCACCTCGACGCTTTCCTGAACGAGCAGTTCAGGGTCTGCTTGTGAGCTCGGACACGACATCATCGTGCCTCGTCTACTGATGTCAGCGTGCGCCGCCGCTGCTGGAACATCGGTACCGTGAGTGGTGCGGGCGGACATCCGACGTCAGTTAGACAGGACGCGCTGTTAGTTTCTTGGACATAGCGTTCGGAGTGTGTTGCTTGTGTCGCGTTGTTTGTCTGTGAAAGTGTATGTGCTGTCTCGTCCTGTCGATAAATGTTTCCTTGTCTGTGACCTAGCTGTCTGTGTCTGAGTCCTGGGCCCACGAACCACCACAATTGGCGAGCCTACTGCCAGGATGGCTTATTAACATCTAAAGCCATTGCTCAGACACAGCCTGAGTCATGGAGAAGGAGAGACTTGTCGAACTTGGGCGACAGTTAGGATTAGAGAAAGATGCGCTTAGAGATTGGGTGGAGCGAGAATGCGCTCAAGCTCGCGAGGAACAGGCTCAAGAACGCGAATTCGCGAAAGAAAATGCAGAGTGGCAGCAGCAGCTACTAGAACAATATCTGAAGATTCTGGAGCTCAAGCTTCAGCTTCAGGAGTGTGGAAGCAGGCTACAGTCAAGTGCGACTGATGAAAAACGATTGTATAGCGGGAGTGCATGGGAATCACGGCATGTTTTAGAAAAGTTGGCAAGGCGCATTGGTCTTCAGGGTGAAGAACTGAAGGATTGGGTCGAAGAACGCTTGGCGGCAGAACTAGAGAAGGAACAAGAGCAGATGGAGTATGAAAGGCAGATGAAAGAGAAAGAAAATCAAACGATAAAGAAAGATAAGGAACTAGAGCAACTGAATAAGAGAACGCTTGATCTAAATCTTCAGGTGGTCGAGGCTCAAAATATAAACTTTCAAATACAGAGACGCGAACCGTCGTCGGGAGGGAGCTCCAATGAGCCGGTGCTGGAGGATGTCTCCAGGAGCATTCCATATGTGAGTGAACATTTCTTGAGTGGCGACCATGTAGATCGCCGTGGCATTTCGCCAGTGTTAGAGTTAAGTGCTAGAACAGATGATGTTGGGCTGGTAGGCAGCCGAGGAACTAACCGTAGTTCGCATGTGCCCAATGGAGCAGATTGTACCTCCGAGAGTAAGGAACATGTAAGTTCTATGGAGGGTCAGCTTTCTTGCAGAGCCTCTGGAAGACCAAACGCTTTCGAGCAGGTTGAACAACGTTTAGATCATGACTGCCAATGTCAATGCCATGCAGAAAACTTCGAGGCGTCTGTCGCCCACTGTTCAGATGTGCCGCTGGACGCAGTTAGACATGTCATAGGCACGGTCCATGACCATGTGCAGGACTCTCTCATAAATGGAGGGACGCGGAGTACTCAGGACAGCACAGCTGTGATATATTCCCGAGTACCTGAAGTGAATGTGAATGAGCAAGAGCTGATCCAGGCGGGGACAATAGAGTCCCAAGTTGAGCCAACAGCACAAAATGGCCTGAGCTGGCAGGGTGATCTTAATGGAAAGATCAGCAGGATAGGAGAATCCAGTACTAAATCTGTGCAGTGTGATCTGGAACAGTGTAGCGTTCCAGGTAAAGAGGAGAAGGCGACCCTGAAAGCACTCGTTAAAGAGGGTCAGCATCCAGGTGCTAAGATGCCTGAGCCTATCCAGTTGAAAGACACTTCTAACAGTGGCGCAACGTTTCTGCAGGTCTTGATAAGTAATATCAGCGATGCGCCTGCTCTAGCATTTGTGAGGCTAGAAAGTAATTCTGCTGATGTGTCGCGGGCGTTACCAGCTGACCGACGTATGATGTGTGTTGACATAGCAGCAGGGAGCCTCCGAATCCCTGTCGCTCTGCGCGCGAGTGATCTCCTGCTGATTAACAGTCGCGACGCATATGTGTGGAGGAACCTTGAAGCGTTCTTTATGCTCATCGCTAAGGGTAGAAAAAGTGTCGCGCGTCTTGTGTGGGACGCCATCACTTAAAAAGCGCTTTAATAATTGGACGCAATTTCGGTTTTGACTTTCGGACTGTTTCATGGACTTCCCTTTGTGCAGTGTTGTAAATATTAATGTGCTTTAACACTCTTTAGATGGACAACGTTTCTGCTGAGTGTATGTTTCGTGTAGCTCTTACTGAGCAGAGTCTTAGTGTCGTTGTACACACTTCTTGTTGTGTTTTATTCATGGTGCATTGTTCGTTTTGCATTTGTGGACCTTTGTTTTGAACCTTTGTGGACCTTCCTTCGAACTGGTGTGTTGTCTTGGGGACCTTAATGTTTCGTGTGTACAACTTACTGAAGGTGGGGGGAAGTGTAGTGAACGTCTGTCTTCGGCGCACAAGAAGGAAGCGACAACGACGAAGTGCGCGCGCTTGTGCACGCGGAACGAGAAGCGCGTGGCCTTCGGTGCTTCGGAACGCCGACGGCGGATCGAGCGTTACCAGCGGCCGAGCGGTGGCACGTTCGGCCCAGGAGAACAGACGCACCGTGCTGGTGCCACCAGACCAGCCGGACGTACCGGGCGTTCTCCTGTGGCGAACAGCTGTCCTCGACCTGGCTGGCTGTTCCTGCGGTGGATGAGCGAGCGGGCCAGTACGAGCGGCTTGAGCAGTGGTGTGGCCGGGACAATCTACCGACTCGTGGTCACGGTGCCACGCAGGTTGGAGTCCGGCACAACCATCTGCTGAGGGTGTGGTCACGGTGCCGCGCAAGGTCCCTGCTCGGCACAACCGCCTGATGAACGCGTGGCCCCGGTGCCGCGCAAGTTCCCATCGAGCCGCCTGCTGAGAGCGTGGCCACGGTGCCACGTATGCTGCAGTTCGACGCAACCGTTTGCTGAGGGAGTGGCCTCGGTGCCACGTGAGAGGCATCGCACCTCGACGCTTTCCTGAACGAGCAGTTCAGGGTCTGCTTGTGAGCTCGGACACGACATCATCGTGCCTCGTCTACTGATGTCAGCGTGCGCCGCCGCTGCTGGAACATCGGTACCGTGAGTGGTGCGGGCGGACATCCGACATCAGTTAGACAGGACGCGCTGTTAGTTTCTTGGACATAGCGTTCGGAGTGTGTTGCTTGTGTCGCGTTGTTTGTCTGTGAAAGTGTATGTGCTGTCTCGTCCTGTCGATAAATGTTTCCTTGTCTGTGACCTAGCTGTCTGTGTCTGAGTCCTGGGCCCACGAACCACCACAATGTAGTGAACGTCTGTCTTCGGCGCACAAGAAGGAAGCGACAACGACGAAGTGCGCGCGCTTGTGCACGCGGAACGAGAAGCGCGTGGCCTTCGGTGCTTCGGAACGCCGACGGCGATCGAGCGTTAGAAGCGACCGAGAGCGGAACGTCGACTCGGCAAGCAGACGCATCAGCTCAGCACCAGCCAGGAAGTACTGGGTTGTTCCTGCGGAGAACAGGTGTCCTCGACCTGGCTGGCTGTTCCTGCGGTGGATGAGCGAGCGGGCCAGCACGAGCGGCTGGAGCAGTGGTGTGGCCGGGACCATCTACGGACTCGTGGTCACGGTGCCACGCAGGTTCGAGTCCGGCACAACCATCTGCTGAGGGTGTGGTCACGGTGCCGCGCAAGGTCCCTGCTCGGCACACCGCCTGATGAACGCGTGGCCCCGGTGCCGCGCAAGTTCCCATCGAGCCGCCTGCTGAGAGCGTGGCCACGGTGCCACGTATGCTGCAGTTCGACGCAACCGTTTGCTGAGGGAGTGGCCTCGGTGCCACGTAAGAGGCATCGCACCTCGACGCTTTCCTGAACGAGCAGTTCAGGGTCTGCTTGTGAGCTCGGACACGACATCATCGTGCCTCGTCTACTGATGTCAGCGTGCGCCGCCGCTGCTGGAACATCGGTACCGTGAGTGGTGCGGGCGGACATCCGACATCAGTTAGACAGGACGCGCTGTTAGTTTCTTGGACATAGCGTTCGGAGTGTGTTGCTTGTGTCGCGTTGTTTGTCTGTGAAAGTGTATGTGCTGTCTCGTCCTGTCGATAAATGTTTCCTTGTCTGTGACCTAGCTGTCTGTGTCTGAGTCCTGGGCCCACGAACCACCACAATGTAGTGAACGTCTGTCTTCGGCGCACAAGAAGGAAGCGACAACGACGAAGTGCGCGCGCTTGTGCACGCGGAACGAGAAGCGCGTGGCCTTCGGTGCTTCGGAACGCCGACGGCGATCGAGCGTTAGAAGCGACCGAGAGCGGAACGTCGACTCGGCAAGCAGACGCATCAGCTCAGCACCAGCCAGGAAGTACTGGGTGTTCCTGCGGAGAACAGGTGTCCTCGACCTGGCTGGCTGTTCCTGCGGTGGATGAGCGAGCGGGCCAGCACGAGCGGCTGGAGCAGTGGTGTGGCCGGGACCATCTACGGACTCGTGGTCACGGTGCCACGCAGGTTCGAGTCCGGCACAACCATCTGCTGAGGGTGTGGTCACGGTGCCGCGCAAGGTCCCTGCTCGGCACAACGCCTGATGAACGCGTGGCCCCGGTGCCGCGCAAGTTCCCATCGAGCCGCCTGCTGAGAGCGTGGCCACGGTGCCACGTATGCTGCAGTTCGACGCAACCGTTTGCTGAGGGAGTGGCCTCGGTGCCACGTAAGAGGCATCGCACCTCGACGCTTTCCTGAGCGAGCAGCTCAGGATCTGCTCGTGGACACTACTCATCGTGCCGCGTCTACTGATGTCAGCGTGCGCCGCCGCTGCTAGAACATCAGTCCTGTGAGTGGTGAGAGCGGACATCCGACATCAGTTAGACAGGACGCGCCGTTAGTTCTCGAATGTAGCGTTCTGACTGTGTTGCTTGTGTCGCGTTGTTTGTCTGTGAAAGTGTATGTGCTGTCTCGTCCTGTCGATAAATGTTTCCTTGTCTGTGACCTAGCTGTCTGTGTCTGAGTCCTGGGCCCACGAACCACCACAATTGGCGAGCCTGCCAGGATGGCTTATTAACATCTAAAGCCATTGCTCAGACACAGCCTGAGTCATGGAGAAGGAGAGACTTATCGAACTTGGCCGAGAGCTAGGTTTGGAAAATGATGCGCTTAAAGAGTGGGTTGAACGAGAGTGCGCTCAAGCTCGCGAGGAAGAGGATAAAGAACGCGAATTCGTGAAAGAAAATGCAGAGTGGCAGCGGCAGCTACTAGAACAACGTCTGAAGATTCTAGAGCTGAAGCTTCAGCTTCAGGAGAGTGAAAGCAGGCTAAAGTCAAGTGCTACTGATGAAAAACGAGGATCTAGCATGAGCGCGTGGGACTCACGGCGTGATTTAGAAGAGTTGGGAAGACGCATTGGTCTTGAGGGTGCAGGTCTGAAGGTTTGGGTCGAAGAACGCTTGGCTGTAGAACTAGCGAAGGAACAAAAGCAGATAGAGTATGAAAGGCAGACGAAAGAGAAAGAAAATGAAACGATAAAGAAAGATAAGGATCTACAAGAGTTGAAGACGAGAATGCTTGGGATAAATCTAAACGTGGAAACACAGAGGCGCGAACAGTCGTCGGAAGAGAGCTCCAATGAGCCGGTGCCGGAGGTCTTATCCAGTAGCATTCCTCACGTGAATGAAAACGTTTTGAGTGGCGATCATGCACCTCACTTTAGTATTTCGCCAGAGGTGCTGCTCAGTCCTAGTATAGGGGATTGTAGGCTGGTAAGCAGCCGAGGAAATAATAGTAGTTTGCATGTGCTCGATGAAGCACATTGTAAGGCCAAGAGTAAGGAACATGGAAATCCCATAAAGGATCAATTTTCTGGCAGAGCCTCTGGGAAGGCAAAAACTTTTGAGGAGGTTGGGGAACCTCTAGACTATGGGAGCCAATGCCATGCAGAAAACTCCGATGCGTTATCTGCCTACTGTTCAGGTGTACTGCTGGCTGGCTTAGTACATGACCATTTAAGGGACCCTCTCATAAATGAAGGGAAGTTGGAAGTGTGTAGCGTTCCAGAGGACCAGCAACAGGCGATTGTTCCAACACTCTCTAGAGAGATCCGTGATCCAGATGCTAAGACACCTGAGCTGTGCCCGAACGGTGCCAAAGTGTTTCGAAAGGGCATTCTCAGCACGAGCGCGCATGCGTATCCTGGGGCGTTTGTGAGCCTAGGAAGTAATCCTGCTGATGTGTCGCAGGCGTTACCAGCTGACAGACGTGTGCTATATGTTAACATAGCAGGAAGGGACTTCCGAATGTGTGTTGCTCTCTACGCAGGCGAGCTCGTGCTGATTAACACTCGTAAAGCATATGTGCGGAGAAGCCTCGAGGCGTCGCATACGCGCGTCGCTAAGCACATGAGAAGTGTCCTGCGTCTTGTGTGGGACGCCATCACTTAAAAAGCCCTTTAATAATTGGACGCAATTTCGGTTTTGACTTTCGGACTGTTTCATGGACTTCCCTTTGTGCAGTGTTGTAAATATTAATGTTCTTTAACACTCTTTAGATGGACAACGTTTCTGCTGAGTGTATGTTTCGTGTAGCTCTTACTGAGCAGAGTCTTAGTGTCGTTGTACACACTTCTTGTTGTGTTTTATTCATGGTGCATTGTTCGTTTTGCATTTGCGGACCTTTGTTTTGAACCTTTGTGGACCTTCCTTCGAACTTGTGTGTTGTCTTGGGGACCTTAATGTTTCGTGTGTACAACTTACTGAAGGTGGGGGGAAGTGTAGTGAACGTCTGTCTTCGGCGCACAAGAAGGAAGCGACAACGACGAAGTGCGCGCGCTTGTGCACGCGGAACGAGAAGCGCGTGGCCTTCGGTGCTTCGGAACGCCGACGGCGATCGAGCGTTAGAAGCGACCGAGAGCGGAACGTCGACTCGGCAAGCAGACGCATCAGCTCAGCACCAGCCAGGAAGTACTGGGTGTTCCTGCGGAGAACAGGTGTCCTCGACCTGGCTGGCTGTTCCTGCGGTGGATGAGCGAGCGGGCCAGCACGAGCGGCTGGAGCCCTGGCATCACTTACAAATGCAGTCACCCAGAGCAGCGTCAGTGATGCTGATTCATGCCTGTTCTTGTCTAAATTGTCCCTCCTCACTTATATTTAATGTACATATTTGAAACCTACACACATCAAGATTTCCAATGACCTATAAGGCAACAGAGTCAAGTTTGAGGGGAGTGCTGCCAGAGACATCAGAAAATGCTTGAGGACATGCACAGAAAATGCTCAAGGTCATGATGTGTGTAGGTGTAGATTGTTGCCCCTTTATCACCACCCCACTTGTAGCTTCCAGCATGCTCACTAGGACGAGAGAAGAGCAAACACACTTGATCTGTGGAACTCCTCTCAAGCTTGATCCTATAACTACGCTGGCACTTAATGGAAGTGAAAAATTTTGGAACCAGGTGACTGACTGAGACTGCTGAACACCTTGGTGACATCAATCGAGAACTGCCTGGAAAAGTGTTGCACGGCCCCTTTAACCACCCAGGCAGGAGTAGGGATATGAAAATGTAGCAAGTACGATCACGGGTGAACTTGCACAACTAGTTTAATTCCCTTTATTACGTATTTGTTGTCAGCACCTGATAAGAAACACGTAACTAAAGGTAGCAATCATCCACCTACCTTCCCTGTAGTACCTGTCGAGCACAGACATGAGGAAGAAAGCGCCGTAACCGTGTGCTGCAAATGGCACCTTCGCCATGGTCGCCAGGTAGTCAATGTAGTAGAGCTCAGAGCCCGTAGCATCGTCGTGGCCGGCCAGGAGCACATTGACAGAGTATGGGGTCTGCAGCGTGTTTTCACCATGCAATGAAAGCACAAGCTCAACTTAACGAACCACCTCTTGCGAGCTGCGACTAAGTGTGGGCATGCTGTAATAAGAGAAGAGCGGATTCACCTCCTGACAACAACATCCAAAATCTGTATCATAAACGACACATGATGTACTGGGGGCTAAAGCAACTTTTCTTCTGTCTGTATGTTCATGATTGAGAAACAGTAGCACCAAGTGGTAGAGGCATGGAAACCCTCTTGGTTTCTCATGTTCCACTACATGTCTATGATATGGCTTACTCTACTCAGAAGCCCGGAGAAGCGATAGAGCCAAATGTCTACATAATGCATATAAAAACGACAAGGCAATGTCATAAGATAAGCCCAGTTTATTATAGTCATAAATGCAGTCAAATCTCCACTACAACATGTACTGATATAGTGCACTATCAAATGCAATGGCCCCTTAAGATGGTCACTGCAATACTGTGAAGCTGAGCTGACGTATTCTGTCTGTGCTCTGGTTTCAAACGTGAGATATCTAGCACACACTGAACAGCCAGATGCTACTGCGTGCAGTAAAAGGAAAGGAAGCAAAATCACGGATGAGATTCCAATAATGCAGTCAGATATACAAGCTGCATCAAGATATGAAACGCGGTGGTTACAGTGATATGTGTACACAGATGGCAACCCCGCCACTGTCAGTAAAAACAGCCCTCACCCTGCTCCTGAGGTAGTCTGCAAGGTTCCGCCGAGTGAAGCAGGCCGCAGCGGACGGTGAAAGTTCGTAACCTGCAAGATAAGAAAGGTGATGGGCCAGGCTAATGAACTTTACCAGATAGGTCACTGTGCTCCAACCCCAGTTGTTCACAATACCCTGCAATATTGCTGGTATTAATGATGGACATTAACAGTGAACATTAATAGCGAATGTCAACAAGGCAGAAGTTCCCGTTTGTAGAAAGATGGAGGCTTGGAGTGATCAACAGCCAAGTTATGAATAGTCAGTATACTGCACCAGCACATCAGACAGCAAAGAGAGAAATAAAATGAGAAAAATTCTATTATGATTCCAGGGGACACTTCCGGTTCTCTGAGGACAGACCAGGAGGTCATAGAATGCAAAGGTATAGAAAGTAATTTTCTAACAAAGACTGAGTTCATGCTTAAAGAGACTGATAACCAATTTTCAAAGAGCACATTTTCTTTACTTCAAGGAAAAGCTTGCCGGTAGGAGTGTCCAACCATGCAATGGAAATGGAGGAAATGCCATGATACATTTTCTATCAGAATTATTTACCTATGGAGTCTTATATGCAACACATGTTGTAAACAGTGGCCGAGAGCCATCGGGTGTGTTTGCGCCAGGCTCTACCATGACAGAACGCGTGTGCACAACTCCTGGGAGACACGCCTAGTGCATGCACCGTGGTTAAAAGCAGGTTTGTGGTTGCCGCAAGGGCAGCACTACCTCTCAGCGCAGACTCCTTCAACTACGTGGAAAGCAAATAACAGGATGGAGATGCGTCTTTATGTACCGAGTGCAATTTTAAGCCTTAGTTATGGTCGTGTTAACAGCAGCAGGCGATGTACAGCAATTTAAAGACTCCAGAATGCAGTACCAAGGCTTCACCACCAGGTGATGCTACGTTTTAGTTGCCATGATTTTCAAGCTCAATTTAAGAATATAAATCTTATTCAAATTGCAAAAGGATCCCCAATTCCATTGGTATAATTCAGGTTCTTTCCAAATGCACAAATGTCTGTTCACTCATTCTAGTCAATTATCAGCCCCTTGAACATGTGAGAATAGCGCAAAAACCGCAGAGCTTAGTTGGTGGCAGAAAACAATGGAACACACAGAATGAAAAGATTTTACACCAACAGCGAAAACTGGCAGAAGAGGGCAAAGTGAGAATTGACAACTTAGTGCAAACCACAGAAGAAGGAGAGGAGTAAATGCTTGGTGGCACTAGCTGCCACTCCAATTCAAAGGGCATGCTCTTAACATCTATCCATTTATCTCTGATTTGACTATTGCCGTTGTGGAATTCCGATACATGGAAGCAGTGGAAATGTCCAGTCTTGGTGCGATTTTCTTGTATAGTATCTGGCAATGTCCTCGAGTTCTCCCGCTTCACATCTTTGAGGCATCTCACAAACACTGCCCAATGAGCTCAACCTTCGCACACTGCTTTCTTGACAAGAAACAGAGACAAAACGAAACAAACAAGCACCACAAATGCGAGAGGTTTGAGTCTGAAGTCCTCACAAGATAATCGCAGTGATAAAAACTAGGAGGAGAAGACAAACTGACAACTAGTGAAGTGAAACTTATGATAGGACAAGGCCTAAGAAAAGCAGCGTAAACAGAGGAAAGAAACCAGCACCAAGCACTGTTGCCGCTCACTCCCTCTTGTTGTGGAATCTTCCTTGTTCCAAGCATGCCACTGTAGATGCTCTAAATTAGTAGAGTCTAGCCTAGATATATTAGACAGGCATATATTGAGATACTGTCGATATGGAACAACTGTAGTATAATGCTTCCAAATCGAATGCTTAAGCAAACACTGTACTGCACATGTATAAAAAATCTTCACTACCCCTTTCTATATCGATGCTGAGCCTCTGTAAATGAACTAATGCAATTACATTTCACGTCACTGGAAGAATTCGTGCCGATAGGACAGCACTGTTTTTGCATATGCTACCAAACATGCTACGAAAAAACAAAGAGGTGAGCAACTTGTTTCAAAATACTAGAGCCTCACTTACACCCCATAATGAAGAATTTGCCTTATTATGCAGCACTGCAACAAATGCATGTAGCGCAGTGAGGCACATAAACAGCGCTAAGGACAGCCATGCAGTGAGGCGTACTGCCTGTGCCTTATGCCTATGACATTGAATTATCAATACATCAAGCTTTTCTGTGGCCTCCTCCAGGCATGACAAATCCAAGTTTTACTGATATGATTGCTGCCAAAATGAGGAAATTGAGCGGGTCCACAGTGATCCACCACAGAAAGATGATCAAGTCCAACTTGAGATCATATTCATGAAATTAAAGGGCTTTCAGGGTAATTACAGAACTCCCAAGAGCCTTGAAAACACATTCTTGAACTTGAAGGGTTTCAAAGGCCTGCATGCAGCCCGTCAAAGGGCAAGGATGGACAAATTATTATACTAAGTATGCAAACAGTACATGTACGCTTACATTAGTAATTAGAAAGACACTCCCCAAGTGCGTATGAAGCATGCTCGTATGTATTTCAGCTGCATCTTTTTTCTATGACAAGGACAAAATTGTCATGTAGGCCAAGTGTCATTTGAAATGTGTCAGGGCCACCTGGAAAGCATTCCTTAAGCCGAGTAATGACGAACCCAAAGCCAAGTTCCAGCAGCTTGTTAAATTTTTCTCAAGTTATGGGAAAATGGCTGGGTATATTGGAAAGCTGTAGGAAAACAGCAGCATAAGAGAATGGGGTATTGACATCACTTCAACCTGGGCACGCACTACGAATCACTCAAACTGAGACATGTGCTGGCTGACTTAAATGAGAGAGAGAGAGAAAGATAAGGAAGTGCGGCAGCGTCACTGCGCTGTAAAGGCTAATAACAGTGACGAGATGATGTAAACGAGCAACTTCAGCGCAAATGCATTATGTTACAGTCATGCAAAAAGAGCCTGGCCACTAATCCTGCAATGTACCTGTGCTGAATGTCACAGCAACCAAACGTAACAGGAAAGAAAAAAAAAAAAAAAGAAAATGGATATCAAGGCTAGCAAATTGGAAACGTCGTTGACTTCCTGCTTCTATTCAAACCAGCACTTGCACACATATCAAGAGCTGACAGAGCCTTGTGACCTCGGTAAATGCAATTTAAGATAAATTAAACAGAGATATGGCCCAAACAGATAAGCAAATATCAATACAATTTATCTGTCGATACGTGAAGCTTGCCAAAAGGAGCATTCACTGACATACAATGGGGCTGCATCGTGTGCCAGGTGCATATGATCTAACAGTGGCGAACAATGGGGTGACGTTTGGTAACGCTTGCCAGGTGCTGTAAAGTGTACACAAGACCATTTTAATTAACCATACGAGGGTAGAAGTTCTCGTTTTGTCAAATGTGAAGGACCACATTTGATTCTGTTTAGTGCACATTTGGAGTACACACAGTGATCTAGCCTGAAAAAATTTTACCCAGCCATTTTTTCGTAACCACAAAAAATATTTTTTCATACTCAAGTCATTAATGAGTCACGAATATTACAACATAAAAATAAAATAGGAACCTCAGCTTTCTGTTTTCCTTTAAGGAATATTTTACTAACCTAAAGTAGTTTACTACTGTTATTTAAAATGCTTCACTTGCAGCAGAAAATCAGAGTGTTAAGTACTGATTACCAAATGTGTCTGTGCTTGGAGATGCGATCTGCATCAGCAAATTATATGATAAAAATACAGAGTTTGCCGCTAGTTGGTTTTGGGGCTATCACTGCGTGTTGTCAAGCAATGCACCTGTCCAGTTAGTGCCAATCTTGTTTCCCGGCACAACCGATCTGATGACGCACGACGAGTTTTCTTCTTTCCTCTTTCCTCCAAGTGATGATCGATCACCTGTCTAGCTTGCAGCAGCAGCAGCAAAAAAAAACTGCATACATCTCATGTGCTCTGCCCGATTTTCTGCGAGATACATCTCTTAACAGCATGCAAGCAAGCAACGGAACTGCTAGGTGCTCTGGTGAATGCAGGTGCTTCACTTTTGAGTTTGCTGCTATTCATTTATCGACCCTCAGAATATATAATGGTGATCAAATTGATAATAAACAATTCAGAATTCAGACAACAAAAAGATCTGTGTAGTTACCACCAACGATTAACGAAAGCCGGCAATCCCTTTGCTGGTATTCCTTGCAGTGTTTCTCACAGAAAGACTGTGAAGCACTCTGTTCTTTATGTATGCTCTTCCCTTCCCATGTTTTACTCCTCTCCATCCCTCTTGCTAGCTTTTGTTGCATTCATTTATTTATCTATGAAGTAACTTAGTTCTACATACTGCTGTCTTAGCGGGCTACAACAGCAGTAGGGAGGGAAACAAATACTGAAAACGTAGCACATGAAAAACAAGGTAAGACATGGTGCTGAACATATAAAATAAATACATCAAACAGCTCTGATAAATGTTCATTCAACCCAATGAAATAAAGCAAGAGAACATAGGCTGCTTAAAATGTTCACAACCGCCAATTTTTCCAGTAAATTTAGGCAATGGCAAGGAGTGAGTGGTGGAGCTGGGGAAAGCATTCCAACTTAAGAAAAATGAAAGGACTGTGTTTAATAGTGTTAGGGTGAGAATATAAATAACGAATGTTAAGGTCATCATGACGATGAATACAAGACCACATGCAAAACCTCTGTGTTTGCTGCCAGCAAGAGAACATTAAGAGATATCCAAAAAAGGTCAGCATGTGCTGTTACTGTACAAAAGTATTCATGTCCATATTACCAGGTAAAAAAAAAAAAAAAAAAGAAAGAGAAGAGAGGGACAGAGAGGCATGCAAGTGCAAATAGACGAGAAGATAACATGACATACCATTGCGCATCTTGAACAGCTGAATGTTCTTGGCAATGAACTCGGCAAACTGGACCGTGTCACCCGCCTCCCCGCATACGGCCATGAGCAACTTGTTGCTCAGTTTGTGAATCTTTTCCTCATCTGTGAAGAGAAGTGAACGTTTTGTGAGGGCCAAGCCAGAGCCTCAAGGGTGTGGTTGAACCCTCGACACAAGATAAGGACAGTTCTCGTGGAACACAGTAACCAAGAATCATGAGCAAAACAGAAAACGATGCAGCCTTTGCAGATACATCGTTTTCATTGCGGCAATATGTACTGAAGGTCCTCCTACGACATTTTAGAAATGGTACTGTCTTCATACAATGACTCCGCCACTAATGTTCAATAGCGCTGCCCTCCTTGAATGTACATAAGGCACTCTGCACGACAGAAGCGCAAGTTTTCAATGATACTGAACCGTTTGCTGCTGTGTAGTCTGCATGAAAAGTCATACCCACAAAGATGCACACTGGTAGCGAAAAAGTTACCATGCCCTATAAGGAGTGGTTACAACGGCACAAAACAACAGCAAGCAGCGTCGCGGCAAGAGCTGGTCTCGAGTCTCAAGCTCGGGCCTTGCGGAAAGCGTTGGCGATACCTAAATCTATAGGTATTTTTGTATTTTATCCCCACCTTAACACCCCTGTAAAAACAGGGTCATCAGAGCCAGAAATCAAACCTACATCCTTGTGCTAAGCAGTACAATGCCATAATATCGCGGGTCAAAGTACTAGCAAAAGAATTTTGTGCCAACGCCTTTTTTCTCTTCTTGTTGCACCAGCTGCTGACGCCATGACTATATGGAATGAAGACCCAATTTCCTGGAGCATTGCGAGTACTTAACACTAGCTTTATTAAACTTGTACCAAATTTGTGCCAAACACAGTGTGGAAGTGGACACAAAAATGAATACTCATCACAGCACGAAACTGGAGGTAGGTTGCATCACAGAGAAGTGAAGGGCACCTCAAATCAGGAGGAGCGGTAGGGGACCATACGGTACAATGACTGCATCAACGAACATGGTCAAACTCGACCTTCCAATTGTGTAATGATCATGAAAAATGCCTGAGAACTCTTTGCTTCCTTCTTTTTCCTAATGGGTTACAAATGGGCTGAACAGCCGCGGCCATACTGTGCCTGCGCGCACGTCAGTGGAGCCCGGTACCACAAGACCTCCCCCGTCCAAGGTGACGTGAATAAGGTTTCCAAATGTCACATAATTATTCACCATGCCTTCCCCCTTGAATGGAGGTGACTCATTACTACTTTGCTTGCCCCCAGGCTAATACCACCTGTGTACTTAGCAGGCAAGACACCTTCAGATAACATATGCCGATTGAAGGGACCTTCACCAGGTCTAGCCATTTTGATCTGACAAGAGCAATGCACACAGTGCCGGTTCATGATTGCGTCTCCTAAGAATTAAATCGCTACACGTAATGGAAAGAGGCTGGATTTCAAAATGAATGTTCTTTACCCTTCTTGCCGACACTAGTGCTCCAAGAGGGAGGGAAAGACACTCTCGACTGTCAGCGCATTATGTAGTGTCACTTGTAGTGACCGTTCAATGCATGACTACCCGTCCGAACCTATCATGCAGATAATGTGATCTGAAAAACTGAGCTTCACACAGACTGCACAATACACCCATTGTTAGTGCCATTCCCATTTTTTCCCCTCACTGAAACACTGCATTTTATATATATATATATATATATATATATATATATATAGTGAAGAGCACAATACAAACACACACATGCAGATTCATCATGAAGAAACAGTACACTTAACCAGCACAAAAGAGACAGACAGGATGAAATGTTGCAAAAGCACTTCATCCTGTCTCAACATTAAGCTAATCCAGTGTGCCATTTTTTTTTTTCATAATGGAACTGTACCAACATGTCCACTTGTGTACCCTGATATAGTAGAACCCCGCTGTTACGTTCCCGGCTGCTGCGTTTTCCTGGCTGTTACGTTGTTTTGGGCCAGTCCCGGCAGAGCTCCCATAGGATTCAATGCATTAGGGACCCCGCTGTTATGTCGCAATTTGGGAACATTCCCGTATGTTACATTGCATATCGACACTCCAAGCGGCCACTGCCGACGGCAATATTGACTTTTCACGTAGCTTGACTTGGCTTGACTCTATTAGCTGCACTGTGAGCGACGCCCATTACGTTTCCGCCAGCAAAATTATGGTAAAATTTTTGTTGCGGAATCGCGTACAGTGATCACGTTTCCATCGATGATGCCGTTGTCACCTTCGAGGTTTTCTCTGTCGACGAAATCATAGCCGAGTGTGCCGATGCGTGCACTGAAAGCGCTAGCACTGAAATAAAATTGTGTGCCAATCACCACTTCTCTCATTTTTCCATTTTTCCCGTTTCTCGGCTCTTACATTTCCCGGCTCTTACGTTTATTTTCTACGGTCCCGTGAAAAACGTATCAGCGGGGTTCTACTGCATATCAATTCTTTGTTTCATTTTCAAGCAAGAACACAAGTATGTGCACTGCTGGTAATGGAACACAGGCCAGCAAACCGCACACTGAGCCTGCCCGGAAAAGGATACGAAGACCAATTCTGAAATAACATCTTAAACGGTTTGGCAAAGAGTGTTTCAGGACAGCAAGCCCACACGCGTCGTCCCGCACATCGTCACAGCAATCAATCCACACCTGTTAGCAGCTCTTAGCCACAACTTTTCTTTTTTGTCTTCATTCCTCCGACAGACAGCTGGGTTCGCGCGCTGCTGGCACTGAGTCAGCGCTGTCGCAAGTGCGATTCATGCTTTCGTGGCCGCCAACTGTTTTCCGAAGCAAACGTGGAGTAACGAATTTGCACTATTGTTCCCATAGCTTCAAGGGGAAGGGGGGGGGGGAGAAGGAATGTATGTGTAGCCAATGGCCATAAGTTGAGTGTGTTGCTCATCAGCAGTGTTCACAGAGTGCACTTTGTTCGGCTTTATGTTCCACAATGGGTTTCTTTTATCATCCCGCAGCACTGAGCAGCCAACTGCAGAGAGAACTTTGTGCAGAACAAGAAGGAACAGAAAATGAAGAAGAAAGAAATGTTGAAAAATAGGGATCTACTAGGCTTCAATCCTATAACTCCACTTAGCATATGCAGAAAAAAGAAAAAGAAAGACAATTCCAGTTCTCATAAAACTGTGGGCACTATGCTATGCGTTGTTGATCCAAAAGCACTTAACGCAACAAAATTCAGGTGCCCTTCCACAATCGGGGAAACTGGGGGGAAAGCCAAGCATGCATGCCTGACTCACTTTCTTTCCCTCCTTCTTTCTTGGGTAGAAAGTCCCAAGGCACTCATACGGCTTAGACATGTTCACATTTTTCGAGACTGGATGTACAGTCTAGTGGTTAAAGGGGCCCTGCTTTTAAGTCATAAAATGGCACCGATCAGACGCGGAGGCTCCCGTTGAGCATGAAAGCCAAACATTATCGCACTGCACACACCACGGAATTCGCCATATGGTTTGAAATGAAGCTGGAAAGCGCCTGCTCGTCTTTCAGCAAATGGTGCCACTGGGAACATTGACGAAGCTACATGACGCACAAATAGCACTGGATGATTTCATGATCGTGGAAAGGTCACCTCCTGAGCTTTATTTGCCTTGAACTTGACAAATAAAGAGAATGTGCACCTCTCCAATAGGGAGCCACAAAAGAGAACATTCAGTTTTGTTGATGCCCCCAGTGATGTCATTTACTGAAACAAGAGTAGGTGCTTTCCAGTTGCGTTTGAACACAAATTATGCATTCCCCGGTGCAATCAGTGCGATCACATTTGGCTCATATGTTCAGAGGAGCCTCCACAACTGACAGGCATTATTTTTATGTTAAGGTGTTGAAGGGCCTTTTTAAGACACTTGCCGTCCAAGGGGAAAGGGGGGGGGGGGGTTCAGATCAAACAACAGCACCAGCAATTCCTTAAGCCTTTCTTAAGCCTTTCTTGTATAGTGGTTCAAACTTTTCATGGTGTTGGCAGTGACATTTTGTTCCTCAAGAAGCACGACATTATGTTTCTCAAGGAGCACATGGGAATGCAGCAGCAGCCAACCGTACCAACCTGAAGCTGTTCTGGTGCAAATGTTATGCATGTTTTCACACCCCATTTGAATGAAAATGCAGGCATGTGCCACATGCAGAAATAAATGGAAGGAAACAAATGTTTGGCGCACACTCACACAGGATACAAGGATGTGAGCCAGCAATATGAGAGTGTTAGCCACATGTGGTTGAATTCACCTAAGCCTACCAGAGTCCATGAAAAAAAAAAAGTTTGTAGCGTTCCTATTTACAAGGGACACAATAGAATACATGGCTATGGAACGGGCGTCCACCTTTAATGCCTCCACCTTCACTTCAACGTCCTCTTCTTCCCCCTTAGGATGTTGCGCCTCCTCTTCTCCTAGCGGAAGGCTAATACCGCTTCAAAGTTCAAGTGCTAAGGGCTAGTGTCACTAAAGACAGTGAAATTGAACATTAAGGTCACCGTAAACTGTACCTTTCGGAGGGCTGCATCTGCACTAATACATTTTATTGTGATCACAAAATAACACAATACCATGTCACGTCGTAAGTAGCCCGGATACCGCCCAGCCAGTGAGATTGTTAGGAATCACCTGACAAGGAATGTCAGTGGAGTCAATGTTTTGATAACCAGACCTGTGGACACATTGGCTCCAGGGACATTTACTCTTTGGTGACTTCTCCTTGTTCCTACAAGCCTCTGTCTCCTGCTCAACTTCCATTTTGTTTGAACAGGCAGTTAAAGGAACTAAAACTGTATGCTGCATATACGTACATTATCCGAAATGTGATGCAAGATAGATGCAAGCATAAGCGTGGGCCGGGTGTTCCATTAAGAAAAAATTCACAGCATATCCACGGAGTGAATGATGATGAGTGGGCGAAGCTCCGGAGGTTCATCGTAGATCGTGCCGAGTTCCGGATTAATTTAGTTAATGCGCACGCTACGAATCCTTATGGTTCAACTACGCACAAGTGAAATCTCCCACCGGCACTTCATTGCAAGTCAAGATCCAGTACCTATATATATATATAAGGGTGGCCGGTGAACGATTCTCCAGCGCGAGCAGTCGGTATTTTTCAATCAAGAAACTCGCTAGAAGACGCTGCCTGCGCCAACGTTGTCTCTCGCGGGGGTGAGGGCGCGTTCTCCTTCTTTGCGAGCTGGTAGAGCGTTCATCGAAGAAACAGCGTTTCCATAGTCAATGCTCGCCTTTCGCTCTCTCTCTCTCTCACAAGACAACAGATGGAAGAGTGAGAGAGCTCGCGCGTCGGGAGGCATGCGCCGAGGGCTGAGCGCGAGCCTCCCGGCGGCGCGAGGTGGCTACATACATATATACTACTACTACAGAGGAGGGAACGACCCACACCCTAAGGAGCTTCGCCCCTAAAAAAGGTTAGCACAGTGGTAGAACACTGGTCACCTTTTGTCATGGAGCAGGTGGCTGCGAGTTCGATTCCCAGTGCATCAGCAGAAGTTTTTCCGAGTGTTCTTCTTTGCTGTTCGCGTTTATTTTACTGCGTCATATCCATTATGGTAGTGACATATGGGGTTGTGGTGGACCCCGGCATAAAACATTTTCGTGTTAAAAGGGGGGTGGGGGGGAATGTTTAATTCTAAGGCTAACCGCAGCGCCCTCCCCTTCCCCCAACCCCCTCCCCCTGAGGCCACTTTGGTCAAGATGCAGTGCGATAGGTACATAGCAAATTTGGCACACCCCCTCAGGTGATGTACAGCGTCAGGCGAACCATGCTGTACAGAAGACGGCCTATTTGAGAAGCTGCTGTTGCTCAAGTGCAAATAAAGGGGTCCCGAATCACCCTCCAGGCTTGGTGAATAAACGTATTCTATGGCTAGCATGTGCTGCAATGAACAACTCAGCCAAATTCTGTTGACGTCCGTGACGTGTAGTGCTCATAACCAAAGCATGAATACGCCACTTACTCTGGCGCACCCTTTTCAAAGAGAGGCTTCTCCCGACTCTCTTTGCAGTTGCTCTTATGTGTTGTCGGAGCAGATCGCTGCTGTTGGCCGATGGCAGACAAATTATCCGTTCGCTTCTGCCTGCTGCGCCTGTGTGTGGGTCCTCCACAGCATGCATTTTTTAATTGAAAGCTCGTGCATGCTGTGCCCCCGCTTTTCTTTGCGTTGCGAGTTCCTAGGCATATTTGCTAGAAATATGTAAAAATGTATTCTTTAACACGCAAACCATATAATCTCCTTTGAAGGTGTCCAGAGCAACCACAGCATCTACACGAATGATATGGTACAAAATCCACAATAGTTTCCCAAGCAGCCAACAAAAGCCTAAAAATCATCACGAGAAATCATAAATGATTATCAAAGGTAATGACTGATTGGTGGTTCTAAGTGGTTTTATACATTGCAACACTCAAATGCGTGACCTCCTAGGACTCGAACTCAATACCACAATAGGAGTCGAACCTAAAACCTATCTTGCACAAGGCAGATTAAACCAGACTAGGGTGGATTAGAGCTTATTAAGGTATATTAGGGGGGATTAAGATGTATTAGGATGTATTATTGCAGATTACAGCAGATTAGGGTGGACTAGGCTGGATTAAGATAAAGGCATATTAAGGCAGATGCTGACCGATTAAAGCAGCTTGGTGGTGGATCAATACAGATGAAGGCAGATAAAGACGGATTAAAGTGGATTAGAAAGAACTTAATTAGTGTGGGTTAGGGTTTAATCACACTTTAACGAAAGAAACTAGTCCAGCGATATCCTTATCGCAACTGAATGCATCCCACATTAATCCCCATTAATGCCCCTTAATCCACATTAATTCATGTTGAGGCAACTTAATCTATGTTAATGTATTTTAATATGCCTTAATCCTGCCTATGCACTTATATCCACATTTCTTCTTTATCAGCCTGAATATATTTTTGATCCCCTTAATCCATCTTAGTGCACCTTAACCCACCTTAGTGTGTCTTAATCCATCTTAACCCAAAAAAACGCCTTGGAGTTGACACGTATGGGTTCCAGTCCTGAACGCCTCTGGTTTGAATCACATCAACTCCACAGGATAATTAACCCGTCTACAGTCGGTAACAATCCATTAGCTAACTTTGGATTAGGTGAAATAAGGTGTATTTGCTTTGGTAACGCACAGTTTTCCCTGATGCTGTCGAAGACTAGCACCGTGTTGTAAGTGTTCATGCATCCGAGCGCGAGTGTGTGCGGTGATGTGGAACAAACAATGTTTTGGAGGACTAAAACAATGCAGTGATTGCACGAGCAGACGACCTAGCCGAGGCATGGACTGAGCAGGTAGTTACAGGTGTGTGCCGCCAAAAGCCCCCGGCAGCCGCGCCAAGTTGCATGTCCAAGCTACCAATCTGATACAACGAAGCTGAGTGACGCAACGGGGTGTGCAGGGCACCTCCACTGACACCACAGACAAGGGCTCTATTCCACAGGGTCGAGAAAGAATAGCAAAGGGAGGTTTTCTGGTCGCAATATCTTTGCCCCCAGCAAGCCTTCTGGAAAAATTCTTTTGGCTGTGTGTTTCCGAGAGCCTTTCAACAAACCTCAAGCCACTTTCAAAACTACGCACGAGAAGGGTTCGAGACCCTTTAACGCAACAATCTCCTCAGCAGTTCCGTGAATCTATACTTTTTCCCAATTCACGCAGGGTCACTGCTTGCTTTCCAGCCACCAACTAACCCCTCTGGCTCACCAGATTGCACAAAATGGCAGGCAACACAATCTTTCGGCCCGTGCCTGCAATCTGTACGCAATGCATACAACCAGAAAACAATTCACAATTCTTTTATTTATAAAATGAGAAAGAGGAAAGCTGTCCATAGAAATGTCATCTACGTGGTCTCCACTACACATCACACACCGCTTCCTAGGGTAACACACCACCATAGCAGCCTATAAATACCTTTGGGCACTAAACTTGTCAACGGCACATGCCACTGACCACTTTGAGCACCAACCAAGTGAATGTAGATGCCAGTATTATACAGACATACACACAAACATGCATGTGCACACACCAGCAATACGTGGAAGAGAAAAAACATCCACCAACACACACCAGGTTTAAGAAAAAGAAAATACAGGCACCATTAAGCTCCCACCTACCGTGAGCTCTACCACCAGAAGGCACTAACTACAGCTGCAGCATGGTGCACCCCACGCAGGCATTTGCAGCAAAGCTCTGAGCTGTCGGGTAACACGCACAAATGCCTACTGCCGAGTCCGACGTACATCACTTTTTTTTTTCTAAGGCACAAGCGAGACAAGAACAGTGCTGTCGAGGCAACCAAACAGTCAGTGACAGGCAAAGTGTACAGTAGTAGTAAACAACTTACAGGACACGGTTTTTACCACGTAAAAGTGATATGCCCAGGACCGATTAGTACTTGTACATGATAAACCGCCACTGCACTGAGCTTGAATGAGCGCGTTCCCACTACTGCAGCACTCGTGCAAGATATCTCTCTGATTGCGGGTGTAGTGTGCGCATGTACTGAGAGGTACAAGCTGACAAGTTCTCGACCAGTCACCGACAGTAACAAAACGAAAAAATAACAAACAAGCTGCTTGCTTTGGTCGTTTGAGTATGCAGCACTTCCTTCACTGCTAGAGATCATGCAAAAGACTTCAGTAAAGCGAAATGGAGGAAGAAGGCCAAACAAAAAGATGAAGTCAGGCGGCAGACGTATCAAGTTACGCAAAACCCGAGGCAGCGTGGAGCGCACACACCACACGCAAAGCACGCTGAAATGTGTTCGGAATGCACGAGCCAACCCTCAGTCGTAACTGTGGCTCTGAATAATGAAAAGAAAGCAAGAACAGTACTAGAAACACCATCAGATGCGAAAACACATTCTCTCGCATAAACAGTGAAGAGACACTGCAAAGCCCCGCACAAGAGGCATCGTCCACAGGAACCACACCAGCTAGTCATCGCTATCTCGCCACAGATAACAATTATCAGCAGCTTATCCAACCTTGGACTTGGGTCGGAACCACTGGACACACAGAAGGAAAAAGGAACAAAAGACAGAGACCATACTTTAGCAGTACAAAACCTAGTTTTTCCAGCACTTCCTGGCTACTACTGGAGCACTTTACATCTTTTCAAGCCCACGCAACCTTTCTTTACGCACTCAAAATTGAGTCGCACACAGACGTGTTGGCACAAAAGAACAAACAGGCAAGCAAGCTCAACAAATTCTGGTGTGAATGAAGTAGTGTGCGCAATGATTTCGCATTATCTATGTGCGCGATGTTTCAAACTACCACTGTTGCGGAGGCAATGAACTCAAAACAAAGGACCAGCATACAAAATACAAGCACGTGAACCTGCTACATCAAAAAACAAAGATCTTATGGACTGCGACGACTAAACAGAGAAATGGAAAAACGGTTTTGAACTAGATGCAGAGCTGAGACGCCACCAGTGTAAAGCCATTTCCCCCAATCTAAGAATGCAGACGAACAAAACACTTCCACAATGCAGGTACTGTAATCTATGCAGGTATGAAACATGCTGCAAATTATGGCTAGATTTATTTCCTACAGCTGGGCTCTCTCTCGCAAACTCGAGAAGACCGCTGCTCATGCAAACAAGACCTTGCAACACCCGACGAAGGCACGTGACCGCTAGCACAGGCACTAGATAAGATGGTCGGGAGTGAGGCCACAACGCGGGCACGTAGAGTGACGACACTGCACTTCGAGTGGAGAGGATATTTCACTATACTCTTTGTTTTCACATCCCCTTGCAACAGTTCGCTTGGATTTTGCCCTTTCTCAAACCACCATGCATGGGATGAAATGAGAAGCTTGATAAATGGCCAGGTAAGCGGAACAATCTGCTCTGTCCAGGCTGAAGATAATGAGTGCTGTGCGTCATACAAAAATCACTGTAAAAATGTCGGGAGGTCACAATTATTAAATCACTGTGGAATCTATAAAAGGCACATGAGAATTTTGATGAATTGCTGCAGTTGTGCTTAAAACAAAAAATAAGCACTCCAATACCTTGGTTGTCGTCTATGAGTGAATTACATGGTGTGTAAAAGATGATGGAGCACGTTTTGCAAAGCTGGAACACCCCTGGTCAAACAATGACATGACTATTGCTGTAGCCAACCGATGCTTCCATTGTGTTTCGTTATCACAAAGCACAACACAAAGAAATTCTGAGAGCTTGAAAGGAAACTGTGAAATTTAGGCTGTTACTACTGGTAAACACATGCAAAGTTGGGCAGTAATGGGAGTGTAGACTTACTTCTAGCCATATTTCTTTCTAGTATATTTGGTATAAAACCTAATGCATTTGGGTGTCAGTAACAGACAGGAAAATTAATAGAAATTCGCTCAAATTATCACAAGAGGCTGAATGCTGGTCCATTTTTAAAGGGGTTTAGGACTTTGGTGCTGATGATGCATTTAAAAAATAAAGGGGGGGGCAACGCCAGAGGTACGGTAAATTTTGGAAGCAATAACATGTGTGGAGGTGGCCTTCCCTGCAAATATCCCAACACGTGGGGGGAAAAAAAGTTCGCAAAAGTGAGTGCCTTTGCACATTTGCACCAGCTTGAATAGTCTATGCCCTCAAAGTTGACCAATCATGAAGGGAGCATCCAAGGGAACCTGGATTCGAGAGCGAAGGAAACAGCCTAGAACCTGCCATAAGTCTGTGGGCATAACTTGAAAACCCAATGTCAGAATACATTTTCGAACAATCTCAACAAACCAAAGGTGCTGCAGTGAAAATGGTTGCCAAAGACAAGCATTCCGAAAGGGCCAGGATGTCCATTAAGAAACACAGCTGGCACTTACATAACAGTGCACTGCTTTAAAAGCATGTTGACAGCAATGTGTCCACTCCGAAGGTGCCTTACTGCACAGTGTGACATGCCCACACTAACGCACACAGTGATGAATAGCAACACACATGGTAAAGCATGAGGAAGGCAAAGGTGCACACTGGCGGTGCCGACGGGCGGGCGTAAAAAAGAAGCGGAAAACAAGTTCATTTTGTAAGAGACCTATTGGTAAAAAAATACAGTGAGGTGGTGTATATGTATAAATGTCACACTTTACAAATCATCAACTACTACAACGTGCAATTGGATATGGACACTTACAAAAGTTAGCCTACAAGCACTGACTACAAAAAAAAAAAAAAAAAAAAAAAACCCAGCCTGTTAAATCGCACCAAACAACACTAGCTGTTACCTCAAATCAACCCAGTTCAATGACACATCTTGCACCAAAAACTGTGCGAAGGCCGGTTAGTAAGTCATCCCAAGTCTATCGTGATCTTGCCCTTTGGGGATTAAACAACACACAATGCACTCATATAACTCACTAATATAAACAAAAGTCACTAACATAAGCAGAATGCCACAAAGTCTTGAATGAAGCTTTGGTCAAAGCAGTAACACAGAGAAGCGCACAGCACACACTTTTTGTCGTTCTCACTATAGCTGCATCAGTGTAACACTGATAGCAATGCACCTACATTAAATAAAAATATTAACAGGCATCAGAAAAACAAGCAAGCAGTGGATACCACCACACTCTGATAAAAGAAAAAGCTTTGCCAACAGAGGGTGACAGTGCCAAGTTGAAAGAGAGGTTCGGGCCAGCAATAAAAGCCTGTACTCGACCAGAGTCACCAAATAATTGAGAAAATAGCGAAGAACTGTGCAAACGATGATGCAGCATCTACAAGGAAAGAAAGCCAAAGACGGACAAGCACTCCAGCGAGGCTCAAACATCAAGCACAAATATGTCTTTGTCAAGAAACTGCAACCTTGAGGCACACAGCTCCGAGTAAAAAAGTCGACAAGGCAAAACCAACAACTGGATTGGCCCATCACTACAAACACTGTCAAAATGTGCAGGGGTAAAACAATCTACATTCCATTTGAATTGTGCCCTCTGACCTCACAAACTACTACTTTCGCGGAAATAAAAGGTCAATTCCAAAGCTAAGCTTCATTGGTCTGCCACACTGGAACAACTTTAGAAGTCTTTGCACTGATTGCGTCATCTTCTTGTCTTGCGACAACATTTACGGTCTCCCTTGCGTGGATTTGCATTCTTTAATTCTGTGAGCGCTGTCGATGTGACAAAGCATTGGCTGGACAGTAGCAAGCGCAGTTTTCTAGAAACCCAAGGCAAGAAAACCAGACCACAACTATAGTTGTGCACCTGAAAGGTGACTCAAGCAGTGCAACGGCTTTTGAAGTGTTCGACAGCCCTAAAACCCTGAACCTATCCCTACAATAACAAATACCATTCTCACTTCTCACAGGGAATGGTTGTTCTGTCATGCCCTTCAGAATGCGATCTCAAAGAAACTTTAAAAAATGCCTTACAGTGCCACCATTGCTTTCTCTACTTTGGCTTGACTTGCCACGTGAGTTACGCATGATGGATAACTCATGACTTGTCACACATGAATTCAGTTAGCGCCAAGTTTCCTAGCTGTACCCAAGCGATCGACACAAGGAAAGAAGATGCCACCAAAGCTCTGAACTGTGGCACAAGCAAGAATATGCTTCCCGTACAAATCTACACTCTCACGGAACCAGAACGGTGGCTTGTTCGACACTCTACCAAAACGTTCAAAGCTTTTCAGCCTCGTATTCAACCATAGCAGCACATGCACCCTCTCTGACTGCAAGCATTGACTCAGGGTGCATCTTGTCATCCGCTGAACTGATGAGGTTGCTTAGGAGGAAAATACCAGTGACAAGTGATATGAAAACTGTGCGACCAGCTCACATAACGAATCGCTGACACCCACCAAAACACAGGTCAATGTCCTGGAACCTCTCGTATCTCTTGTCGGCTAGGGGGACGTCATAAGCAGTCCACGAGGTTTTAACTGAGGGCTCAGTTGCCTGAGACTACTCGGCTGTCACCGGCCAAGTGACCATGCGTTTACTGCCCCGAGCAAATGGTGATGTGAATACGCGACCCCAGCTCGGTGGTTTTCAAAAACGACCGTGAAAGCGCGGTCCGAGACCGGCACGCCACACAGCAACGAACCGTTGCAGGAAAAGAATACAAAAACAACAAAACAAAACGGTGCCACCTCCCAAGAGGCCCGTCTCAGAGCATCACGCAACAGCGGCAGTAACGCGGCTGTGCCCCGACTCGACCTCGCATCGGCTGCGCCGCGCCGCGGTCGGCAGCGTCGCCGTCGGGGCCGCCTTCGTTGTGTCTCGGCGGCTGAGGCGGCAGCGGCGGGAAGTACGTGTGGATGCGGAGCTGGGGCATGCGCGCGTTGAACTTGCCCACGGCCTCGCGCGTGATCAGCTGGCAGTCGTAGAGGTCGACGCGGCGCAGCGCCGGGCAGCGAGACAGGTACTCGAGCGAGGCCTCCGAGACCAGGGGACAGTTGTCGAGCTCCAGCAGGACGAGCTTCTCCAGGCCGACGGCCAGGTGCCGGATGCCTTCGTCGGTCAGCTGCTCGCAGTGCGACAGGCTCAGCTTCTCGAGCCGCTGGCAGAAGCCCGCCAGCGCCACCAGCGTCACGTCGGTGATGTGGACGCACTCCTCGAGGTCCATGCGCTCGAGCGACGGGCAGTTGCGCGCCAGCGCCTGGAAGCCCACGTCGGTGAGCCGCGAGCATCCGGCCACTTCCAGCGTTCTCAGAGACCGGCAGTGCTGCGCCAGCGCGAGCAGGGCGACGTCCGAGATCTGGGCGCAGTTGGAGAGGCCGACGTACGCGAGGTCCGGGCAGTGCGACGCGATCGCCACCACTCCGACGTCCGTCACGGCGCCGCACTCGTTGAAGCCGACGGCGCGCAGGCGCGGGCAGCCTTCGCCCAGCGCCCTGCACGCAGAGTCGTCGAGGCCCGGACACCCCTTGGCGACTAGGGAGCGTAGCCGGGGACAGCCGCGGGCGACGCACACGAAGCCGTCGGGCGTGACCTGCTGCGACCAGGAGACGTCCAGGCGCTCCAGGTTGCGGCAGCCGGCCGCGATGGCCCTCAGCGACCGGTCGGTCAGCTGGCCGCACGAGCCGACGTCCAGGTCGACGAGGCGCGAGCAGTGGGCGCCGACGCTCTCGCACGTCACGTCCGTCACGCGTCGGCAGCCGTTCAGCGACAGGGCCTCGATGTTTCGGCAGCGCGCGGCGAAGGCCTGCATCGCCGCGTCGCCGACGCTCTGGCAGCCGCGCAGTCCGAGCCTACGCAGGAAGCCGCCGCAGCGGGTCGCGATGTTCTGCACGACGGGGCCCTCGATGTCGCGCTGGAACTCGAAGAGGTCGATCGTCTGCCAGTTGCTGCCGTCGAGCGCGAGCACGTTCCACGCCTTCGAGACCTGGGCGCATCGGCAGAGCGATACGACGTCGAGGAACGAGAAGATCTTGAGCAGCAGCTCTCGAGGCAGCCGCCTGTCGATGAGGGCGACCTCGGCATTGTTGTCATCACCGTCGCTCGCAACATCGCCATTCGCGGTGGGGACGACGACTTCATCGCTGGTCGCCGTCGGCGGGGGCTTTGTTGTCGTCGTCGCCTTGGCTCTGCTCGGAAAGCTCATGGCACGCCGCAACTCGGTCAACCTGGCACGCATCGACCCCCCACGCGGCTCCTGGAGCGCGATGGTTCCTTTGTGTGACTTCGGCGCGGCCGGCCGGGCTTTCCCCTCCGTCACGGCCGAAGGTTCGACGACACCAACCGACGGGGCCCGCTCTCTCCGTCAACACATCGCCATGTTGTGTCGTCCGCAGCGGACCGCTCACGGAACAGTGGTGCCAGCGGCCCCAGCAACTCGCACGGCTTTTGTTTTCGTCCGTGTCGAGCCTAGTGGCCGCGAGGGCGCGCAACGGTCCGCAGTCAGTCGGCAGTCTTATCGGGTGTTGGCCTTCGACGATTGGAACGAACGCGTCGCGATTACATTCGCTACGCAATCAAGCCTAGGAACGCAACAGAAAGAACAAAGGAACACTACTGCATAACGCACAGGATGAAGTCTCGTACTGCGTTCCGACGACACCGTCACGAAGCAAATCGCGGCTAGTCACAGAAAACGACGACAGCGCCACGTACACGACTTGCGGTCACGCAAAGCTGCTTGCCTGTGACGTTATGAAAGGACCGGAGTGCCGTTGCCATGGTTGTGCAATCCACTGATCGAAAACGCAAGCGTCATGGGACGGGAACTCAGTGCGCCCCGCAGTCGATAGATCGCGCTTCTGGCGGATTGCGCGATTCAAGCATCGCGCTCTACTAGCAAACTCTGGGAAGAACCGAAGTCGCTACGGTCCCTAAGTGCACCAGAAACAGCGGGTAAAGTACGAACGCAGTACCAACTACCATGCTACCAATAATACAGGCGCGTGTGAGTAGTGCGGGTGGTGCTGCGTCTAGCATTCCGGAAACACCGGCAGGTTAAGGAGCTTATGAGGAAACTTTGTACCATTTCGACGTCAATGTGGGCCTTAGGAAATGATCTCGCCATTTGTACGAAGCGTATCGCATTCGTACCGTACACGAAAAGACAACAACACGACAGGAAAAACGAAGCCATACAAAAGCGCACACTCACCGTGCTTGAGCACGATGATGCTGAACGCGGTCGTTCTGTCGGCTGCCAGTAGCACGAAATCCTTGAAGGCGACTCCCACCAGACACTCCATGCTTTACTGCGGTCAATCGGCACGGTGCGGGCCACACGGTCACAGTATAACGCGCGAGGATTAAGCTAAAAACTCGACGTACAGGACCGTCTTTCGCTACGACGCTCAAACACACGGAGACGGCAGACCGGAAGTTTGGCAGCGCTCCCTGCTGCATTTCCAGCGTTGCAAATCGTTAACACATTCTTCTCCTGACAAATAATTCCTCCGGCTTAATTTCTAAAGTTTGATCAGGCATATTGTAACGAGTGTTTAGCTAGCGCTCTTCAACGGTATCAAGCGAAATGTGTAGGCGTGTACAAGCCCGAGGTGACGATAATCCCTGAGCATTAGTTACAAATCTCTAAGGCTATGCTTTCGTGCACTGCAAACGCGTTTCAGGGGCAACTTTTACGTCATCGACGCCACGTATTCATGTCGGTGCGGTTGTAAAGGAACTGTGTGGGGGCGCCGCGGTACCGCTTAGGAAACCGAAACACAGCTCGCGAGAGAAGCTACGTGCTCGATGTGCCCGTGTCGCTGAGGCAGTCGACACCTTCGGCGGTTCCACGTAGCGTGCCGACGTGAGTACTGTGCATTCCACTTCTTTCCGTACCGTAAACCTCGAACCACGAGTACATAACTTTGAATAGGCAGGGCATTGTAACGTCTCCCTAACTCCCAGGGATGAGTTCTCAAATGAATGAGAACGCCGTGTCACGTAGTACTACATAGGTGTGCGCGCGGATGTTCCCAAGTTTCGTGGGTGTATCCAGTCGATCAGATTACGGCGCTACCCTCGTGAGCGCCGATAATTGACCCCGAGCGGAAGGGGATATTGACAAATTTTCTTGAGAGGTGCACGCGGTCGGCGCGCTCGCGTGGGCTTGCGTCACGACGCCGTCACCCGCGGCGAGTCCTCGATCAAAGGTCGTGTCTTTCTTTGATAGGTGTCGTCGTGTCCTGCGGAGCATTGCTGTGATGGCCACCAAGGGCAACATCTTCGTGACCGGAGGTGCCGGATACGTCGGTAGCCACACCGTCCTCGAGTTGCTCAACGCCGGCTACGATGTCGTCGTCATGGACAATTACCACAACGCTCATCCGGGTAACGTACGGATGACTTGGCGCCAGTGGATCCCTCCCTTTTGTGAATATGCGCGTAGCGCAGCAGCAGTAGTCCGTTCTTTACTTTTGCTGCGCCATCAAGTTGATTGCAGCTGTCAGCGCGCGCTGCGACTCACTGCGCATGCGTGGCTTCTCGAAGCAGACGACACGCAAGCTGCTCAGTGACGCTACTTGTACGTGCGTTAATGTGATCACGTGACCGCATGCAGCTGTTGTATGTGACGGCAGTGGGTCGTGTTGGCAAGTGAAAGTTCAGTGGGATATGCCACATTCAGTGAAAAGTGTGAAGAGTATGTTTGAGCTGTCAGGTTTCCTCCAAGAGCTTGGGGATGAGAGATGCTACAAAGAAAAAAAAGAACACTAGTCGCGTGGGTGCCTTGCCTATTGATGTGGCACAATCCATAATATTACACAAATTAAAAAGACTCAATGTTGCTGCACTTTGTCAAGGCATTGAAGCGTAGATGTGTGACTGTTAACGAATGTACTGGATGCTTCACAGTGACATACTGAAGCTTTGCATTGAGAGACGTTCAACTTGCAATCGTGGTCCATCCAAGAAAAAAAGTGCACATAAAAGTGTTTGTCTAGTGATGTTAAAGAACATCAAGTTCTATCTGCATACTTCTCACGAGTGATATAATAATAGGCATACTATGTTTTGCAGATAAAGAAGGTAAAATGCCCGAGAGTTTACGGAGGGTTCAGGAGTTGACTGGAAGGACAGTGACATTCTACAAGGCAGACCTGAAGGACCAGGATGCCATAGATGACATCTTTAAGAAGGCAAGCATGCATAGTGTAAATCCATTCTGAAGTGCACCAAGTAACTAAGTGATGAATGTTCTTATCATGACAGAAATTGAAGCAATCAAAGACATAAATCTCATAATTACAGACATTCCTGTACTAATGCTGCCAAAAGAGTTTTTTTTTCTTTCCTTTTTGTTAAACTCGCAGCCCATTCTGAAGGGCAGAAGTATTTTGCAAGTATGCTAAATCTGCGGTGAGCAGGAAATGAGAACAAAAAGGTTTTTTGCACTATATATGAGAAACAAATAAGTATACTAGAAAACGTTATATGCATCAGGCTTGCTAACCATCAGTACTAACGGATCTTCTGTTACTCCATCAAAACGAAGCCAGAGTTTGTTGGATTTATATTATAGAGGGTAGAACGTGTTTGAGGTGCAGATGTAATGTGAGATTTGAATGTAACCACCAAATATGTTTGAAGATAATAATAATTTTTTGAAAGGCCCATAAATGCAATTAAAATCAGCATCTCTACATTACATAAAATGATGTTCCTACGCTGACAATTCTGTGCTGGACACATAATGCGCATTTTGAAAAGCGGTAGTAACGATGCCCCAGACCTTGGCTGAAGTTTTGTTTTTTCTTCACAACACAGCATCACTTTGACTGCGTCATCCACTTTGCGGCGCTCAAGGCTGTTGGCGAGTCGTGGCAGATTCCGCTTGATTACTACCGCACCAACCTCGGAGGAACTGTGAACCTGCTCGATGTGAGTGCTCTACATTCTGAATACGTTTGCACTCGCATAACCGACAGAGTAATAACAAATGAGTTCTGCGGAATTCCACAAGGAGCAGTAACAATATGAAAGGCCAAATTAGCACGCATCCACGGGTAATGCAAAGCTACAAGGAAATCCGTACGGATTTCTCAGAAAACAGAGATTCTTAGTCGGCGAAACATACGTCCTCGTCCAGGGTTCCAACCCGGCATCAGCACCTGTATGAGACGCTTGCTCTGCCAACTGAGCTGACCAGGAAGCTAAGAACTGACAGCACAGGGGCGACTTGATTGACAACTCGAAGCACACAGGAATGAAAACTCGGTACCAGGATGAATTTTTGGCGAACTGAGAAGCTTTTGTTGCTGAGAAATCCATGTGGATTTCCTTGTAGCTTTGTGCTATGCACAGGTGGATGCTAATTTTCCCTTTATGATACAGCAATATCTGCTTCCTGCATATTGATGACGCGGCAAAAACATGATAAACATGCAGCCGGTTGCATTCACAGTATGCCTGTGCTCAACATGTGCTGTGCGAATTAAAGAGTCCATGGGCTGTCGCTTCACTGGATAGGGCACAATTAAATTCATGTTTTTTTTTTTTTACTCTGGATTATAACGAATGTAAGAAGCAAAAAAAAAAAAAAGCATAAAGTCGTCTGTTTGACGTTGATTTATCACCCAATTGTCACATCACGACTTCACTGACCTCTTAAATGCCACACTATGAACCAGTGATAAAAAAAGATGAAAGTGATGTTGACATTTCATGTAGGCCTTTTGAATTAATAAGTGATAAAAGGAATACAGCCACGTTTACAAAGAGCAAGCATGTATTTTCTTGTATCCTCCTACAAGCAATATTCAGTGTAAAGCTTTCAAAAACTGGAAGGCGGGGAAGCGCTACCATTTTTTCATTACAGTGAATCATTCACCATACGCCCATATTTTGGTTTTGGTTTGTTCCTTGTACAACTTCTTTAAAAAGTTTCTTGTTTAACTGAAAGGGCACAAGAAATACCTCATAGTGACAGAATCCAAGATCTGCCCACTTGCAAGTCTATCTAAATGTGATCATAAAAGTGTGTTTGCTATGTCTTTTTCTAGGATAGTGAGTATGTGAGAACAAAACTCAAAACTAAGATTGCGCTTAAACATGTCCCAACATTGAAACATGGGCAAGTGAAAAGTTAAAGGTTGTCATGACCTTAACAGAGCAGAAAGTTGCTTTCGCGAGAACCCCCTTTTTTTTTGAAAAAATTGATAAAAATTACCAAAAAGTATCGATGTACATCAAAGGGGTTGAGACATCAAATCTGTGTCTTGCACGTCTTTTTTTTTATTTGTATGTTTTGTATTGCTATAGGTAGTGTGGCACATGATCAGATATTCATGTATTCTCTATCAGTAATATAATATTGTGCTATTTATGTGAACAATTTTCGGTGTTTCTAGACTCCAATTTTAACAGCAATGTCACTGTAAGGAAGCTTGGCCACAAAGCTGTGATACACACTGCTTCGTTGTCTGCTGTCACAGATATGCGCGTAGCTGATTGATTGATTGATTGATTGATTGATTGATTTATACACTGTGCAGGTTTAACACGCAATATAGAGTGTTTGGGACCCCAATGCGGCATTATTGCATTGTTTTGTTGTCTTTCATTCCTTTTCCTACCCACATTAAATGTCTAGGTGGACTGTGGTAGGCTTGCCTGGTGCAGTGTGTTGCCGCTCATTGTACGTTACTGTGATGCGGTTTGAAGTCCCCAAATCTTTTGTTGCTCTCAACACAGTGCCAGTCGCGCTGTCGATGGGGCTCAGTCGCAAGAACGAGCATTTGGGCACTCTTTGGGAGAATATTAATATATCTTTATAAACATTGCAAACGTGTTTGCATGCTTTGCATGATTCCAGCATTGAGGTGTTTGAGCTGTCGGGGCTGACCCTGTGTTTTCACACATAGGTGATGAGAAATCACGGTGTGAAGAAGATCATATTTTCGAGCTCGTGCACCGTTTACGGCGTGCCCAAGTACCTGCCCATTGACGAGAACCACCCGACGGGTCAGTCCTGCACCAACCCTTACGGACGCACAAAGTACTTTATTGAGGAAGTGCTCAAGGATCTCAGTGTCTCCGAGAAGGTAAGCATCGCTGCGTAGCATTTACACACACATAAGTAAGATGTGCAAATAGAACATCGTTCTTATGTGAGTGCACGTCACGTTAATGAAAAAACGACACGTTGTTTTGGACGTGCCCTTTTTGCAGTGCTTCAGACTAACGTGCAAACCTTAGACACGCAAATCCAAGACCACAATGAATAACTTAAATGCAATGTTTGTTTCTTTAAACAAATAATACAGGAAATTATTCATGGCACCAAAAGTTGATTTCAACAGGTGTATCTGCACATAACATTGTACACGGGCCTCTCTTTATGACCCGCAGCTTACCCGATAAGCAGAACATGCCATGATAGTTCAGCAGCAAGGCCCACTTCGCAGCAGCTGTGGAGCACAAAGATGTAGGTTTTATACCCAGCTGCTGTTGTTCCATTTTAGTGAGGAGAAAGCACCCGCAAAGAAAGAGCAGCTGTGCACTTCCTCTATGATGCCTCACATAGGTTTGGTTCTAGGGTGGGACATTAAAACCACTGAATGAATGGAAGAGTGAGTGAGTGAGTGGGTGAGTGAGTGAGTGAATTATGCTGTCTACTATCCTGATAACAAGAACAGCTGTATTGGGGACATTTGTTATGCTTCCCTCAGTTCAGTTAACATTGGTGAAGTTGTATACCTGATAAGGCAGATTTTATAATGTCACTTGAGTGTCATATCTAGGGAAGTGTATAGAAAGGGCAGTTTGTATTTAGTGTTCTTTGCCATGCTAATTGTGTTATGTCACTTTAGTGTGATATTGAGGGAAATGTATAGAAAGGGCAGTTTTAGTTTCGTTTTTCTTTTCCATGCTAATTGTGCAAGGTTCGGACTTGATTTCACACGTAGTCGTGTGAAGTACAGTTTTCATCCTGCCAATGATTGAATGTTTTAAACAGCCAGAATTCATAGTATCCACAGGTTCGTTATGTGTTTTGCACCAGCTGTTTTCAGCTTGCATGTGTCACTTGGTTCCTGGTCTTGGATACCACTAGGAATGCAATAGAATGTTTTAAAAGAAAAACTTGCATCTTTCTTTATACAGTCAACGACAAAAGTTTGCGGACCACGCAAGCATGTGCCAAACTGGCTTTCCGCACTGCCTAACAGTGACCAGAAAGTGCTGCCTGAAATGAGTCTTCTTGCTACTCGCTAGCATAGAAATTTTTCAGTGTCGTGCCCTGCATTGTTAGTTTGTTGTTTCCACGCACAGTGCTCACCAGAAGTAGGGACGCTATGTATCCGCCTTGAGATTGGTACCACAGCTGTCACAGCCTGCATAGACTGGTGTGCTGATGAAGAGAGATTAGTTTCGCGAATGGCTACCGGGATATCAACCCATAGTCATGGACACCGAAGAGCACGCTGCGTTAGAAAGAGAAGGGTGAAAAATATTTGCACAGTTGGAAAACAGACAGGCCCTATATTTAAGGAGGGATGCTTCTTGAACGTAGAGCTGCTGTCGATCACGGGTGACATGGCGGAAGCATTGCGAAGAAGCTGTTGGCCACGTGCTCGTGTGGACCGTAAACTTTTGTGGTTGGCTGTACATCTAACTTTCTATGCCTTTTTTCATAGACTTGCAAGACTTGCATCCTGCATGTCTATAATGATGTACAGTCAGACCTAGATATAGCAAATCCAGATTTAATAAAGCAAATGAATACCCATCTTGCCGTTAAAGCAGTGTTAGGAATGTATGCTTATAACGAAGTATTGCATATAAAGAAGCTAATTCTATGTTGGAAGGGCTTTGTTATGAAAAAATCCTGCTATACACCCCACTCCTCTCCTTCCCAGGGCTGGTCGATAGTGCTGCTCCGGTATTTCAACCCAGTGGGCGCCCACGAATCTGGCTACATAGGTGAAGACCCCCAGGGCATACCCAACAACCTCATGCCTTACGTTTCGCAAGTGGCCATTGGTCGTCGCCAGGAGCTCTCAGTCTTTGGCAACGACTTCAAAACTCGCGACGGCACAGGTGAGCTTTGTGCAGATAACCTCCACATGACTACGAAAGTTCTCATTGTGCTATATAGTACCCAGGCATGATGGTGATAATGACGTCTATGCACCATGACATGAAATGCACATTGTTTTTCCATTTTGATGGTGACCATGTTTCAATGGGCTATCGCTTATCCCTTCATTGTGTGACACAAACTGTCGTGCTGTCACGGTCCCCGTTTATGAATCTTCTCAATGTGCTAGACCTCGGAGGCAGCAATCATGGTGATGTAAATGAAAACTACCTTAAGAGTGCTGAATCAGCCCAGTTTGCATCAGATGCTTATGTCTGCATGAAATAAAAACATGATGGATAATGGATTCTTTGCGCTGTGAGGGCTACTTCTGGCTACAGTGTGCCATATTTGATCAGGGTGCCGTACGAAACGAAGAGGCACATCACTCAGCACCAAATAATCAGTGAATAGCAATCTTTGTTTATATTAATTTGCCTGAACATGCATAAGGCACTAACTTATGCAGGAAGGACATCGCACAGTACACGCCAGAATCAAATGTTTTTCTCTTTACCTTTATGACAATTAACGACACAGAATATGTTAATAGCAGTAGAATTCAGGCTGTACAACAGAACCTCAGTACACGTGACAAATAACTAAATACAGTTCTGGTCTACATCAGCATGCAAGAGATATGTGCTTAAAGCAAATTCCAGATATAATGAAGATATCTTTGTGATGAACGCGGCATCATTATGAAGCTGCCAAACTGTGTACGATGTAGTTATACATTACTGTGTACATTTCAAGTGACAGACAAAATTAATCTTCTAGCACTATAGCTGGCTGACTGGCCATAGTCAAAGCTTCACAAAACATGTTGATTTGTTTGTCATTAAATACATTAAAAACATTGAAAAGACTTTAAAAACGTTTGTGTAGTCAGTAAGGCTACAAACAAACATGTGGCACAAACATGTAAAACTTCGTATACATTTGTACAGAACTGAGGATGTTTTTCGCAATGCAGGGGTTCGGGACTACGTCCATGTGGTTGACCTCGCAAAAGGTCATGTGGCTACCCTGGAAAAGGTCATGGCCGGAAAGATTCAGGGCTGCAAGGTTGGTTAACGTAATATACTTTCGGGACTAACCGTGCAAACAGCCATGACAATACTGATCAAAAGCACTCATATTTGTGAAGTTGAGCAGTAACAGAAGCAGCGTTCAATGTAAAATTGAGCCAGATGAATCAACTACGACAATTACAGATGATATGACACTACTAAAGTACTAGTATGAAGGTTATGCAAATGAAAGTTATTACTGATAATTCCCATGACGGCTGAATGACTGCAGCCGCTTGTAGTAGAAATTTTTCTGGGAAATGCCAGGACACTCGCTCTTATCAAACATTAGCCTTTGCACTGTCACCCCAAAAACAGTGCATATCTCAAGTTTGCTCAAGTGCTTAACAGTTGTCGTGCCCTTTAACCTCCCCTGTTTGCAGCCCTTCAACCTTGGCACGGGTCAGGGTTCTTCGGTGCTGGAGGTGATAGCCGCGTTTGAGCAGGCGTCTGGCGTCAAGATTCCCTACAAGATAGTTGACCGAAGACAGGGTGATGTTGACGAGCTCTATGCGATTCCAAACCTTGCTGAGGAAGAGCTCGGCTGGAAAGCGGAGAAGTCTCTCTACGACATGTGTAAGTTGCGCTGCAGTTACCTTAAGACCATAATCATCTTAAATGTTCAAATTGTAACACAGATACTAAGGGAAAAAAGTTCAAGCCAGCTCCATGCCGTGAAAGCTGCTGGAACAGCAAAGCCGTTATTTTATCAGTTGTGATGTAACCGGTAACGATGTGAAGTTATTGATGTCATGATGTATCAGTTAAGCTAGTCCTTACCACCCTTCATCATTATCAAGTAACCGTATGTAATCATTCACCGTGCACTTCTTTCATTCATTCATTTATCTTTTTCTTTGCATTTCACGCTATGGAAAAGCAGCAGCAAATGTGGTGATTAAGCTAGACCTTTCATACACTTTATCGCACATAGCCATTTAAATAATCATTATCATGTAGCCATGGGCAAGAGCAGTGGCTGGTGGGCAAAAGTTGTTCCACTTTTGCCTGCTGCATTAAGAGGTCGTCTGGTATAGGCGGAGCCTAGACTTTCAATAGCTTCACTGTTAAAATGCTAGAAATCACTTTAGCGTAGCAGCACGACATGTTAGCCACTATGCTACTGTGGTGATCGGTTGTCCTACGAAGTGTTCCCAGTGTTAAATACAGCAGAATCTTGTTGATATGATGTTCCTCAAAACGAGAAAATAATGTATTAAGAAATCGTATTATCCAAAGCAAGTTCCAAAGGCAAGAAAACACGCTATCCTGGAGACAAACTCACTAGCGAAGCTTTCTGTGGCGCTGGACGATACTGCTCTACATAACATGCGCATTGTGCAAAGCGGTATTACCCAACATCACAACCACCAGCAACTTTAAAATAACCTGTCGATTCGCACTGAACATACCTTCTTCTTAATGTCCGTAAACACAATTTTTTTAGAAGTTGTTTATGGAGAGCAAAACGTTCTTTTCGCGAGTGTAAAAATAATGCATGACACCAGTCTGCCGTGTGTACGTCATAGAAGGGGCACCCCTTATTTGTCTCTTATGCTTGGTGGCATGCTGCCGTAGTGGCACGCTGCCATTTTAAATGGTCCAAAACCGATCCCTCCTGCTACACAAAAATCTTTGTGGAAGCTTTTGTGGCGGGCATTTTTTGCTGCCAGCACGCAGCATGCATTTTCGCGCTTGTATGGCCAGCTCTATATGTGGTCGGCTGTGGCTGGCTCAATCACATTATCCGATTTCATATGAAAACACTAGAGCTGTGCGAATAGCAAGATTTTGAGTGTGAAGCGAATTCGAATATTTATGTTCAAGTGCGAATAGAATAGACTATTTTTCGAATAATTTTGAATGATACCATATCTAATTATGGAGAAATGTACTGTTAACATGGTCAAAAGATTTATTGTGTGACTAGTATATCCCCACACTGTCATTCCAAAGTCCTGAATAACAGTGCAACGGAAAACTGTGCAACAGAAAGCTGCGTTAACTTTGCCTCAGTACACTGGTGGTAGCTTCGCCGCAGTACGCGAGTGCTATGCGGCGAAGCGCACTACATGCATAAATGGGGCACTTGTTAGGAGACGCAGTGTATTTTTTTTTCCTTAAATGCCAACTTCGAATAGTAAAAGTTAAGTGTGATCGAATCGAACAGCAAACGCTATTTGAAAATTATTCAAAATTTCGAATATTCGCACACCCCTAGAAAATACATTGCGGCTATGAGGTGTTGGCCAGGAGAAGAAAAATATACATACTATCCCAAAAGACATATTAAGAGAGATTGTATCAACGAAATTTCACTGTAAGTATGTAAGTGAACAATTGTCAAATGATTAACTGGCCACTTTCCTTCCAGGCAAGGACATGTGGAACTGGCAAAAGAAGAACCCCAACGGTTTTCTAGAAAAGGCAAACTAGCTGGTGTGTGGATGGCAGTGGACGTGCCTTGCGCTTTGACCATGTACTTTGTTTTTGTCTTCCTCTTTTTTAGTTTATGACTTTCTTGTTGTTCTCAGTTCAGTCATGAGCATACAGTCAAGGTTGTGCCATGAACATTTAAGGACAGACCTCTAGGAAATATTTTGAGAAAGAAAAAAATAAGGTATGATAGAATGCTAGTCGCATCTAAAGAAAAAGAGGGTTTTTGTAGGTTGTGCTGTTGTCTGCTATGGTTGGATCATGTCGCATGGAACTTTGAGCTTTTCTCATTTTTTCATTGTTGTTGTTGCTTTTATTTTCGACACACATGCAAATTCTCTAGCTTCCTGAAGTCTTGTACCTAGTCAGGCGACATCAAATTGTTCATCTAGTCTTTTCATTTGTGCCAAAGACTCCAGAGTAGCGGTGTAACTTGATGTTCGCTATGAGCCATCATATCGATGGACGACAGCAACTGCAGAAACTGAGGCTTCAAAAGTTATTTTTTCTACGTTTTTTATTTGAGTGTGCATGATAATGGTCTCAACAGATGGTAACTGCAGGATTGCCCAAGGAATTGTTCTTGACACATTACTTTCCTTACGTTAGAAACATCAGCATTTCATATAGTCTTGTTTTTTGTTATTGTTTGTTTACTCAAGAAAGCCAGATGTACCTAGTTTGCTGAAAACCGTTGCAACACTGCATCTTCAATCACCATGACCTGTATGCACAGCATCAATAACTGATAGTAAGCATGGCTGCGGGATTTTTGTTTACTTTTGCTTGTTATTAAATTTGATCTCTACAGTTTTCTGTAAGGAATGTTCATGTTTGCTGTCAGAGGTCATGCAGATCTCGATATAATGAATTGTTGGTTATAACAAAGTAAGTGAATAAGGCTCGCCATTAATGCAGCATTGTCAATGCAAATTTGTAATGAATTTCTGGATTTAGAAAAACCATTTCCCTGTCGGATGTAACTTCATTAAGCAATGTCTGACTGTAGATGGTCATATTAGAAAACTTATTAAATAAGGTCAGCTGTTTCCTAAAGTGGCATTACAATGCTTTGCTGTGCAAATGTGAAGCTTTTCTCAATTTTCATCATTGTTCTCACCATTTTGTGCCCCCTTGCTGCATGTACTACACATATCAAACGGCGAAAAGTACTGTTTTATGCACTGTTATGTTTTATGCAATTCTTTTACGCCCTTTTACATAGCCCGGAAAAGTTCCTCTATTTTGTGTTAAGCTATTTCTTCTGGAATGAGCATCAATGGTGTTCAGAGTACTTCCCTTTTTTTGCTACAGAGTATTTCATAGAGTATCAAAGAGAATTTTCCTATAAATCTTTCTATGCTGTAATAAACTATTTTTCACTTTAGCAAGCTGGCTTTCGTGGAGTGACTGTTTGACAAACACACATTCTAGTGCCACAACATATGAGGCACTTGCAAATTTCCGGCTCAGAGATAAATTGCTTACCAATACGTTTTGTGCTACCATGAAAAGCAATGTGAACATCTTAAGTTATTTGTATCCTAGCTCATACAAGAAACCTAAACATGGCTCATGCTTGAAGCACACAGGAAAGCTGTCTATGACACTTAAAGACTGTTCTTGCAAGTTATTTTAGTCCCTACAGTCATACAAGTTGGACTAATTAATTAAAGTTTGCAGAGAAGCACCGAGTATCACGAGCAGTAGATGGCTAAACATTTGCGTTATCACTACAATAATGACAGTTGTGCTAACAATGGCTAGCAAATGGTCAAGCCTAAGTTGGTCCACAAGTGGACAGCTTCCATCTTTATGAAATGTAATATCTGAACACGCGGCCAGTGCTCTGCAGTGGCTGCTTACAGCAATGGCAACCGCAAGAGAGAGACCATCCGTTTTTGGTGTTGTCTATCGGCAGCCACAACTGATAGCTAGCAAGGGAGAGAGCCTAGCAGATGCTTGATTGTCAGTGGTGGTTCTGCCAGCCAAAAGAATGTGCCAAATGTGGGCACAATTTCTTTTTCTGCTAGTTGCATGCACTATAAGCAGCTGCCACAAGGCACAGGCCACGTGCTCATCTGTTCGCTTTCATAAAGGTGCCCATTTTCGTCAAGAAAACAGAGTTATCAGTAGCAGCGATACTCCGAACACCTTCGGCTTTGAAAGCTAAAGACAGTTTGCTTCAACTGTCATTACCATAAACCTGACGTGAAATCATTCTCTCGTAGACCTTGCTGCTCTCCCAAACTGCTTGCACTCGTGAAAGTGCCTTTTCGTCATCACAAGCCAAGGTGGCAGGGAGCACGTAATGAAGTGTGATGCACATTACGCACATACATATCACGCAAAGTGCTTATTGCAAGTACAATTATTGTCTGGAGACCTGAAAGCGACACAGTATTTTCATAACGGGAAATATCAGCTGAAATTTTGGCTTTCCATGGTCAAGCAAGACCAAGAAAATTCAGTGCACCATGCGTTCCTACACAATGTGGGCTGACGGCATTTCCAGAACACACAATGCAACATGCTCCAAAACGAAAGGAATATGGATACATCAGCACCCAATATCATCACCTGAGTGAGAAGCATGACAGACTACATTTAAGGGATTCCATCAACAAATGACCTCCAACAATGCATTCAGGTTCAAAGAAATGTAATGTTTTTCTTGGAATGTGGTGCGAGTCAAACGCACAACAGAAACCACTTCCGTTTTACTTTGTTGGCACGAAACAAAACATGATGCAGCACCATTTTCGAACAAGACTTCGCATTTATTTCCATTCTTCCAACAACATTTTAATTGCCCATATTCCATGAACATGTACCCATTTGCCGTGTTTTCTATTTATATACATGTACAGTTGCGTTACACTGCCAAGGCAATGTGATGACTAATGCAGTTCGTGATGTTGCAGTACCATAAAGTTCAAAGCCGCCATTACTGTCCTACCATTTCGCTCAAGAACCTGTTTTCACAGACACTTTCGTCCTCGTAAAGCTTTCCTGTATGAACAAGTTTAAAACAATTCCTAAGCTACACCACGATGAACACTTCTAACCTATGCTTTCTTACACCATTGTAATATTTACACCATTGTAAGCCTACATGTTTTCTTAAAATCTGAAATTCCAAGTTGGGGGCGGTCAACCTGCAATCGAAACTGAAATGTGTACAAGAAATGGCGAGCTATATCTCGAGCAGTTACGAAATAAGAGCACATTCATTCATTTCTAAAGATCTTTTACGTACAATTTTGTAGAGTTGACTTTCATTTGAGTCGGCTTACACTTGTGTAAATACGGTAGTTGCCAAGATTGAGAAAATTCAAGACTGGGAATTTATGCTAAATGCCCATCCAGGCAAAATGTGCCTGCATAGAGAAAATGATTCTGCTAGTAATGCTGATTTACTAGTTTGTATGCCACTATGCTCTTAACCCCTTCAGCGGTGGCGTACACAATTTTGTATACAAGTTGTTTTTTGGCAGATCAGCGGACAGGAAACATTGAGCTCTGAATGAATTGCACCCTTGGCTTATTCAGTGTGTCAGTCAGCTTGCTACAATGTATGGTGTATTCCTGCAGACAATAAAGTTTCTGAAGGCATTACCATATTTGATGACGTGGTACATTCTGAGAGCGACGTCAAAAGTATAATTTTCTCTGGCTCTTAAGGAACACAGCTAATAACAAAACAAACAACACCCACGTTTCAAGTGTTACTCCCAATTCCTTTTATGACAAAATAAAGGATGACTGACACAGAATACATTTATATTTAATTACAATCTAACTGTAATTATTTACTGTATAACAAACATTTCACCACGTAACAGCATCTTTTTCCCTTGCAATAGGATACGAAGTGCCAGGGGAATTATGTGTGAATCTATTACGCATTTATAGATACTCCGTAATAGTTCGCGTCTGAAAGTGTTAAAGCAGGAGGCAATAATACACCACAGCTCTACGTGGATTCTGGAAAAAATTTTATAGGAGAGCCAAGTGGCCTTACTACTATATACGCTACATACGCTATCTTCTTGGTCATCAAAATACAACCACTCACTTTTCTACAGATACTGCTGTCTTATGGCACTCTTAAAGAGACTCTAAAGGCAAATATTAAGTTGAGTAAGATTGGAAGATTAGGTTCGTTTGATAACTATTTTGCAATACTTGGAGACAACAGAGCAGTTGTAAGCAGGAAAATGATGAAATTGAAAAACTGGAGTAGCACCCTCTGTCCCACTCTGCGGGCACCTTTTTGAAATGACGTTGGCTCATCTGCTTTGAGTACTCGATTACGGCTCCAGGTTATAAATGAAAAATGAACTAGATAAACTTTGAACATAAATAAATATGCAGTAGCCATAGCTGTTGCTATATATATTATGGCTGTGGAGCTCACTGTGTTGTAGTGTCGGCAGCCGAGGTCGTGACATCAAGTCCTCTTTTCGGTGCAAGCTATTCAAACTGAGCGGCGACGCCAGGGAATTTCGGCGGCAGTTTTCAATGCAAAAGATTTGTTTATTGGCATGCAGAAAGCTGCGATAGGCTTCAACACATATAAAAAGAAAAAGCGCACAAGGCTTTCACTTATGTTCTTGTGGCACATGTAAAGTGTGTCCTTGTAGTACAGTTAACATTACCATAAGACGAGCATTCAATTTTGAAGCAAAAAGGGAAGTTGACCAGCAGATGCCTGTATGTCATGACTGTTCCTAGAAGAATTATGTAGTATTTTAGAATATACTAACTTATACAAAATGCTAATGAGTATACATCCGATTGCAGTTCATACTGACCCCCTCTTCAAATATTTAGCTTGCATATGTGCATAATCTGAAAGCTTTCAATGGTAGAACACTTAGTGACAGAGCGATAGGTGACCATGTCCTACGTCACTTATTTCAACTGAAAGGTATAGGCTTATTAAAGTCCACGGGAAATGTGCCATCTGACAAGACCTACTACAATTTTAGCAACTTTATGCTGTGCTTTGCTAAACCTAACCTAACCAACATTATAACATACAACTTTAGCTAAAGATATGGCAAGCAGCCAAACACAGCATCAGGCTAAATGAGCCTGCAGCAGATCTGAGCCCAAACTGAGGTTCGTTACCAGGGAAACGAGAGGACACAGCTGCTTACTACACATGGTGCGAGTTTGCAGAAAAATGACACTCCCATTGACTTGGAATTGGTCACAAAGCTGAACGCCAATGGACAAGACTCCCATTCAAACAGTGGCATAGGAATTTTTAAAGAAAAGTTTAAACACAGTATGCTGTCTTTGTGCAGCTTGAAGGATGTGGAGGTTTGGCTTTCCCAGCAAGAGACAGAGGGGAATGTTCAAGTGGAAGACATCAGTGAAAGCGAATGCGCAAGTTGATATGCCACCGATTACAAACAAAGTTCTTTCAATGACTTCTGAATGCTTCTTACCTTCCGTCCCTGGTTTGTCAGCAGCTCTACTTCCTTGACGCTTATCACAGCGCTCCAATCAGCGTGTAAATATTTAAAACCAGCTGATGCATCATATCAGCTTTTGTGCATCGCAACACGTACCATCAACCACATGCATCAAGGGGACATAACTCCATTGACGCCTATGCTTACAAGGACAACTCCACTTACAGCAGAGCGTTGTTGTCGTCATTGCGTTGCGCGGCAAGACTCTCTACCACAGTGTGCTGCCCAGTCAGCGTCACGTCTTGGCCGGCTGGAGCTTGAGCGAGGCCACGTTGAAGCCATCGCCGGCGTGCTTGGCGACGAGCCTCAACATGTTGCGTTTCTTGGTGACTGCCTCGGAGGACTGAAGCTCGTAGAGGGTGCAAACGTTGAAGAGGTAGCCCTCGTGCAAGCAGAGCGCCGGGTCACCCTGCATCGTTGATTCGAGCAGGTGGACAGACTCGCTCAGCCGGCCCAGGTAGAGGAGGCAGACTGCCATGTTGTTGATGAACTGCACGAACATTTGGGGAAGAGAAGTCCATGCTGAACATTGCTCATAGACTGGGGAACGCAGCCAACGCTGTGAAGAAAGTCACGCGTTCCTGCGTAACATTGCTAATGCTTAAAGTGATGACTACTGCATTAACATGATGGATAAAAGGAAGGTAATGGGAAAGCAGCTTCCATCAATGATACATTAATCTTATTGTTTTTTTATTCAGGATTAATTTCTTTTACACCAAATCCAAACCACATGCAATCATTAACAGACTTCTGGCAAGTTAGCACTTTTGAAATGAAAGTAACAGATGAGAGAAAGTTGTTGCTCTTTCTACATTTACATTAATGGCTCACCAACATACTCAAAACTCTAGAAAGATTCCAACGGATTGATGAACTTTGTCTAATGATCCTGGACAATGACGCCCAAGTCGCCCACATTTGCATCCTTGTAAATAAAGGCAAGTTAGACTGATCATGTTCACCCAAACTGATGCAATTCCTGGAAGTCCAATGAGTAGCCCATAGTATTGTACTAATGCAGAACTCTGGCTTATCCCACCGTCTTGATTGACAGATGGAATCCCACAGGTGATGGTGTTATATTCATATTCGCATACTAGAACGTGCTAAAACACGCAAGGCTGTAGGGACTCACCAGGGGATTCTTTGGCTGCAGCTTGCTGGCTTCCTCATAGAAGTGGTATGCCTCTGCATAGCTGTTCAAAGCCAGGGCCATCGTACCTCTGCACAAAAGCAGATCAAGTCAACTGTGCACTGTGAGAGGAGGACACGTGGACTATGTACAGGTCGTTGAGTGAGCTGAGTGACGTGGCAAGTCTCAGCTTTTTACAAAAACTGTGCAAAAGGGACCTCACGATCTGTCTTGTTGAGCTTACACCAGTGCTGGTAAGAGTACATCCATAAGGTCACATATTTTTTAATTATTTATCTATAGAGCTGGTCAGTAAGCCCAGAAGAGCAGCAAGTCCCTATGTGATGGCTACCCGGTGGGTGTAATCATAAGCAGGTGCAGCCATCTACACTTTGTTTCATACATCAGGTGCAATGCTGTGGAAGCTATGCAAGAAGTTCGGTCAGCAAAATGCATAACTATGAGCATCTCATAGCTGCCTTTCATCGTTGTAATTGCTCTTGCGAGAGGAGCAAGGGCCTGTGTGTCAAGCGTCATGATCGGTTGCAGATGAAGAAGCAAAGGAACGAAGACAATGAGACACTAAGAGATATAAGAAATCGTATTCAAATCCAAATACTGGAGTACTTTGTCTCTAAGGCGCAAAACACTTGCACTAGCTACTCAGAATAAAACATACAAAAAATGTATTGTGGGTGTGCAAAACGAAACAAACTATTTCCTGGCACGAACACATCAACTGCAAAAAGTCTCACTAGCCTTAACAGTGTTGCATCTTATGTATAAATCAGAGTATATATAGCTAGTAGTAAGATGGCGTGGCTGCATCTAACAAGTCTTTTAGGCATGGTCGGCACGCAGCCATGCAAAAGCTCAGGAAACGCAAGAGTTCCATCTCGCAGCAAGTGTCTTGCTGTGATGAGATGAGTAGCTGGCGTAAAAGATTTCGAAATCTGAAGGAAAAAGGCGCTAGCAGGAAACTCACTTGTTGATCAGGATCTCAAGCCTTCCCTCCAGCGCCATGCCGTGATAGAGGGCCTCAGCTTTGTGGAAGTGGCTCTGGGCTGTCTCCACATCGCCGAGCTGTTAACCAAAACAGTAATAGCAAGGAAATGGAGACATAAGAAGAGATGGCATTAACACAAAAGGCATATGGCACCATCTAGAGGTGGGACATTACACCGCCAATACTGTTTGCACATGCCACAAGTGTTTTCACTAGAGCTATGTGAATAGCAAAATTTTGGGTGCGAAATGAATTCGAATACTAATGTTTGAGTGCAAATCAAATCAAATAGTGTTCGAATAATAAGATGAATATTTTTCAGGTAATTCTATTTAAATTATAGAGTACTGCTAAGCATGGGCAAGAAAGAACCAACAAATATGTTGCACTTACTCCCACAATGTAGTTCCTGTAAAAAAAGGACAGTCGAGTCCTAAAGAACAATCCAACAAAACTACACAGAGGCGTGAGTTAACTTCACTGTAGCACACAAGGGTAACCTTCAACACAGAACATAAATGTTATCTTCACAGTACACAAATGTTAACTTCACCACAGTACACAAGTGTTAGCTTTGCTGCAGTACACAAGTGTTAACTTCACTGCAGCACTTAAGGATTAGCTTCACTGCAGTACACAAGTGTTGACTTCACTGCAATGCACACGGGTCAACTTCACCGCAATACACAAGTGTTATGCAACGAAGCACATTACATGAGAGAATGGGCCACCTGTCACAGAGTACATGGTGCATTTTGTCCCTTGATTACAAACTTCAGATAGTTTGAATAGTAACATTTCAGTGTAGGTCGAATCAAATAGCAAACGCTATTCAAAAAATGTTTTAAAGTTCGAACATTTGCACACCCTTGGTTTTCATATCAGTCTGTCATATTTGTGATGCAAATTGAATATTACTTCATTAAAGCTTGAAATTTAAAATTCTTTAAAGCCAAATTTCTCCTGTTTTAAAAGAATCACCTCCGTGCTAGTGTCAGGTGTACCAGAGCACATAGCTGATGACCTTGGCACTGGCAGTTGAGATGCTGGCAAAATAGTGGGGTGCTGAGGGTGCACTGTGAAGTGGACCTGACCACTGATGTCAAAAACTGTGAAGCTGTGACAATGACCAGGAGTTCAGTTATTTCACTTTTTAAGTTATGGAAACACACCTCACCAATTCTTCTGCTTAAGAACAGAGCAGTGCTTGCTATACCGCGCCAATGAGCTGGCCCTCATGTGTCTTGAGTGCAATGTCCAAGCGCTAAACCCTGCAATAACTCGCATTGCTTCATTATGCATGTAACTGCCGATTATTTTGGCTGTTACTTAACCTACGAAGCTGGTACTTCACTGCCTCACCTGGAGGTATATCCTTCCGATGGCAGAGTGCAGTTGTGCTTTACGTCCACTGTTCTTCTCAAGCAGGATCCTTGCCACTTTGATTGCTACCACATAGTCCTGCATTGCAACCCCATTTTGAGCATAATATAGTAATCAAAGCTCAATATAATTAACTACATGGGTATATGTTGAAGTAAATGATCACTACACAGCACCGAAACAAACAACACAGTGCAAATAAATGCTGCTTCAGGAGCGTCACAACTCCCCGAAAGATCAGGCTTGCCTACACATACCGGTGCACTGTCAGCAGTGCGGGTTCGCTCCAATGTTGGATCACACGGAAGTTTCTTTTAGACATCAAAACCCAAAAGGTACATGAGCTGGTGGAGGCTGTACATTTGCATGAGCAGTCACAGATGTGCATTAGCAAACCCTCTGTGACTTTACATAAATTTGAGTTAACTTCTCTGGCAATTTAAGGCGACTTGGCATGTTCTTTTTTGTTTCCTTTTCTGTTATTTATAAGGCCTGTGTCTTAGTAATAAATCTACAGCTGAAAGTGAGCACTGGTTTGTCCTCAGTCCTCTTCTCATGTGTCGTTTCTTTGCACTGTATTATTATGAATGTATACCGACTGGCCCAGCTAACCACGCTTCTGTGAAAAACATGTTTATATAGTGAATATGGAATGTAACGAAACTGCTTATACACCAGATGCACCTTCGTTAATTATAACAACAAAAACACTGGGCCTTTGTAAATTATGTAACTTAATGCAGAAGTACACAGCATTGACAAAACTGGCACCTCTAGTGTCCTGCATTTGAAAGGTAGCAGTGCTTCTCTGTTGACGTCAGCGACTCATAAACTTGGTTGAAGAGCAGGCACCAAAAATACGATAAGCAGAGTAACATGACACTCACCTTCTGGTTGAGAACGCAGTTGAGGATGGCAAAGTAGACTCGGCACTCGCGGTCTTCCCACAGCTTCATGGAGGCTGCACACGAGCATGTTGTACACACCCACATCACGAATCACTTCAATGTGAAATCACGACCATAGTAAAAAGAACCATCGTACAGCAAAGTGCGTTGCATGAATACCGAATTAGCAGTACATATTGAGCAGTTTTTAAGCCCAATCAGTTTCAATACACCTTTGTTCAGCTGTGTTACACCAGCAAAATACAAAATACCATGTCTTTTACAATACAGCATAGTTTTAGTCAATTTTCACTCATCTCACCTTACTGCAAGACCGCTGCACTTCAACCATACAGCACACCATAAGGACAATTTGCATATTCCATTAGGGTAAATTCACACGACCATCGAATAATCTGTCATGCAGCCATCACAACGTCAGGGTCTGTTACAATACAGCCTTTTCTTGTTAATTTTACTTCGAGAATGGGATTCCGATGATAGCAACAGCACCGGGTCATGCCATCACCTTGCTATTCTTTTTAAAAGAGACTAGTCAGAAAATGTTGTCTTATGATGCGTGCTCTCACCATGAAGGAGCACATGACTGATGTGTGAATTTAGCTTTACATCGGAACAGTAACCTCTGCAGCGACGCGTTCTCACCTAGTCAAAACAGTAACCTCTGCAACCTCAGTGCACTCACCTTGTCTCAACTGTTCGCTCATATCCAACAGGCTGCCGTCCTCAGATATGCCATTTGTCAAGTTTCCAAGAATCTGTAGAAAAAAAGAAAAGGTTGTATAGAAGCGCATGAAACTGAGGTCAGAGATAACCAGCATGTCAATTTGACCAATTAATTTTCTTTCATCTCTCACCAGAACAGGACGTGCACAATTCAGCAACTCCTCCGATCTTGAACGTCACTTCTGAGGAAAGCGCTTCAATATTACGCTTTAGTCGTGAAGCTTGTCATCAACGTATTTCTGAACAGCATTAGACAACCAGTAGAAGCTTAGTGGCAGATCACTACACATTTCAATGAGGACCAAATCTAGATCAACTTTTCGTGCAACACGTGTGGTAAATTATGGTCACCAAAACTGTGTGAACATTATAAGACTTCTAATAGTGAATCAAATAGTACAGAATTCACTCTCTGCATTGGTTTTCATAACAACTTTAAGTATTTGTAAATACAAATCTTGCTGTAACACTTTTGATGATGTGTACGCAATCAAACATGAAACTGGAGCGAAACTGTGGTTGCCATATCGGACAGAATGCGAGGTGGGACAGTGGACCATAAAACAGGGAGTTGGACTTGCATCCAAACCACTACTGCACTCCACACCAAGTACCATCATTATACACAATATGAAAAACCTGCTTGCTTGTTCCATGTGCTCCGTTTGAACATTTATTAAAGAAATGCATTCGATAGAATGTTACGACACAAATCTGTGAACACAGTGACCACCAGCATGACAGAGAAAGAGCTTCATTACGTCTAACAATTCAATATAAACGTTGTCTTAATGGAAATACTATTTTTCCTTTAATTATTTATAAAAGGCTATTTATCTCATCCTCATTTCTTATATCGAGCTTCGACTGTAAAAAAACAAAAAAAAAACAGCCATTTTTTAGCTCTAAAATTTATTAAAAAATTACTTAACATAAAATCCCATCTGCTCAGGGCATTATTTGATTCTGTCCTGAAAATTACACCTCCCAAGCCCTGAATGGTGACTCACTTTGGAGACTACATCTTCATGGGGCATCTATCACACACGTTCTGTAACGAGATATGATGCCTGATAAAGGTAATTCCTGAGATAATTGAACTACAGTAGAATACAACTTAAAAAAAAAAAAAAAACTGCAGCTAGAAACCAGGGCAGATGGACTGTGCAAGTCTCTGTCACTCTGCTAGCCGACCACAGAAGCAAGCATCTGCCATTCTCAAGTTCTTCCATCGGTAGAAGCGATGAAGTGTGCAACAGACATGGACAAAAATGAATGGATTCCACGCTTTTCTCTCTCAAAGATGCCGTAGTACAGTTTATTTTGCTTCTGAGCTCTTTGTTTCCATGTCCACTTCCCTGCCAGCTGAGTTGTGGTGCGTGCTGGGTTTTTGCATTGAGAGCATTTCATTTCAGCTGAACAAAGAATTGGACTTTTCATGTTCAACTCTAATAGATGAACGAAAATATATAAATGAGTGCACTTATCCTTCATTTTTACCATTATCATGTTAGTTTGGTTGCATGGAAAGTTTCACATATTTGCAGCCTCACGGAGCTACAGTGTTTGGCAATTATAAGCGTATGAGAAACGCTTCGCTACAGCCTTGAGTTGCGTCCGCCTATACCACACTTATTCGCATACTAGACGCACTGGCTAATATCATCTAGATGGCTAGCAGTTGCCTATTCCCCTTAAGACACTGCCTATTACCATTCAACCTCTATCCAATGACTGAGATCTCTAGCATCTTTTTATACAATTTTGCACAAGCCAATGCTGATGCAGCAATCTCTGACTGAACTTGGGCTAACATATGTTAAGTGTTAAAGTTTATCTCCCTGCCTCTGACAATACCTGCATGTGTTTCAGTGCCTTTAATAGATCTTCTCTTGAGTTGCAAAACGAGTGTCATGCATAACTATTGCAGCATCTCTGTTCACTTACCCTGTGCACAACATTGAGGAGCTTGTAGAGGGAATTGAGGGCTGTGCAGTGGTTGCCCTGGAACTGCGGTAACTCGGCAAGCAGAAGGCGCATGGCAAACGGCACCATCGAACCTGAAGTCGTCAAGTCCACTCTTAGAAATCGCAAACCGCTCGCACGCAACCGGTACAGCTAGCATGATCCAACGACTTTTACATATGGGTGAGCAAATACTTAAGGATGTCTGACATCAAATCAAATAGTGTTATTTCAATTCGATCTTTGAACCGAATAGCCATTATTCATAAACTGGAATACCGTTCAAGCAGTTTACAAATACCTCAAATTGTTAAATGCACTGAAGCAAACATAAAATTGTTGTAAAAGTACAATAAATGTCATCCCTGCTGTCAAATAATAGGCACAAAATGTGAGGATTTCTGCAATGCAACAAGCTGATTCCCTAGGGGAGCATCACCTTACCAGTTATAGAAGGATCACTCACGCAAACACTTAGGTGCATATGAACGGTCAGTTTACTGAATCCAGATGCTGTATTTCTGCTCATAATACTAACGCTATGAATACAGGGTGCAAACATTGATTTACAATGACCGTAGGAATGTCAGTTCAATACTCGAGAATTATTTGAAAATTATGCGACTTTATTCACCTTCTGACAATATTTGATTTGTATTTGTTCCGTCTCAAAAATCGCTACATGCACACTGCAACTTTTTCGTGGCCCTTTCAACTGCTGTTGAGCCGAATGGCGGCAGTATGGTTGAAAACAAATTTATTTAAAATGCAGCAAAGTGTTTAGTGAATAGTTTAGCAAACAGCGGTAGAACTAAACCACAGTTAGCAATGTTACATGGCATGTGCAACTCTCGCTGAAATCGGCATGGCGGTTTCCTTCAAGTGAGACTTACAAATCCAGGTAAGACGTGAACTGACAGTGGTATAAGTGCAAGTTGTGACTCTGTCGGCAATTGTGAGAGCTGCAGCGCCAAACAAGTAGTTCATGTGGCCATATTGTTAACTGAAATAGCACTTACAGGAATCTTGAAGCGCTGTTTAGTGGAACAAACTGTGCAAGAAGAAAAGGAAAGGCAAGGACACTTTGTAGAACAGTGTAGACAAAAAAAAAACTAGTAAGTAGGGCTGAATTGTCTTGGCTACTGAAGTGGCCACAAGATAAAAAAAATTATAATAAACACTGTACATATTCCATACAGTGTTTATTATAATAAACACTGTATATGTTTTAATATTAGCTGTTGTGAGAAGGATACTACAGGAACTTTGCCTGGTTATTTAGAGATGCTTCGAAGTTGATGTTACACGACCAAGTGGCTTAACAGAACTGACTGTGGGAACAGGTGAGTAACTTCAGGTGGACTTCAGTTACACTGCAGTTTCAGCATTGGCAGCCATTTAACGTGATGCCAGTTGGAAATGCCCTTGTAACACAGGTAGTAAATGCACCCACCTCGCTTGCCTGGGTAGGTGTCTGGATAGAATTCGTAAAACAGGTCTGGCTTGTCCAGGTCTCCAAAGGCGTCACCCTCGACTTCCGCATAAGCAAACTTGCGCAGTTTCACAAAGAGCGCCAGCCGCGTGTACCACAGCTGCAAGGGGGGCAAAAAATACAGATGCACAGTACCATCAGGCACTACTGCTTCTTGACAGGCAATTCTCTAACAACCAGTACTTCAGTGTTATAGTCAAACTGCGCAATGGAAAATTCAATATGGCATGAGAATAGCTTCAACTATAAATGTGTGCTCGTAACTCTGTTTTTATGGCAATACTATTTCTTGTTTCATTTGTTATAAGCGGTAATTCATTATATCCATATTCATTATATCGTGACGTGATTGCACGTGGAGACATCTGTTTCCCGCATTCCAACTTCAAGCCTACACTGATAGCAGCGACCTTCCATCTCCTAGTAGCAAGTATGTGCTGTTGGCGTACCAATGCATTTACAGGAAAACCCACAAAAAAGCATAGGAATAGTAGAAGAGTGAGGCATGCCTGGAGGGAGTAAGGACTGTGCCTAGACGGATGACCTCCAGCTCCGGGACCTTGGCCAACGCTGGTCAGCAGTCTTGTCGTCAGGTTGATGGCTGCATTGTGACACTGCGCACCCTGTGCAAGGCACAGAAAGGCAATCAGGGCATTGAAGTTGTTGTGTGAGAGTGCAATGACTTCGACACTGGGAAAAACATCAAATGCCATCAGTCAACAGGAGCCAGCCATATAGTCAAACCTTGCTGTAACAGCTTCAATATGTCGCATAAATAGCTTTGCTGTGCCCAATAATTTGTCATAATAGTATATATCTCTAAAACTTCTTTAATGGTAACAATATTTTTCCTTCAGTTTGTAAGAACTGATAATTCGTTATATTTGCATTCATTATGGAAATGTTTCACTCTACTAACCATAATTTAGACAAATATGGCAACACTAGCCAACACTTATTCATGGTCAGCCAACACTAGTCAATGCTAGCAATCTTATTGTTAGCCATGTTTAGCCAACAATGGCCAGCAATAGCTGACATTAGCCATTATTTAGGCCTCATTATGAAACAATATGGGTAGATGATGCTACTATTTGCTGTTCACGAATGAATTGTAGAGGGTGTATGGTAAAATACACCCTTATGTATAAAAAGACACTGTGCAAAGGCAGACAAGAACAAGACAGGAAATACGTAAAGTTGTCCATGTTTCAGTCTTATTTCTTGTCTGACTTCCACAATCTGTTTTATTGTGTTGTAAACCAAGCAGCCTAGCAACAAGTTATGTATGCTTGACGCTAAAGAACTGAGTGATACGTAATGTAAAGGCCAAGTAATTGCAGGATGTACTTCCTGAATTAAAGACATCATTCGCATCAAGTTTCATGAAATTCCACGTTGCTTCTATCTTTTCAAATAAAGGAAGTGAGAGCTGATTTTTTATTTTTGACTTGTAGTAATATACACAAACAAAAACTGAAGGTGAGAGAGACCAGAGGCAGCACACACTACGTAAACTGGCAATAGCTGTGTCGATGCTTGTGTGAGTACTAGTACAGATAAAGAAATTCAGTTTCCATGTGGTCTGCTCTAATACTACTTTGTTTGTAAAATGCATTTGCACATATTATAAAAGTTTGTTTTGGTGTTATTTCAAATAAAATAGTTGGAACTTAATGCCAGACCACATTCTCTCTGTGTTTTCATTTCCTGTCTCAGGTTTTTATTTCTCAGGCTCCATAAACTTGATGCAATTTAAGAATAACGAGTGTCAACCACATATCACAAAACCACGTCTTGCTGCACCAAGCTAACACTGCTCCTTAAAACTATTTTCAATTTTTGACCAATTTTCCTGAAAGTAGGTGAGCTTATGTATAATTCATGTGCTGATTTCAAGCATGCAGCTAATTTGCATAGGGTACAATGTGTAGTTTTTAAGATACTAGCAACATTTTATGTGCCATGTTGGGAGCAACATTTTCTCCTTAATTGAAAAAGTCACAAAGCAAATTCACACATCACAATAACATGGGATGAGAAATGTGCGCAGTAGAACAAAAGTGGATGCTCTAAACCCATTCGAACAAAAGTTGTGCTGTGGTGGACTTTCGTGAGTGATGTCCCAGCTCCACATTGACTCACGCACGGATGTTCAACATACTGCAGCATCCATTCGTATACTACCACACGCAGTCCCCATCCCAGATTGCTGTGACATGCTTATTTGTATGGTATCTTTGTCAGCTTAGGAATATGACCAGAACATAATACATAGAACGACCCAATAGACATACATCACACATACACAGGGCAAAAATAGTATTGCTACAACTCACAATCAGCTGCTTCAATCCGTCTTCACTCTGTGGAACATCATCGGCTGTCAGCGTCCGCCGAGCACCCGCCTCATCAATGATGTGCTCCTGAAGCAACACTCGAACGGTATCTCCCTGCCAAGGACAAAAGGCCAAGCTCAACAAAACAAGAAGGCTAGGGGTGTGCGGATGTTCGCAATTTCGAATAATTTTCCAATAGGGTTTGCTATTCGATTCAATTCCCACTTATCTTTTACTATTTGAACTATTTGAAGTTGGTATTTAAGGAAAAAAAAATACGCTATGTCCCCTGACAAGTGGCCCATTCCCGGACGTAGTGCGCTTTGCCGCATAGCATTCGTGTACTGCGGCGGAGCTAACACTTATGTACTGCGGCGAAGCTAACCCTCGTGTACTGCGGCGAAGCTACCACCAGTGTACTGCGGCAAAGTTAACTTGGCTTTCTGTTGCACAGTTTTCTGTTGGAATGTTCTTCAGGACTATGGAATGACACTGCGGGGATATACTAGTCACGTAATAAATTTTTTGACCATGTTTAACAATAAATTTCTCCATAATTAGATATGGCATTATTCAAAAATATTCCAAAATTATCAAAAAATATTCGATTCGATTCGCACTTGGACATAAATATTCGAATTTGCTTCGCACTCAAAATTTTGCTATTCGCACAGCTCTAAAGAAGGCGCAACAGGACATTGTGGCCACTGACTGTTGTCAAAACGACTCCATCAAAAGTTTTCTTCTGGAGAAATCTTTGCTCAAAGAAGTGACAACATTATCCGCAGGACTGATGGAAATATGCCTCCTTACTACACCAGTACACTACAAGACATTTTGGGAAAACAAAAACTACAAATGGCTTTTGCCCACCTTAGTGTGGTCAAGGAACCAACCTGTATGGGTCCTGAAACATCTCTCCTTGACTCGGTCAATGACCACAACTTGTTCATGAAAGAACAATGAAAGCAAAAACTAGCATTACTGCAAGCATTTAAAAGATGGGCAGTAAAATTTGGAGGAGACAACAAAGTCAGCAGCATACTGCAGACAAGATAGTCAGCACTGTTAGTTCTATCAGAACTTTTATTGCTGAAATCAGACAGTTCTTTTCGTATGGTGTAAACACATCCTAGATGCTGTATGCTGTATGAATGGTTCTACAAGCTATGCTTCTTTCTTTTACCTGCAATAAAACTCTTTCAGATGAGCTATTTGCGTGTGTGTTGTGTTTACTTCCACATAAAACACAACTTGCGCAGTGAAATAAACACGCTGGTACATTGAGTGTTTGCAAGTAGTATGTCATTGCATGTGAAGTGCGTTCTGCATAAAAAAAGGAAACAAGCAGACACAATGAATTGCCGGAATCCGGGTGATGCAAAGCTTCATAAGGTAAATGTGGCAGCAATAGAAGCAGTTAACAAGAGCGTGGCTTTGTCAGCTGTGCATCTAACGAAGAAGGTGACGTATGCTGCTCACCGATAAAGGAACGATTACAAAAGGCCTAACCTAATGAAGACGACAAAGTTGTCCATTGGCTTCATTAGGTTGTGTCTCACAAAAAGATGAGTTCTTGATCCACTCCCTTTCTCTCGTTACGAGAGGCCTAGGCATAGATAGCCAGAACACATACCTAAGCATGAGACATCCCTTCTGTCAAGAGTGCAACACCTATTCTGAACAGCTTCGATTCTAAATGATGGCAGAATGGGCACAAGCTGTTCGCCATATGCCCAGTGTCATAGAACCAGTAGCACTGTAGCATATTTACTCGCGTAATAGACGCACTCGCATATTAAATGTATCTCTCAACTTTAGTAGCCAAATTCTGGAATTCTTTTTCTTCCGTGTAGCTTTGAGCCCATGCAGTCTCGCGATATGTCGCGCTGTGGCTTTCCCACTTCACTTGATCCGTGGGGTCTGGGCACCGTTCAGCGCACCAGTTCGTAACTCCCGCGTCCCGATAAAATTGCCGCATGTTGCCAATCATGCCCACGTGCAAGCAGCAGTAACATCATTTACTCACACTGCTGCATTCCTCCGCGCTATCACAGTTTCCTCAGGCTCGCTGCGGCGTGCTGCCGTGCATGCTGCGCAGGCTGGTGCAGCTAAGCCTAAGCATGATCGGGGCGTGGTCTTCGAGGTTGCCATGATGTAGTCTCGGGCACCACACTAACCGCGCACGAATAGAGGCTCAGCACAGATATGCGGGTAAAGCGCGATGATCTGTTTTGCGTGCGGTGATGGGAAAGATTTATTCTGTTACGGCCACCCGCGAACGCTACCACACGCTGAAGCGGCTAGGGCTCTCTGAGATTGCACTAGCGACATATGTAGCGACTTCGGTTGGCCGGCAAGGATCACTGGCTTACGCATCATGCGTGTCGATACGCGTGAAAGCCGCGGCGACATAGAAATATAGAAACTCCACGGAAGGCGATGAGACAGGCAAGGCAATGTGATCACAAATAGGCATAAGATAGTTACAATAGCTGAGGAGTTTTACAGAGATCTCTACAGCAGCCACGATAACCAGGACAATATTGAACGGGGAAGTAGTTCAGAAGAAGTTGATATTCCACCAGTAATGCCAGAAGAAGTAATGAAAGCTTCGAAAGAGATGCAAGCGGGAAAGGCACCTGGCGAGGATTAGATAACAGCAGATCATTTAAAGGATCGTGGGAAGATTATATGAGAAAAGCTGGCAAGCCTGCATACGCAATGCCTAATGACTGCGAGCATGCTGGAATCTTGGAAGAATGTGAACGTCATCCTAATCCATACGGAAGGCAACACAAAGTACTTGAAAAATTACAGGCCGATTAGCTTACTGTCAGTCATCTACAAGGTATTTACCAAGGTAATCGCTAACAGAATTCGTGCCACCTTAGATTTCACTCAACCTAATGATCAAGCAAGGTTTCGTAAAGGCTATTCAACAGTACACCATATTAACACTATCCATAAAGTAATTGAGAAATGCGCGAAGTATAACCAACCCCTATATATAGCCTTCATAGATTACGAGAAGGCATTTGACTCGGTCGGTACCTCAGCAGTCATGCAGGCACTGTGGAATCAGGGCGTAGACGAGCACTACATAAAGCTAGTGGAAGACATCTACAACGGCTCCACAGTCACCTTAGTCCTCCATAAGGAAAGCAGCAAAATACCTATAAGGAAGGGTGTATTCCAGGGGGCACAATCTCTTTAATGTTATTCACAGCATGTTTACAAGAGGTATTTAGAACATTGGATTGGGAACAGGCGGGTGTAAGGGTTAACGGGGAATACCTCAGTAAACCCAGATTTGCTGATGACATTGCCTTGCTAAGAAGTTGCTGACCAAAACAGAACCGAGGACCACCACAAAACAAAACATTCAGAGACTGATCCATAATTTCCAGGGAACAGAGGATGAGGTCTTAAAAGCAGCCGCCGGAAAGTACCTAGGCACCCAACCCCAGCAGCCCCAGGTCCATCTACAAGAATACACAGGCCAACCCAACTCGGATTTAGACCAGCCTTTCACTCATGCGGAGATTATGACCGCGATGGCGAAACTTACGAGAAACACGGCACCTGGGAGAGACAGAATCAATAACAAGACGCTTCGCAACCTCGATAATAACGCCACAAAACACCTTCTAAAATACATCAACGAATGCTGGGAAGACGGCAAAATTCCTTCTATATGGAAACATGCGGATGTGACCATGATACCGAAACCTAACAAAACACTCCATCTACAAAACCTGCGCCCGACCTCCCTCACGTCGTGTGCAGGCAAGCTATTCGAACACATGGTTCACAACCGACTTGCTCCTTACCTGGAAGAAGGGGGATTCCTGGCAAGCACCATGTACGGTTTTCGACCTCATCTTTTGGCGCAGGACATCCTACTTCAGCTGAAGGACCTCATGATCGACAACCTCAGCACGCACCATAAGAGCGCGATCCTGACCCTTGACGTCAAGGGAGCGTTCGACAACGTCTTTCACTGCGCTATCCTTCGGAGCCTAAACAACACAGATTGTGGCCCCAAAGTTTACAACTACGTCCGAGACTTTCTGACGGACCGCACAGTCACAGTAGGGCTGGCCCACTTGAGAACGGAACAGCTCAGAGCCCCTCCAAAAGGAACCCCCTAGGGTTCGGTAATCTCCCCACTGCTCTTCAATGTTGCGATAAGGGGCTTGCCGACGCTCCTGAGAGGAATCGACGGTATCGAACATGCGTTATACGCAGACGATATAACCATCTGGACGAAGCCAGCACTTTCCGCAGGCCAGCAGCAAGACGCGTTGCAGGAGGCCGTCGACAAGACTGAGAGCTACCTGCGTGGCTGCGAGATCGCTTGCTCCCCGGAAAAGTCTGAACTGCTGGTGATGCGGGGAAGGGCGAGAGGGCGTCCTCCGCTGGAGACACCAGACCCCGAATTGACGCTCAACGGCGTCCGAATACCCACGGTGAGCACGCTGTGAGTACTGGGGCTCACTCTGCAAAAAGACGGCGCGGGCATGGCTACGATCAACCAACTGAAGAAGACGGTTGCACAGGTCGTCCAGTTGATACAGAGAGTAGCGCACCGCCGGCACGGTCTTAAAGAACAAGACACGCTTAGAATAGTGCAAGCCCTGGTTACCAGCAGGGTGACGTACGGCACGCCTTACCTTGGGCTCAAAAACAGCGAGCGAGACAAGCTCAACACACTGATAAGAAAGGCACACAAGACGGCGTTGGGGTTACCCCAGACGACCTCTACGGAAAAGCTGCTAAGCCTGGGTATCCACAACACGTGGGAAGAGTTGGCGGAGGCTCATAGAACGAGCCAAATCGAGAGGCTGAAGCTGACTAAGCCGGGAAGGCACACACTGCGACGTCTGGGATACCATGTCGAGGACGACGAAAGAGCCAAGAAACATATATCGCTCCAGTTACGCAACTACATCAACGTCGCGGCACTGCCTCGCAACATGCATCCCAAACATCACAAGGGACGGAGAATCGCAAGGGGCAAAGCACTGAGTAAAGCCTACGGCAATGACGAGGGTGTCCGCTACGCAGTCGGCGCTAAATACAGAGGGATGGAAGCGCACGCAGTCAGCGTGACAAACGGCAGGGGAGAAGAGCTCGCGGCCGCGTCGGTTCTCACCCGGGATACGGACTCGGCCGAAGAAGCCGCAATCGCCCTCGCGGCTACCACAGCGAGGGGTAAGGATCAGCTAGTCATCCTTACGGACTCACAGGCAGCCTGTAGGCATTACCAACTTGGCCGGATAAGTGCTCCAGCATTAGACATCTTAAAGCGGACGAAGGAACTCCCAGACCTCTTCATAGTCTGGACACCAGGGCATGAATCTCTGGCGGGGAACGCGGCGGCACCCGCCGCAGCCCGAGAACACACTCTCCGGGCTAACCCGTCAGCGGTCCGCGTCGTGGAGTGTCCTGACGAAAGTGTGCCCACACGATTCAACAACATCGTGACGCATTACAGACTCAGCAGGAGAAAATATCCACCACCGCACTTCAAATTGACGAGAAAGGACGCCGTTGCATGGCGACAACTGCAGACAAACACGTTTCCGCACGGAACACTGTTGCACGCTATCCACCCCACTACCTACGAGTACGCGTGCAAGAAATGCTCAGCGCCGTGCACTCTCTACCATATGGTATGGGAGTGTGCGGGTAATTCAACACTGCCTCCGATCCCTCAACTGCCGACTCCAGAGCAGTGGGAGGACCAGCTGACCAAGTCAAGCCCTGAAGACCAGCTACGCCTGGTGGACAGAGCGAGCAGCAAGGGACCACGACATCCTGGACTGAGGACGCCGCCCACCTGAGGGCGACCATCGTCGTCTGCTCATCAATAAAGTTTATTTCTCTCTCTCTCTCTGCCTTGCTAAGTAACTTGGCAGCCGAATTACAAAGCATGATTACTGTCCTGAGAAGGCAGAGTAGAACGGTGGGCCTGAAAATTAATATGCAGAAAACTAAAGTAATGTTCAGTAGCCTTGGGTGAGCACAGCGGTTTGAGGTAGCTGGCGAGGCATTGGAAGTTGTAAATGAATATGTCTACTTGGGCCAGGTAGTGACCCCTGATCCGAACCATGAGGCTGAGATAATTAGGAGGATAAGAATAGAGTGGAGTGCATTGGGTAAGCATTGTCAGGTAATGAATGGTAGCTTACTATTGTCCCTGAAGAGGAAAGTCTATAACAGCTGTGTCTTACCGGTACTCGCCTACGGGGCAGAAACTTGGAGGCTAACTAAGAGGGTTCAGCTTAGATTGAGGACGATGCAGCAAGCTATGGAATGGAAAATGATAGGTGTAACATTAAGGGACAAGAATAGAGCGGAGTCGGTTAGGGAACAAACATGTGTTAGGGATACATTAATAGAAATTAAGAAGAAGATATGGACGTGGGCGGGCCATGTAATGCGAAGACAAGACGACCGTTGGTCATTAAGGGTAAAAGAGTGGATTCCTAGAGAAGGCAAGCGTGGCGGGGCGGTGGCAGAAGGTTAGGTGGGCAGATGAGATCAAGAAGTTTGCGGGGGCAAATTGGGCACAGTTAGTACAGGACAGGAATAACTGGAGAACTACGGGGGAGGTCCTTGCCCTGCAGTGGGCGCAGACAGGCTGATGATGATCACAAGGCGAAGATCGCGGTGTGCGTTTTTTTTGCTGTTGATTGTTTGACATGCAGTGTCTCCATTTTTCTGGTTTCGCGATGCTGTGGGCGAACTATGCGTTACATGGAAGCGAAAGGTCATCGCATGAAACAAAACACAGCCACCATAAAGGCTGTCGCCACGGGTGCTGAGTTGTGTGGTACCGACGCCATATACCTTTTATTTTTACTGTTTTTTGAATAAAATTTCATTGCATGCGTGGCTCTAAGTATTACCGTGGGTCGCAATGCCGCCTTTCTTGAGCATTCAAATGTTTTGCTCACCCTGAAAAAGATTTCGTAAAATTTACCCCGCATATTAATTGCACCCTCTAACTTTGCTTCCACTTTTTTGGAAAAAATCTGCATTCATTATGCGAGTGAATACGGTATATCAGAAAGCACGTATGTAAGTGGCTTCAGATACCAAATGGCCCAACTTGCCCACTTGACAAATACGGCAGCTGCCATAGGCACACAGTACTCAGTGACCCAAGTTGCCTGTATGTGTTATGAAACAACGCTAACCTGCAAGCCCTAATGAACATATTCAAACAAAGTTTCTAAAACAAAAATACAAAACAACATGGATCAAAGGTGTACTGTGGACCGTGCAATCATGTTCTTACCCCCGCAGCCTGTCAGGCTCCCCTTTAGTGGCACATGACAACAGAGCGGGTGCTGGCCAAGCTTCAAACCACATCGTCTTTCCTCATGGAAGGAGTGTTGCTGAGTTAGCCAAGCAGCCACAGTACACCCGGAAGTCAGGGATAAGTGTGTCCTGTAGGAACACCAGAAACCCACTGACTGCCTCCCACATCAAAGTTCACTGCCTTTGCACAGTCGATCTTTAACGTGGTGATTGATACAGAGTAGTAGTAGTAGTAGTAGTGATGTTGTGGCTACAGGCAGTGTTAGCCTGGCAGACCTGGCCGGCAGTTGCTCCGCCCGAGCGTCTCTGTCCATGTCGCATTAGTTACCACGTGTCACTCAATCCTGTGTCTTGGAGAAATGCTACAAGCAGAGCTGACACCTTCTTGCGAACCAACCGTGTACCTTCCGGATATATAATTCGTTCAGTGCTCCCATGTGGAAACCCAGAGTTTTTGGAATCTATATACCTACTGATCATAACTGCCGTGTTCTTTGTGTTAAAACCATGATGTGACTTACAAAGCATGCAGTAGTTGAGGGGTTTGGAAATTTTGGCTACTTGGGGTTCTTTAACGTGCATTGACAATGCACAGTACATGGGCCTCTAGAATTCTTCCTCCATTGAAATGCGGCCGCCGTGGCTGGAATCGAACCCACAACTTTTGAAACAGCAGCTGTACCACTGCAGCATACTACATACATGCTAAGAACAAGCATAGAATTTCAGTTTGTTGTTGCAAAGAGCTTACGTGAAGAAACTTGGTGCGCCAGTAGTTTGAGAAATGTCCCCCAAACAACTTGCAATGCCCTCATAACTTGAGCCCCCTTGTATGCCTTCTTACATTCCTTTGAAGACACTCTACAGTCACCACCAGGTAAAAAAAAGATGCGGCTTTTCTCTACCAAAGGACCCCCACTACAGCCAAATGCGTCGAAGTGTGTGACATCGTGGCTTCTCCCAAGCATCTGCACCTCACAGTAATTGCCAAGGACGCGTTAATTTTGAGCGAAAATGAACGCGTTAGCATTGTGTGCCATCCCCAACCCTAATATGGACAACTTCATAGTGCAATGACAAATAAATAAGCAAATAGCGGAGGCAGCCATTTTAAAAAGGACCGTAAGTGCGGAAGGCCACGCCTTTTGATTTATTTCACAACGGCAAGGCAAATGCAGTTGGCTGCAATGTCACATCCACACAGCAGCACCACTGGCTGAAGGGGTTCCTTTGAGGCGAAAAGTCACTATTTTCTTGACTCCCATAGCCGAGTATGTCAATAGCATTCACTAACTTTGGATTCCCTATTAGTGAGCTATGAAGATACGTATGTCGAACAACGTCCTGACCATCCAATGGCCGAACAGGACCCGCACTTTGGCTCGACGACAAAGCTGGCCCAATGTGTACACTTGCCAGCGTGCGGTTGCACTACCACACTACATGTGGTTGCATGACACAATGCATTGACAACTCACTCAGTCTGACGTGATGTGATCACCAGAGCGATCGAATCACTGGCGCTATAACCTTGTGGAAACTGCACTCTCTCGCTTGCTGTAATAACCAGAGGATGTGCTCCACCTGGCTCCACATTGCTTATGCGTATCGGCTCTCGAACTTGCTTATTTTGTTCTCGTAATGACCGTTGACTTGTACATAGGTAACTTACGATCGGACACGGCAGTATCATCGATGCTTTCGTAGCAATATTGCAAGAATTTCTCTGGCAGTGTTTGTGCGCCAGCTAGCTGCCATGCCAGACATCTTTTTTTGCACTTTTTGGGCATAATCATCGTAGGTGAGGTGAATGGAAACGGGAAGTAGAAACTGAGCTTTCGAATGTTCTCAAGATGGGGGTGCTTCGTGGAAGGAAACATGAAAGGCGACCTCCACAAACAGAGCTGCGCACAATAGGAAGTAGAATCGAGATTATTGAAAGAAATGACAGTGCATTTCAATTACTGGCGATTGAAAGCATGATGTACACACATTTCCAACAGATACCATGCACATGTGTGCTGTTAAAATTACTTTTATTACAATAGTGTTAGCAGCATAGCAGAGGAAGGCCGCAATGTGTGACGGAAAGTGCGGTGATTTACTAGTATTGGAAGAGGGCATAGCGGCGTTTTCTCGTGACACAGTCGAGCGAGTAATGCAGGAAAGCCACCATGGTGGGCAGCTACTGCTCTCGACTGTGCACGCTTCACGAATTCTCGGTTTCACATGGACTCAAGCGGTTGGAAAACGTATCATACAATCATAGTTTCGCGGTAAACCGAATGTTACTGTCAAATAAGTGTATTAACCAGGACTGTATTATCCAGTAAAAAAGACTTGTAGCTCTACAAGATAATTTTATGTGTCCGGGATCGCGAACGCTGGAACAGGGAAATCATACCAACTGGGAACATACCAACAAGATTCTACTGTAAAAAAAATGGGTGCCTTAAAAGTGTTAGGGAGCCCCCTTAAAATGATCTGTAGTGCACACAACAACACTGCAACAGCACTTATGCAGTACACAAGAAGCAAAGCTCGCACCTGGGGCTCGTCGATTATGACGCCAGGCATGGTAAGTTGTTCACGATCTGGGAAAACAGGGCCGGGCTCGGATGTCACAAGCCGGGTCAGGAAGTCCCTAGTCGCAGCCGACGGCAGCCAACTGTCGTAAGCACAAATGTCACCATCCTCCACGGGTTCAGTCATCAAGCAGGGCTCCTGCAATCCAGTATTCAATATGTAAAGTTATTATTCATATCGTCAAGTTCACATAACTAGTACATGTAAAAAATAAATGTGGTAGTGAAGCGTTTGAATCGATGCAAAGTGAACATAGTATATAAGTTATACCCAGTTACAATGCAGTGACACAGTCAAAACTACTATGAATTCGTTAATGTATGGAAATAGCATTTTTATATGTATCTAATAAGTCGTTACACATGTATATCAGTGAGACTGGTTGAATGGCCAATGCTATTTTTCATTTTTTCATTACCACCGATAATTTGTTATAGTATCAAGATGTGAATATACCAGGCACAGCAATGCTTTGAAATTGTCAAATTAATTTTTATTTAATCTATCATTCACTTCAATTGGAAACCTTGCAAATACTGGACGCATGCAGACCTTTTTGAAACACTGGTTGACCATCTGAAGCTCAGTACAACTGCCAAGTGTACACTGAACACAGCTGTGCCCTTTGGGGCATTTTTCTCTCAGACAACAATAATCCGGGTCATTGAACAGACAAAAAAAAATGTAGTTCAATTTTGATTTAGCTCCGATTTGGGTTTAACACACCCCCCCCCATCTCACTCCAGTTCAGTACCAGTTTGAAAAAGAAAGCTATAACTGTTTGCATATTGGTTCCACAAAGCGAGCTTTATCTTGAACACGCTGCACAGTGCAAATTGCTCTGGGCATGATAAGCCAAAACCCTCTAGGCAGGATGCTTTGGTGACTGCACAAGTGTGCTCACCAGAATTTGTACATTTCAGCTCTCCAATTTTGTTTTTGTTTCCAATCATGTTATGTCCTCAGCGTACGGCACATCCGGTGGTTTTGCCAGGAAATGGAAGAAATTGGCCTGTTTCTAGACTTGAAACAGCTATTAGTGCTTCTACAAAAATATTTTTTGAAACTGAGTAAAAATAGCCACAGGAGGCATGCTCATTAACGTGGCCATCTCATGAACACTGCATTGCAAAGCAAGCTTGCGCATACTTCAGATGTGTTCCATCTTCAAGCCCTCTCTTTTCCACATTTCTTTCTATTGCTGATCACACTGAGAAGAATTTCTCAACAGAATTAGAAGGTGGCTTACCAGTTGAATTTTAATGCACTGTACTGTACTTGCTCGTATAATCGTAATGTTGCTTTTCTTCCTTGCCCGTAAGAGTTTGTATCTGCCCTATACATTGTAAAACCTGTGTATATTATGTGTCCATATACTTGCCATCTTTTTTTCCTCTTGAAAATTAACTTCATGTACCACCCTGCTGAAATCACCGGTGATTGCAGTATGAATGAATGAATGAATGAATGAATGAATGAATAAATAAATAAATAAATAAGCAGAAAAACAGCACAAATTTACTTGCACATTCAAAGATTGATACATTTTAGTCAGGTCAGACTGAAACATCAGAGAATGGATTACCAATGAATATAGATTAAAATTAAATAAAATGTGACGCTTCAAAGAGCCTGTTCAGCAACAATAATTTTTACATAATGAAGTATACATGCCATTAGACATGGCAGTAGTATTGCACCATCTGCACTGCCATACCAAAATACGTAATGCAAAGACTAGCAGTACATCATACAAACATTTAATCTGGAATGCTGTGCACAGCATCGTGCATCAGTTTGAAGGAATACAAACATGTTGAAATTAGTAAAACAATTATTTGTTTGACCAAAACCGAGACAGCGGACTGACAGAGTGCATAAAGGCAAGACAGGCTTGCGCTAACTAGTGGGTAAGCACTTTGCATAAATGACCGTCTTTGTGTGTTTACACAGCAGCCCAGCCGTCTGTGCAACAGCACTGTACCAAAATCCCTTAGACGGGTCTCCTCTTCAATCAGTCTCTCCATCTAAACTCCGACTATTGATGCTTATACTTTGAATCGCTCTGTTCCAAACTAATAACAGCTATTTTTTTTTGTTCAGATTGTGTTCGGGTTCAGGCCGGCTCCCAGAATACTAGTTCATGTACAGTTTTCAGTTCCAGTTTTGTTTGAGATCCTGCAATAATCGTCACCTCGCAAACACATCTTCTCCGTCTTTAACGATGACTGGTTGCACAAATAGATACGTTATATCCAATGATTCGTTATACAGTATCACAATTTTGCACAAACCTGCACCAGGGAAATAGGGCTCGCGCTGCCCGACGACCTTCCTGACTGCTTTACACCGGCTATGCCAGCGGCGAGGACATCGAAGAATGCTTTTCCCTCCTGATCGCCACCGCTGCAGTCGCTCGAAAAGAACTTGCTCAATGACGGCCCTTCTTCGCTGACGCTCCGTGAGGCACTTCGGTTCTCGGTCGACTCCACAACGGGCTCTTGTACAGGCATGGAGTAAGACGGCGTTGGGCCTGGGCAGAGGATATCGACAGAATCTACAATTTACTAAACTGCTGAAATACAAGTATGAATCTATGAGGCCAGAAAATATGGCATTACAAAAAGAACTTGATATGAAGCTATCAGCGATGAAACAAAGCATTATAGGCACACTGTCAGCTACTTATAGAAATAGTAGCATGAGATTTGTTACTTGGCACTTTTTTCTTCTATATGTAGGCCCAGAACACCCAGAAAATATTCACAAGCATCAGAAAGAAAGTGGTATGCACCAAAGTTCAAAGATGCACAGGTTACATTGTTGAGACAGTACTAAAAAGCACAGCTGTATAGGATTTTTAATGCTTGAAGCAGATAACTGGCGGCTTACAAGTTACAGAACTGTCTTAAAGGAGTAGTGACACAAAATTCTGAGGGTGAGATAACTTGAGAGACAGATTTTTGTGGACACACATACTGAATGTCAAAGTTTGACATACATAAATGAATGTCAAAGCTTTAGTTTTGAAGTTCATGCCAGAACTTTGTTCGGCGTCATGATGTCAGAAGGCCAATTCCTTTCTTTCCTTCTTTTATTTTGTATATTCTCAGCCAAATTTGCCCCATCAAATGTTCTGGAACTCCCTATGTTAAGTCTCTGGCTTCCTTAGAACACAATGCACCTCTTTCTTACCGATAAATAGCTAAGTAGGCCTTAGCAGACATCGCCAAAGATCTCTGATGTCATGAGTTTAGTGCTGGAACTTAAAAACAGTGTAGCCACCCGGTATTTTTTCTTTTTTTTTTTTGCATGTCTTCTACCTTACAGGTCTTCTCCTTGCAAAATTTTTGTTTTTGGCATTGTGAAAAGCTAACCTACTAATATATGAAAAACTTTTTCACTTTAGTGTCCATTTCAGGCAGTGGTGTACAGTGACATGGTACCTTCTACAGCTTCCTGAGCAATGACGGCAACCTCAGGTTCCGGAGCGGAGGCATCGCCCAGGGAGAAGTACACGGAAGCGTCTTCGGGCGGCTTCTCGGTAATGATCGGTGCTTCTGGAACTACGTCCTCCAGGGCTGCGCCTGCCTTCTGTGCCATGTTCACTTCCGACACGCTCTTCATCATGGGCGATGTGCTCACGGCCAGCGAATCGAAGAAGGAGCAGGCGGCCGCATCTGTTGGCGTGTTGCTGAAGTACCGCTTCAGGTCTGTCTCCTTGCCCGGATCAGAGTCCTGCGAAACAGAGCACACAACAGGCCCAATTGTACGTACAGCAGTGGCTACGTTCTGAAAAAAAGTTGTGCCCTTTGAGTCACGAACCTTCATGTCCCGAATGGTGTAGATGCCATAAGTGATGACCAGGTCATCGAAGACAATGAAAACAGGGAATGTCCCTAGGGCCAATGTTTTCATAAGTAAACTTTTCTTTGTCAAGGCAACGGTGCTTTCCCTAGTGTCTGCTTAAGTACGCTTTGCTCAGCTCCCCAACCTCAGACGGAAAAGCTGTCAACTGCCATCAGCACCACATAGCTAGCCATCAGCGTCACATATCATCTGCAATAGCAACGTAGTGGGTGCCAAGTTTCTACTATATAGGCACCTGTCAATGACCTGCGGGCACTACATCGCTCTCACAGTGCGACTCAGTGTCAATGGCATTGGCTGCTAGCGGTTTGAAGACTATGAGGCATGCGCAGGTGTTGTGTTCCTTTGTTACATACTTTTCTTGTTGGGTCCCCCAAGGGCTAGGGGCACAGCATTCTGGCATCCTTCTGTTGTCTCCTCACATTCTTTTGTACACCAGATACTCCCGCCGGGAACACAAAAGGACATAAGACCATGCATGCACATGTCACCTCTGGTATACTGCAGGTTTGGGGAGCACCCCTTAAACAAACCAAACAAAGGAAAGTGTGACACCCACTGTCATAGACAAACCAGAACTAGGAGTGGTGTACAGTGACATGGTACCTTCTACAGCTTCCTGAGCAATGACGGCAACTCAGGTTCCGGAGCGGAGGCATCGCCCAGGGAGAAGTACACGGAAGCGTCTTCGGGTGGCTTCTCGGTAATGATCGGTGCTTCTGGAACTACGTCCTCCAGGGCTGCGCCTGCCTTCTGTGCCATGTTCACTTCCGACACGCTCTTCATCATGGGCGATGTGCTCACGGCCAGCGAATCGAAGAAGGAGCAGGCGGCCGCATCTGTTGGCGTGTTGCTGAAGTACCGCTTCAGGTCTGTCTCCTTGCCCGGATCAGAGTCCTGCGAAACAAAACACACACCAGACCCAATTGTACGTACAGCAGTGGCTACGTTCTGAAAAACAGTTGTGCCCTTTGAGTCACGAACCTTCATGTCCCGAATGGTGTAGATGCCATAAGTGATGACCAGGTCATCGAAGACAATGAAAACAGGGAATGTCCCTAGGGCCAATGTTTTCATAAGTAAACTTTTCTTTGTCAAGGCAACGGTGCTCTCCCTAGTGTCTGCTTAAGTACGCTTTGCTCAGCTCCCCAACCTCACACGGAAAAGCTGTCAACTGCCATCAGCACCACATAGCTAGCCATCAGCGTCACATATCATCTGCAATAGCAACGTAGTGGGTGCCAAGTTTCTACTATATAGGCACCTGTCAATGACCTGCGGGCACTACATCACTCTCATCCTGTGACTCAGTGTCAATGGCATTGGCTGCTAGCGGTTTGAAGATTATGAGGCATGCGCAGGTGTTGTGTTCCTTTGTTACAGACTTTTCTTGTTGGGTCCCCCAAGGGCTAGGGGCACAGCATTCGGGCATCCTTCTGTTGTCTCCTCACATTCTTTTGTACACCAGATACTCCCGCCGGGAACACAAAAGGACATAAGACCATGCATGCACATGCCACCTCTGGTATACTGCAGGTTTGGGGAGCACCAAACAAAGGAAAGTGTGACACCCACTGTCATAGACAAACCAGAACTAGGAGACGCGTGGGTCACGTTTGCATATTGCACGGTCACAGCCGGGCCACGCAAACACCTCACCTTGCCTCTTCCGTCTACCAGGCTGTACATGCTTTCTACCAGTGTTTTGACGGGCTGACGCGGCTTTTTTTTTTCTTTTTTTGACTTTCACCCCAGTACGGGCGAGAAAAGTGCGCCTAAATCAGAGTATCAGATCTAAACCCAGACATCAAACTTACGCGAAACGAATCGTACTCTAGGGGAGGTTTCTTGATAGTTCTCAGAACTAAGCCACAAACAGAATGCTGCAGGTTGCGCTAAAATATGCACAAATTGTTTCAGCCCGCATTTCGATGTGACACTGCACACAGACACGCATTCAGAGCCGGTCATTACCTCCGAGTAGATATCTGTTGTTTCTAGGGCCACTGTTTCCATCGGCGCCGAGTCATCCTTACTGCCGTCTTCGACGACAGCAGCAGTAGACTGCGGAGGTGCGTCAGAGTTTGCGCCGGTGTTTGACGATTCGCCCCAGTCATCAGACGGTGGAGGGTGTGCTGCTGTTTCCGACATCGCGACTGCGAATGATTTGCGGCTCTCCAACTGCACCGTACGATGAACAGCTTTCGCGGCTCGGTCGGGGGTTTCTCTTCAGTCAAGCGGGTGAAAGTGCGAAGATCCAGCGAGCATTTTTCGTGGCACATATGACAACAAACGCGGAACGTTTCCGCCGAAAAACCCGCAACACCTCTGCCTCTGCGCTTCTTTCAGGCTGACTATATCGACGGGCGACGGTACGATAACTAGAATTGTTATTTTCACTTAGATAATAAACAATAGTTAAACCAGGATTAAACACGCTTAGACAGTTTTTGACATAACAAGGCGAGCAGTGAATCACAGAGAGAAACGCAGTAGAGGTAAGTATTCATCATGTATACATATGTATATATTATTTTAAAAGCTTATGCAAGAAAAGTGTATAAGCCCGTCAAAATAACGAGCGCGATATTTTCACGTCTTACGTCGAAATAACGCGTACTCTCTCATTCCGAAAACAGCCGGCTCGTGCTGTCTGCTATATGCTCGAGGCAATTGTTCGGCGCTCTGCTGACGCATTCTAAGCTGAGTAAGGCTTTCAGCGCCCGAGTAATAACACGCCAACGTCTATTAAACAGTCATGCTACATAACGTGCAAAACTAAGCATGCTTACGCGATCTCCAATGAAATTATCGGAACGCCAGTGTCGACTGGACGATGCGTTTTGAAGGCAGCTGCGGGAACCTTGTGACAGCTTCCTTAATAGTTCGGTAGTAGCGCGTAACATCGGTGAAATATGGAAGACGAAGCTGCCGTCATCTACGGTTTAGAGCTTCAGGTATGTAGCGACGAGATCGGAAATCTGCCGATGATCGGCAAATCTGCCGGGCGACCGGCTTTGCCTGTCGTGTTTGTGTGGAGGCGTTTCTTCGACGGATTCATTTTTTCCTCGCAGTCCCGATCCTTGGCAGCCTTGGCCGCCGAGACCGAGACTGCATGTTTCCTCGTGGGCACCCAGTCACTCAAGTGCGACAACCAGGTTTGTTTGCATAGGCGTCAGCGCTAAACAGACTCTGACATTTCAACAAACCTCCACATCACATCATATGTTATTGCTATGTAGTTTTGGAGGCAGTAGTTCCTCACGCCTGTGTTTATCAAATTACTGCGAAGGGTTGAACACGGTTACCGCGCTGTACTATTTTTCTACCTGCAGTCTCCACACTGCGGATCTTTTCCATAGTGTTCGCATTACAAATTCATTTGGAGAGCTGCAGTGAATCTGTAATAGGCTATACATCAACTAACGCGTTAATGAGTGTAACGTGACCAAGTCCAGAAGCCAATATCCTGCATTTCCAGAGTGAACGCAAGTGGAATGATTGCTTCATGGCTTGGGTGGAAACGGCAGACAGTAACAGGACACAAGAAGTGACACATGAAGATGCTGACTAACAGAAAAATGTTTATTCTCTCAGTTTCACAGTGGTGTCACACATGTAACCTAGCTGTCACTGCTGTAGAAGTGATGTCCTTCTTCCAAGTGTGCACCCTTTCCACATTTTTTCATTTCTTTCATGAAAGTGAAAGAATAAACATTTGGGGTGGTTAGTTAGTGAAGTACGTCCACACTTACTCATTTCCTGTACTCGTGTGTCTTTCCCCTCAGGAACACAGTGCGCATAATTATATACATGAGTGTATATACTTTACCATCTTGTATACGAATGAGAGCAACTTGATCTAACTGTCTCCCACTGTGATATGTTGCTTCCATCAGATCCATGTCCTGGTCTACAATGAAGAGACCAACTCGTTAAACAAGGCGGTCTACATCCACAGTGCTGGCGAGCTCTGGCATCTTGCTTGCTCTCCCACGGACAAGACCCTCTTCTCTTCCTGCTACAATGAAATCAGTGAGCATCAAACCTCTGCTCCCTTTGGTCACACTTCTTACCTTGGCCTCTTTATTTTCACTATCTCATATGACAAGACTTCAAAAGCAAGATTTTTTATAATGTTATCCGCAGTGTGGACAATGCATAAATTGTTATCCATAAAGACAAAAAGGAAACTGCATGCCGTAGGTGACAATGTGTATCAATGCATGTTTCACTGATGTACATTAGTGAGCCATGTGCTGATGTAAGCAGAGAAACTTTACATGTCAAGGCTCAGAAAACAAGAAAATGTGTGCAAGCTGTCTGATGTTCTTTCTGTATAGTACACACTTTCCCACACAGTAGACTTATTGTTACACCATGATACAAACTAGACAGGCACAGTGTTCTCCAAAGCGATGAAAATGACATGTGTGTGCGAAACGTTTGCACATGTGCCCCTTCTTCCATCTTGCTGCTGTGCAAAAATACGCTTGTAAACAATAATTTCATTGACCTCTTCTCACCCCTGTCACATATGTGGAGGTGCTGCCTTCTCCAGCATATGTCAGTGGTCTGAAATTGTAAATGACAAGCCAACAGACAAAGAAGCCTAGGAAAGTATACCTAGTAAATAGTTAGGTAAAGGGACATAAAACGGCAAGTGAAGAACTCGCATTGCCATTCCTTTTTATATTTGTGCCTCATTAGCACTGTTTTGCTGTGACCTCACCACTGTTGTAACCAGCTAAAGGGTTGCTCTTTTGTGAAGTGTGGACATGCCTACTTCGTGGTGCTCTCACATCTGAATGGGCATGCATTGGAGGAACTCCACTGGGCCAGCAGTTATGACAGGGGTTTGAAATAAAGGCTCTCATAAAAACTGAGGAGGACCACTTCAGAAGTATATTTACACTTTTACACTTTCCGATTGCACCTTCCCAGTGAGAAAGTACTAGGAGCTACCTTTTGAGGAATCTTTAGAGAGAGTATTGCTTTATTCACGGTGAGTCATTGTGAACATGATAGCACATGCCATGTGCAAATCAGGACATTTAGTTGCTGGACAGATCTAGCACCCTTAAATGCACAAATTATTTTTTACATAGTGTCTACAAACAAGTGGCAGCTTACATGAATTGCGGCTGCATTTTGATGGAGGCAGAATGCTAGTGTGCTGTGACCTGTGCGTTGTCAGCACACATTAAAAAACCCCAGGTTGTCGAAATTTTCCAAAGCCCTCCGCTACAGCATCCCTCATTATCATATTGTGGTTCTGGAACAAAAAACTGCAGAAATTATTATTATTGCATGAATACACTACAGTCACCATTGTCGCTTCTCTCACATTATCAGTTGCCCGTTTTTAATTTGAAAAGTATATAATTTTCGTCTGTTTGCTCTGCACAGCCAAGGCTGGGAAATGTGAGATGCAAGCTGCCATCTGGAAGCTGCCAGAGGTGCCGTCTGTTGGTGAACTTTCACCCCCTGACGATGGGCTAGCATCACTGCCACGACTTGAAAAAGTCACCCACCTTGACACCCTGAAGTATGGCACCGAAGTGCCCAGGTATGTATTTCAGTTAGTAAACTACGGCTTCATGCGATGACTCAGTAACTTCTCTGCTGATAGACACGAATCTTCAATTTATGAAATTTCCATGTGTCAATACGAAGACAATCTTTTAAATTTCTATCAGATATATATTTCATAATCTGATGCAACACTTGAATTATGAAATAGCAGGAAAAGGGTATCAATCGGTCTAGGTGATCCAGGGATCTGTAAAATCCTCGTAAACCACAGCAAATCGATAGTCCTACATACTGCGTCCATCAAAATGCTGTTATATTTTTGGTAATGCCAGCACAAACAATGACAGGAAAAGACCATGCTCCCTCTTGCGAGTCTTCTGTGCCTGCTTCCCGAATGCCTTTAAATAAGGCTCACTACCCAAAAAAATTCAGAGCCCTTGCACTATGCGAAGATGGAAGGCCACTAAAGCTTGTTCAGTTATGTGCAGAGCTTGAATGTGAGATTGTTGATGTCGCTTAGGAAATCACCATGTGAAGAGAGAATGAGACATTTGTTGATAGACCGTTAACATTTTATGACTGACATTCCTACATGCATCATCACAGACTAGCGTGTCTGCGTAACCTCCGGTATCACCACGCAGTGTTTGCTTGCAGACATAGGTCGGCGCACTCACTCATGAGTGCACTCACTCGCACTCACTCGCACTCATTTCATAGACGTGAGTGCGAGTGCGAGTGAGTGCCAATGAGTGTGAGTGGAAGTGAGTGCGAGTGAGTGTGAGTGGAGGTGAGTGCGAGTGCGAGTGAGTGCCAGTGAGTGTGAGTGGAAGTGAGTGCGAGTGCGAGTGAGTGCCAATGAGTGTGAGTGGAAGTGAGTGCGAGTGAGTGCAAGTGAGTGTGAGTGGAGGTGAGTGCGAGTGCGAGTGAGTGTCAATGAGTGTGAGTGGAAGTGAGTGCGAATGCGAGTGAGTGCAAGTGAGTGTGAGTGGAGGTGAGTGTGAGTGCGAGTGAGTGCTTGTGAGTGTGAGTGCAAGTGAGTGCGAGTGGAGGTGAGTGTGAGTGCGAGTGAGTGCCAGTGAGTGTGAGTGGAAGTGAGTGCCAGTGCGAGTGAGTGCCAGTGAGTGTGAGTGGAGGTGAGTGCGAGTGCGAGTGAGTGGAAGTGAGTGTGAGTGCGAGTGAGTGCCAGTGTGTGTGAGTGGAAATGAGTGCGAGTGCGAGTGAGTGGAAGTGAGTGTGAGTGCGAGTGAGTGCCAGTGAGTGTGAGTGCCAATGAGTGTGAGCGGTATGTACGTATGTATGTATGTATGTATCCGTGGCCGCCTCGTTAATGGATTGTATACGAAAATCGCTATGCCATATGACTGCATGACGAATAAAATGACAGGTCATTATATGAAAATCATGACATGCATGATTTACATGAAACGGTCTTGGTGCTCTCCTGGGCCGTTTCGTTAATGGGATGTATACGAAAATCAGTATGGCACAACATGACTGCATGACGAACATAAAAGACAGGTCATAACATGAAAATCATGACATGTATGGCATGAGCGGCTTGATTTACATGCCACGGTCTTGGTACTCTCCTGCCCAGCTAGCATACAAAGGATTTATGACGACTTCGAAACGGATATCCGAGACGTTAACGTTGCAGACGGCACGCGTAAGAAGCCTTAGTCCTGGATGCGTCGTATATCGTCTGATGTCCGGCTCGTTGCACATGCGTCTTCAAAAAGCTGGTCTTTTCGACGGCTTCGAGGAGACTCCAATAATCCCATTTTCCGGGATTTCTGAATCCGTTCAGACTTGCACGTGCGTCATCAAAAAGCTGTTCCTGAAATGTTAGCCGTAATCTGAAAAAGAAGCAGGAATCGTGCTCGGGAACTGGGCGCGCCCACCAATATTTTGGTCTGGTTGCCACCCTCAGAATATATAAATGATAGTCTGACCTCAGAGCTAACGCCTTAGGGGTTCAAATGACGCCAAGGCATTTTTTGCACCCCTAAGGCATTAACTCTGTGGTTCTGAAGGTGTCAACGGGATAATAATTTTGGGGGGCACCCACGATCCACGGACGTCGTCCCTGCCTTATGGTAGTAGCTTCGACCCGCTATGTTACCAGCTCCACCATAAGGTTTAAGGTGCTGCAGAGTGGGGGTTAGTGCCAGCCCAGCTGAATACTTTCGTCCTAGGAAGAAGTGCTGGTGTCGCACTTGCGTGGAACGTTTTTTTTTTCTGGTGGGTCAAAGCACTAGCATTGAGTGCAACAGAGCAGTTAGTGCAGTAAGTTAGGCACACAGTTGTCCGCAAAGGCTTCATCAGTCTTAGCATTTAGGTTACAATTAGTTGTCATGCATACAAAAATCAATATAGCTTGTACTTTGTATAGTATGAAGCAAATCTACCAAAAACAGTAATGACATATCTTTCTACAGTTAAGGATAGAAAGTTTCTTGGCAAGCGGCCGAACAAGGAGGCCCCACTGCCAATGATCATGACGTCAACAACATTTTATTCAACATTTCATTGAGAAACTAACTTATGGTATTTTAAAAAAAACGGAAATGTGAAAAAAATAAAACCACCAATATTCATAAGGAACTGCAGAAGAAATAATTTAAATATATCTGGAACTTATTAACGACTAGAGGCTTACAGAAAGCGCACTAGTAACAATAATCAAAAGCCAAACGACAATGCATTTCTCAGCATGAGAGCAGCGCATCCTGTTGTATGAGCACAGACAGCATAGTGGATGACTGTGTGATAGCCGCTTTCAGTCATGTTATGCAGTATCTTCGCCACATAAAATCAATGAGTATGAACAAAGGAACTCAAATATGACCCAGGTATCAAAGTGAAAATTTGCCTAGGACATCAGCTGATGTAAAGAGGCAAGCTTGAAAAGACTACCAAAAGCATCAATCAAGTGACAATGAATACTGACCAAAGTGACCTTCAAAGAAAATATCGCATGAAATATTAACATAATCGTTATAATGAACGACATCACAATGCAGTGCATAATCTGTCACAGCGAGCAACGTTACATCGAAGCAACCTCAGTTTCATAATGAAGCTACATACTCGCGTACTTGAAGTCCAATACACTGGAGACAGGTAGATAGGGTGGCCTGATCTAGTACGCCCCGGCCTTCTACTCTACTTCGGGGACAACGCAACAGGGGAAGAAGAGTGATGAAGCATGAGGATGGGGATAAGAATGAGTGATCCGTAAATACATAAGACATGACTGCTTGCGCAAAGGGGACATGGACGCCAGTAATCATATTTCATTACGCTTGATACGAACTAGCCCAACTTATGGCAGCTAATCACTTCTGCAAAACAATGTGCTGTGACGCGGAAAATGTCGACCCTGCTCTCTTGACATAAACACTGGCAATAGTCAAACCCCAGCACGGGTAACTGGGACCTCGCCTCTACTTGAAACGTGACAGGGGCCGCCATTAGTCGGACGAATATGCTGTGCAGGGAAATGCACTCGAAGATTATGATAAAGGTCTAATAGTCGCATAATGAAAAGAAGCTACTTTAGTTGCATCTAAGTTTAATAGTCGGTTTTCATAATCCGCAACTTTGCGCAGTGGTACCGAACGTCTAGCATCCAGTCCATTTCTATTGAAAAAATGACCTTGTAGCATTAGGTAATTCGGTATGGTCCCCTATTTCGGGTGAAATACAGCTTTCATCTATTGCTTGTACTCCCATATCAGCCAGCCTAGTGGCCGCCGTCTGCTGCTGTGGCACGAATGGGGGACAGTCGCGAAATATTATGTGTTCTATTCTCTGATACATTAGACAGCGCTCACAGTTCGAGATGTACGCGCGACTGAAGAGGCGCGCGTACATCTCGAACTAGGTCGAGTTAGGTCGGCGACCAGGTGAAACCTGCGCAGTGTACTGGCACCGCTGCCGTTTATTCTACCCAGGAGGAAAAACTCGTGTCACTCTATTTGCCGCAGATGCCTGATAGGTCGGCGCACTCACTCATGAGTGCACTCACTCGCACTCATTTCATAGACGTGAGTGCGAGTGCGAGTGAGTGCCAATGAGTGTGAGTGGAGGTGAGTGCGAGTGAGTGCAAGTGAGTGTGAGTGGAGGTGAGTGCGAGTGCGAGTGAGTGGAAATGAGTGCGAGTGCGAGTGAGTGCCAAAGAGTGTGAGTGGAAGTGAGCGCGAGTGCGAGTGAGTGCAAGTGAGTGTGAGTGGAGGTGAGTGCGAGTGCGAGTGAGTGCCAATGAGTGTGAGTGGAAGTGAGTGCGAGTGAGTGCAAGTGAGTGTGAGTGGAGGTGAGTGCGAGTGCGAGTGAGTGCCTTTGAGTGTGAGTGGAAGTGAGTGCAAGTGAGTGTGAGTGGAGGTGAGTGCGAGTGCGAGTGAGTGCTTGTGAGTGTGAGTGCAAGTGAGTGCGAGTGAGTGCCAGTGAGTGTGAGTGGAAGTGAGTGCGAGTGAGTGCCAGTGAGTGTGAGTGCAGGTGAGTGCGAGTGCAAGTGAGTGCTTGTGAGTGTGAGTGGAAATGAGTGCGAGTGCGAGTGAGTGCAAGTTAGTGTGAGTGGAGGTGAGTGCGAGTGAGTGCGGATGCTGGAAAAATTTGGGTGAGTGAGTGTGAGTGAGTGTTCCCCTACACTGCCGACCTATGCTTGCAGACAAAACGAACACACTCCCAACAGGGCCTGAAGTTTTCTGTACCTCATGCAATTCCACATTGCCTTCGGGATTGGCCCACTTAGTTTTCGGCATACATGAGGTAGATGGATCAATCGACTAGGCCTGCACAGCGTCGCTGGAAATGGTCTAATCAATTATGCAAATGCCATCTCATTCATGCAGGGTATTATGGGAACCTACGGAGGGCCGCAAGCTGGTCTCCCTGGTCAACAACAACCTCCTCATGTTCGACCTGGCGTCAGCAGGCACATCAGCCACAGTATGGACATGCCCATCCTTCTCTCTTATTTTTTCAGTGCGAGCTGAAGCAAGGAAGCTTAACTTGACAGCTTAATGAACATCTGTCATTCTACACCGGTAGTTCTCAACCATGGATGCCTCAGAGGCCCCTTGCTGCCCTAACAAAAACAGTTCCTCTTATCTAATTGTGGGCTCCATTGATGTTCTTTGTTTGATCACAGTTGACTGCTCGCCCAAGATGAAGGGATGGCGTGTTCCAGCAGTGCAAGCATTGCCTAAATGTGTGGCGGACTGCATTTGTACTTTTCGGTGAAAAATAGAGATGTAACATTTACGCAGTGTCAAAATTCCTCCAAGCAGTACTGCAAGTGCTCAACTAGCACGAGACCTAAAACTGAGCTGGTGTGCAGAGAATAAATAATGCAAAAAAGAAAAAAAAAAGGAATTCTGGACAAGTGCTGCGTTCTGTCAGTTATTTCTCCCTCTGTTCTGTTTGCACTGCGTACTGCGAAGGGCTAGCCAACCCGTTGCAATGCAACATTTGGCCCGTTAAATTGGGATCCACTGTGTTAGTGTAAATGCCCCACGATGTGGTTCGCGGCAAACCAATTATGTAGCTCACTTTTCCATCCTCATGTAGTGTACTAAATACTTAGCCAACTACAAGATAAAAGCTGTATTCTCCATGAAGGTGTTCACTTTGGCTTAATATCCACGGGTTCATCACTTCATCATTTAACCAGAAACACAAAGCTACGCATGTGCCAATACAGCAGAACCTCATTATAACGAACCTGGATATAACAAACTATTGGATATAACGAAGTAATCACAATCCCCCTTGAAATTCCTATAGATGAAATTGATATTCATTATAACAAACTAATGGTTATAACAAAGTAATTACCACTGCCCCTTCAACTTCGTTATAACAAGGTTTTACTGTATCTGCACGGCAAGATCAGCCCTATTAGTAGGCAACTTTGGAAGTTAGCAAACACCTTTGCACTTGCATCATTTTTGGAAACTGTCAATTGCACAAATGCACGGTTCCTTTCAGCGTAGGCATAATTAAGTGCACTATTACCCCCCTCTTTCTAGCTGACCGGGTGCATTACAGTAGAGCTCAAGGGCAGCCCCAAGCTTACCTGTGCTGCCTGGAACCCGCACCAGAGCTGTACACTCGTGGCTGCAGCCGTAGACACTGGAATCAAGGCCTTTGACTTGCGCTCGATGCAGTGAGTTTCAGCGGCTTTTGTCTCGCGTAGTATACAGAAATAGTGCATCACGATTACATTGTTGACAACATAGAAATCTAGGTTTAGAGTCGAAGCTCTGTGAAGTGAATACAAGTACATTAGACTCTTGATAATTTAAACTCTGGCCCATCCAAACTTTCAGTTAATTCATACAGATTTCAAATTTTTGGTTGGCCACTTATGTTTTCAGTGTATTCAAAAGCTGCTCAATTCATACTGCATCATTTGGTTGATTCTAATACTTTTTTGCATATACTTACCAGAAATATTGGCTGCTTGAGTTCCTTCTAGGTGAAAATTCATTCATATATTTTTAAACAGCCAGAAATAAAGCAAACAGCCTTCCAGCACTTGTAAAAAAATTCAGAACATTAAAATAAAAAACAATGAAAAAACACTGAGGCAGCAACAATGCACATAATCACCGGCAGTCTCTGCTTTTCCTGTTGCATTTCACTGAGAGGTACTTCTACTTGCATCCGATAACTCAAACAAAATTATGGGGTTTCCTCAATTTTAAATTAACGGATGTCTACTGTATAATGTACTGTCTGGTACAACGAAGTATATGAGGAGTGTTATAACCATTAAAGTAGGATTATGAATATCTATTTATAGTGGAGCTTTGACGTTGGATGGATTTTATTAATCCATCCAACGTTTCGGCAGTACATGTGATGTGTCTGTGCTTATGTAAACAAGTACATTGCAAACACGTTGACAACTGTCTGTCAAATGACTTTCGTAGCACAAGCATTCCTTTCATACTGGGAACTGCATTTTCTAGCTTCAAAGCACGAGACGGCCAGTGCTATACATGCTGTAGCAAAGAGAACTAAGAAGCCATGTCAGCACAAGCACATAAAGCTGAGAAGGCCTGTTGGCCTGGTCGGTTGTGCACATTCAGGATGCCAACAACTAAGGAACCCTTTAGAGTATCACACTGCCTGATACACGTTGGAGTAACATGTCGTTAGCTTCCTTTTGTCCAGCAGAGGTGAAAGAAACCATCAGAGCCTGCCTACCATTTGTCTGATGAAAAATTTGTGAAGGGATTGAGCAATGTCAGCTTTCGAGAGGAAAACACAGCTGTGAGTGCGCTATGCTACAATGAACACTTTGTTGCTTTGCTACATTCCTTGTAGAAGAACCCAGTTGGCTCTGTCCTCGTGATTAAATGAATGTACGTTAGCAGGCTGCATTGGCGTCATCTACACCACTAAGCCAAACCCCGATCTACTGTCATGACAACCACCAGATTTCTTCAAAAGACAATTCTTAAATGGGAAAGATTGGCTGAGGTTTAGTTCTACACATAGTTATCAAAAGCCAAAGGTGTCTATGGCTTCTCTGTAATGCCCTAATCTGGCCTCCCTTTGCTGTGGTGTTCAAGCAAGCAGCTTTGCACTTGCTTGAGATCGTGTATCTTGCTGTCTCACTTTATGTCTCGGATGGATTAAGCATGTTGCTTGTGCCGAAGCGCACACGGCCATGGGAAAGTGTACAACAGTGCCAAAATTTAAGGAGAGGACTGGCGCGACCACTCTCTGCACTGGGAGGCAAGCACTTAAGACATGTTCCACAGAGTGTGGAGAGGTACGTTTTCTCTCTAGGCAAGTTCACAAGACTCCCAATGGCTTGCATGTGGTGAATGCTCATCACCAGGCAAGCAACTGTTACGCCCTTGCCTAGTCAGGTGGTATAGTGTAGTGGATAACATGGTGCGGCGTCACTCGCGCCCTCTGGCAGCTCAAGGCTGTGCGGTCAGAGTAATGGCCTTGCAATACCTGGAGCAGTAGAGCTTTCACTCTACAAAGGATGCCACAGCGAGCGCAGCTAGTGCTATAGGTGGTTCCACAACCACAATAACAGCAACAACCGTATGTCCTCAAGAAACTATGTTTCATGCGTGGCCAGTCTACTACACTGAAAAAAAAAAAAAGTGTTTCTATGTTGTTTCGGTGCATGAAAAGGTTCTTGTAATGTTCAGCGAACAAGAAAGGTGCACGATGCCACAAGAGAAACACTTATTGTTTTGCATATAGCTTAGGGCAATGCTTACTTGAAAAATTGCGGCTATGTGCAGAAAGAAATGTTGAATCTCCAGGCTTGTCTTGTGGTAGCATTCCTGCTGCTAGCCACTGCTTTCTTTGCTCACTAAATTTAGCAGGCGACATCGGTGGTTGAAACCAGAATCTCCACCCTTAACTGTGAAAGTGTCAGAAAGGTATGCAAGGCTGTCACAAGAGTTAATGCTGATACACTGTCATGCGTGCACACACAAAAAATACGGTGCAGGCAGGCATGGCAAATTGAAGGAGCACATGGACAGTTGGTTCGGGAGCTGGACTTCAACCCGAACCGCCAGTACTTCCTCGCAAGCTGTGGCGACGACTGCCTGGCCAAGTTCTGGGACGTGCGGAACCCCTCCGAGCCAGCGGTCACTCTGAGTGACCATTCCCACTGGTACGAAAAGAGCGGCTGCTTTTGTTACGATCTTGCCACTTGCACACATTACTACACCTGCTTATGCTCTGCTCAGCCACTGCATCATGAATGGTAGCACGTGAACTCTAGTGTTGTCAAAGGATTGCAGCTTTCCAGTTCATAGGCAGTGAACGCTCGGTGTGTGTCTAGCCCTTTACATGCCTTGTAAGGGGTTAACACAAGCAGGATTGAGCATGGCTAATCCACGTTCCTTATGGAGACTACCTAGGACAAGCTCTGCTTGTCGATGGTACTGTGCCTTTTTGCTTTGCTCTGCCATGTATGTGCTGGTTTCGGTCTTGAGGTTTTGCCGTGCTTTGGTAGATGATGGCACACATTTAATTGGACAGTGAAAGCAGGAATGTGTTCATTTGCACAGGGGAATTAACAATGTTTGAAAGAACGGCCCACAGTAGGAAATTCGGACATTTTTGGTCAGAATTTGGTATTATGGCATGGCATAAAGGGGGTCCAGAGAAGAACTAAGGCAGGATAGAACAGAAGAATTAAGAACCTGTTCACAGCACGAAGAAAGAAGTTCTTACATTGCCATTTTGTCGTTAAGTGCCACTGAGCAGTTGGTAGCTCCAGTGACACCGTGACTGTATGAATGTCTGCAAGAGATTTTAATGCAAGTTCAAGGTCACCAAGGTCCTTTCCTGTGGCCTCAAGAGTGTACCATCTAACTATCTCATGCATTGGCGACTTTATTTTCTCGCAGGTTAAAATATAGCTAGTACTAACTTTCACTCTATTGAACCAGCAACTCTAAGACATGACCAAAGCAATAAAGTTTTAGTCTCAAGAATTTTTTGTCGGAAGAAAATATGGAATTAATCTCCCTTATGACAAAGAGATTGGTTTGTTCAGAAATCCGTGCAAGTTTGAACAAAAAAGATTAAATTGCTTTGAAGCCACTGAATAGGACAGACACTGTATAACTACACCGTATTGCAGCTGTCACTCTTTCTGGTAGCAAAAATTAGCTTAAAAGTTGCTGATTGTACTTTACCATTTCAAAGCTTCTTTTGTGCCAGTAGTGGCGACCTGTTGTCTTTGCAAGCTTTTGAACATTGTCGTGCACTTTTTCTCTTTCATTCCTGGCTAGTTGTATATAACTGTTGCAAAGGCAACATTCATGCCATCCATGTACACTGACATCTTGGCAGCCCAAAATGAAAAGCCAAAAGGAGTACCAACATGATTTTGCAGGAAGCACAAGAAATAATTTCATGTTTTCTTTGCATGCAATGTTAACTATCAACACAATGGAGCCAAGAAACGCGTAAAAGTATTTGAATGCTATCATAAGGTGTTTGTCATCCAGGGTCTGCGAGGCAGTCCCATCACAATGGACAATACCATGATGTGTGAACACAGTCGCCTAAAAATAGCCAAAATCACTGTCGGAGTAGCTGAACAACAATGGAATCATCATTTACTTGCACCACATGCAAATGACGCCAGTCAGCAGAGCTGCTGCGATTCCATCACAATTTGGTATCCCATCTGTCTTGGACTTATGTCTGACTGTGTTGGCAAATATTTGCATAACTGCTTCCTCAAAAAGTCAAAATCGAAAGTGGATTTTTATGGTAGCCGTATTAAAGATGTATTCATTGCATTCCGATGCCCCATGGTATTCTTTATAGGGCTCTTGACACCAGTAATTTATTTAGAACAATACGAAAATCGTGTAAAATTCATGTGAGCACTCCTTTAACTAGTATGGTACAGTACAGTGGCGCCTCTCCTCTTCAGGGTCTGGAGTGTGCGGTACAACCACTTCCACGACCAGCTTGTGTTGACGTCGAGCAGCGACTCGCGGGTGATCCTGTCGCGTGTCGCATCTGTGTCGTCTGAGCCCTTTGGCCATCTCGTGGATGACGAAGAGGAAGGCGGCGATGAACACAAAGAAAAGTGAGACTTTGTTCCTTTTCACTTTGGATGAGGTTCTGTAGTTGGACCTCGTTAGTGTTGGATGGACCTTGATATAGGAAATGATCAATTACAGTCGGTCCCAGATATGTTGAACTCAAAGGGGATCGCGAAATAGTTCGATATATACATACAATTCAAAATACCAAATATGCCTATTTGAAGCTTCCGTCTTAAAACAGCGCACATCTCAAATTTGTTTCCCAAGATAGCAACAAGCAGTAGATTACCATTTTGCCGACAACATGCAACAGATCAGCGTGAAGACAGTTGCATTTTATTTCCTACGAAAGAAAATGTAAGCACCTTAAGTTCCTCCAGCCGTCCTGGGGCCTTACAGATCAGCAAATCCAGCGCCTTCCATTGTGCCACAACAGCAGGCAAATGACTTCGAACGCCAACGTGAGCTCTCACAGCACGGTACAAAGTCGTTTATCAGCGGCATAGACATTCATCACTGGTCGGGTCCGATCCTTTGACATCGGCAACATCGGCTACAATCTCGGGACTGGTGCGTGCCGAGATCGTAGCTTGGAAAAGTGCTGCACGGCCCCATGTTACAACCATGTTATGAATAATACCATATACATTTCAATACTACTGTATACATTTCTAATGAATTATCAGATGTAATAAGGATATTTTTCCGTGTAAGTGGATTTGTTAAAAATGAGGTGTGATTGTATGTCACGAAAGGTTAGCACGCTTTTTCCATCATTATTTGCCCTTGCGTGGCATGTGATCATTTGCAAATGCAATTTGGAGAGCCCGTCCTTAAAGCGAGCACCCATTTGCAGGAAATGCGAGAAAGATGGCGTGATAGCCACGTACGAGGAGCATGAGGACAGCGTCTATGCCGTGCACTGGTCCACGGCTGATCCCTGGCTCTTCGCGTCGCTCAGCTACGACGGGCGGCTTGTCCTCAACCGAGTTCCGCGCACGGAGAAGTACAGGATCCTTCTCTGACAGCGCCCAACATTCCTATCTTTTTCGTTTGGATGTTCGCAATAAACGTAAGATTTTCTTTAAGCATGTGCCGTGCCAATTGCACACTACAGTTGACTGGTACCTTTAGGGTTTCTGTAAGTGTAGGTAAAGATTTTTGTATAACCCCCTCCCCCAAGAAAAAAAAAAAGAGGCAAACTTACACGATCCTTCCAACTCTGTCCTAATTTGGTGCAACAACGTCGGGCTCTTTCACCGGAAAACACCACCTGCTGGAGAAGTTCATTAATGTAACACTAGAAATTGTTTTCACCACATACTACAGAATCACCTGTTGTGGTCTCGGAAATATTTTCTCAAAAAGCACCATTCTTGGAGTCGGCACGGTGCACAATATTCTACTTGAACTGCCAACCATGTGGGGCGGAAGGCTGGATTATCCGGGTATTTTGACAGTTACAATACTGAAATAAACAGAAGCATTCAACATAAACACAGAATGAGTGTCCATCATGTCTTTCTCACATAGTGCTTTACCATTTCTTTAAGTGCTGTACATAACTTAAGAAATGAAACTGCGTGAGGTAATGCAATGGCGCACCTGTTACTCAATGCCGTTGCATTGACCTAGGATTTGAATTCCATGGTTTGATTAGAACACAATGAAGCTATGATGGGAAAGCAGCAACATGAAGCCTTGTAGTGTCGAAGTGATTTATTTACATAGCGCAATGTTCGATAATTTAAAAATAACCATTCCTATGCAGAGCGTCGCCTAGATGGTCCACTTCGTGGACCTTGTCTCGACGGACTCGACCAGGCCCTTTCCCAGGATGCTGAAGTCTTCCAAGATGGCTTCCACATTGGGTACCATCATGTCGTTGCCCTTGAGCATGTAGCCTCCGACATGAGAGATCTGCATCCATAAAAACATTCCAATGGTGCCACCCTCTCAAGTAGTACAGGTTTACGGAACGGAAGACGCACCAGCGACATAGAACTTCCTGCTCTGCAATTTGACGCAATGTTTTTTAGGCCTTTACACCCACTTCTTGCAATGGAGCACAATGAATGAATATGATGCAACTCAACTGTGCACCGTATTTACATGATTGTAAGCCAACCCATTTTGTTGAAATTTGTATCTAACGTTGAGGGACTTGAAATACAAACAAAAATGTACATCACAAGTTTGATTTTTTTGTTTACTTGCGACTATTTTGGGGAGGGTATCACCTACCTTCGGGTTAACTGACAATCGTGTAACACGGCCTGCACTTGCATTCTATAATTGGCTAATGTTGGCTAGTGCTGGCCAACCGAGCTCTGTAGATGTGTGTTTGCGTGTGTTGCCTAAAGGATAGCCAGTATTGGCTGTCCCTGCTATTGTAACATCAATGTTGCATTCATGCAATTCAATACTGCTATTATAACATCAATGTTGCATTCACTCAATCCAATAAATGAGTTGTGAGTTAAATCCATTATCTACTGTCTACCCCTTCAGCATAATGCCCCATTCAGGCACTGTATAGGCATAGGATGCACTAGTCATTCTGGTCGACAGTTAACTCTTGCATTTTGCACAATATGCAAGAAGCGTTTCCTTTTAAACAAAGGCGTGCTAACTGAATTATTCAAGGAAATTTTCTTTTACCACTCCTGGCAAATCGCAGTGGGGTGCCATGATACACCATTGTGTCCAATGGTTTCACCCAGGCACACCGGTACGATTTGATGAAGGTTACATTTGTTCCTGAAGCTCTCATACAAGTCTTCCATCAGCGTCGCTCAGTAGGTGACCAAGTAGAGCAACTGCTTTTTCTAGGGTTGAAATTGCTTTTTTTCTTTTTTCCAATGATCTCGTGGAATGATATTAGCTGCTTGTCTGGAGGTATACATGTCCCTCCTGAGAATGAAAATGTCGGATTCACCAAAAGCTGACATACACCCTCTTTGTGAAATGCACATGGCAAAAATATCACTGTCAGTGCGAATTCCTCAGAATATGCCACGAGAAAGCATTCTTGACATGCTCTCAGAGATGCTTCAAAGTGCAATTATCAAGAGATGAAGTTTCCGAAACTACTTGCAACACAAAAAGAAAAGAGTACAGCCACATGTTTGGAGCTTCATGACATCTGTCCATGAGCTGTTCATCTGGTTCATAGGGAGGGCACTGATACAAGACTACAAAAAGTTATCGAAGCCATCTCGGACATAAATTGATGATGGCCATAAAACCGGCTCACCTTCAACGGCTGTGGCACAAAGGCATGTGGCTTCCAGAGGACGGCCACCAAGTCACCCCCGTAGCGGTCGTAGAAGAAGAGTGCCAGCTCTCCATATGCATCCTGTAATTCACAATGAAAATCCTTATTTCTATGATACCATATCGCAAGTGCTTAGTATACTTCAACTACACAATGTCTGGACTCATTGCATTCACTGTGATCTACAGTGCTTGGCTATCAAATGTGATAATCAGCTCGCATGGCAGCTGGTACTTTCGTGCACCACCAGTAGCTGACACTGAGCATGCTCATTAGTAGTATAACCAGTTATGATGACAGCCTTGGTCCTGCATTGCAACAGCCACTGACTTCAAAGGAAACCACTAGTGGTACAAGAACGCTATGGTGGCGCCGCCTATGCAATGCTTATTATGTGTGAATGCAAGATCATTACTAGCCACTGTCTGTGATGTGGAGTTCAACACTGATGCTAGTGCGAGACCATCGCAACGTAGTGAAATGCAGAAATTAAGCTGCTGCAGTAAGCACTGTGAGCTGCAGTGCCAACCAGTGAATCGCCAGGCGGAACCTGATCACATGCACAACGCGAAGGTGATGCAACTTGTGTGCCATTTTTCAGCCACGGCATTGTGCCATAGTTTTCTGATGACGGTGGGGCCACACAATAGAACCTAGTAGCATTCTTACGCTGTTAACTGCTGGCCACCATGTAGGCCAACTGTTGCATTTCAACTGCTGAGCACTGGGACATGGCAATATGAAGCACAGCACTGGCCATAAGGGTCAGTGATGCAGAAACCACTGTGACAATTCGCACACTGCACACGAAACCCAGCTGTTTTTGCTTATTTCCTCACTTTACAAAATAAAAGAAGGTCGGTTACAGTTGAATTTCTTAAATACGCACGAATATTCTTTTGGACATGCAGAACACAGACATGTGTTGGTGACAAAAATGAAAGAAGACCTTAATTAAGTTATTAACCCCGCAGTGTTGGGCTTCACGGGGGCCAAAACCTTTGAAAAAGAAAACAGTTGCAAAAAGGTTGATTCTTGGGTTGCATGTCTCACAACACAACCTATTCTGGAATTATCAGCACCTGATTTGACTGCAAAGATGGAAAACATAAGCTTTGAGGCTGCCAAGGCACGCAACACATGTGCAAATGCCAAAATAAAACAAAGCTTTGGGCACATGCTATCCCTAGGATTAGCGGTTGGCCCACACCATTCCGGTGTCATTTTGACCGTGAATGCTTTGCCTCTAATTTGCCACCTTGCAAGATGGCATCGGTGGTGTGGTTGAGGGTAGGTTTGGCATTTTCTAGTGATGAGATGATGCCAATCACTGAATGGCCGGAGCAACACATTCAAACCCCCACACTAAAGCACAACTGCCACTGTGCTGCTGTGTGGGCGGCAGCTGCACTGGTTTGTGCCGCGCTTGCCTCATCGTTCCATCTTGACCGGTGTCTGCTTACAAGCAGCTGTTTGCCTTGCACTATTTCATAGATTTTTTTTTTTTTTTCACTATTTCTGTGGCCTTAAGCCCTACTGTCATACACAATACTGGCAGCAAAAAGCTCAAGACAGCGTAGGAGTGCGAAGAAATGTGCCTGGAAGTTTCTCCAAGCAGTGCAATTCCGAGCTGCTGATTGCTGACTGCATTGATACCTGCATTGATGGCGGTGTGCTGTCGAGAGTCTGACATACAGTGTGTGCCTGGAATTGCAGGCCCACCAAACGCTTGCAAGATCGCCACATCCAGAACTTATTTTTACCAGAACACACCATTGCGCATGGCTGGACTGTTGACCATTCATATGCAGACGCATTTCCCAAGGTACAGATTGACAGAACTGCGAAACATTGGGATGCCGTTTGCATTGAACTCGGCTCTATGAGAGCGACCTAGACAAAATTTAAAGCAATGCAGGCAGGTCTTACAGCTACAGTTATACCTATAGGTGAGGGTGAACAAATTTCTCAGATTCACATGGATGCTTTCAGCAGCCTGCTCAGCTACACAGCGTGCAAACAATGCTTGCAAGGTGATTTTAATGTCCCAACAACAAGCTAAGACTTAAGGGGGGACGCGGCCTTTGAAAGTCGAAAAATCGCGGCAAATGCGATTTTTGGAAAACTGCATATTTGGGCTCAGTGTATAATAAACTACCTATTCTGCCCCGCCACGGTGGTCTAGTGGTTATGGCACTCGGCTGCAGATCCGGAGGTCGCGGGATCGAATCCCGGCCGCGGCGGCTGCATTTCGATGGAGGCGAAATGTCGAGGCCCGTGTGCTGTGCGATGTCAGTGCACGTTAAAGAACCCCAGGTGGTCGAAATTTCCGGAGACCTTCACTACGGCGTCTCTCATAATCAGAACTGGTTTTGGGACGTTGAACCCCACAAATCAATCAATCAAACTACCTATTCTGTAAATATCAGCACCTAATTCAACATAAAATCACCCCAAATCACGTATATCGCGAGCCGCGGCACCCTCTGCGCCGGCCAAACGCGCGCCGAGACATCCAACTTCGAGCGAGCGCCGTTTTCGCGCCATTCAACCTACGGCCGCCATTTTGGTTTTGTTTTGTTCGTAAATTCCTGCGCTTTTTTCTTCCACCATCGGCGGGAGCGGTGGTGGCGTGGTCAAAGCCCGATTCGCTTATGATTGGGAGCTCGCGGGGGCTTTCGAGTTTCCCGCGGCTCACACGCGAAGCCGCGATTGGGCTAAGCGCGCGCTCCTCGAGGAAGTGGGGGGACGCGCGACTGCCATTGGCTGCTGCGCGCGATGACGCGCCGTTCTCCTCCGGCGGTTGCTCTTGGCGTCGTCTGCTACGGCTAGGCCTAGCGCCTGCTCCGTTGCTGTCGCCGTGTGGCTGGTCACTGTTTTCCGCTTCACTTTTCGTTATCGCGCGTGGTGCTTTCTGAAGTCGCCTCCCCACTGCGATCTCTCGTCGCGCTTTCGCGTGATAAGCGCTCTGCGTGTGCAAGATCTTATCGCCGTCGTGAGCGCCGGCAATAGGGACGCTACACGCGTTCGGCTGTTCCGTGCGCTGACGCATTACGTCAAGGCTGATTCCACGGGGAAGCGTGCTACCCACGACCACGACTAGCCTTGTCATGCCGAAGTTGCTTTTATTTATCAGTGCAAGGCGACTGCAGCGATGTTGCCAACTCCTAGGTATTCTGCGCCATTGATAGATGAGGCGTAGTTGCCCGATGTTGAAGCGCGTCTAGCACATGGAATCGGCATCGGCGATTGCAACCCGTTTATGGATAATGCTGGAAAACAAAACCAGGAGAATCGGAAAAGAATAGCAGTGCAGAAAAATGACACTTTGTTACCCTTCAGCGTTATTTTAGACACAGAAATGTGCTCGTAACTTTAAAAGCACGTTTTCTCAAAATGACCTTTTTGGCCAGTGAGGCTGTTTAGTCGGGTGATATCTCTGGAACCGTTCATCTGATTTCTATCAGTTTTTTGTTGTGTACCTTAATAAATTGCCCACACAAAGACAAAGCCGCTTTTTAAATTTATTGTGTCTGTAATTTGTAATAATTAATTCAAATTTCATTGATGAAAGCCAAATGGCAAACACTAAATCCAGTGCTCTGCTAAAAATTTTCAGCAAGGAAATTAAAAAAAAGAGCTCTGTCTTTGTGTAGAGCACCCATCCAGGAATCATCATAGTAAATTTCACAGTGCTAGCACATTTACCAAATTCACCAGAGCCTGACTAAGCAACCCATGTGGACTATCCTGATAAATGGCTGTAACTTGGGAACCAGTGCACATAAATACCTGAAATTTTGTGGTTATTCAAATGGCTTTGCTATCAGCCTACCCTGAAAATTTCATTAGGATATCTCAACAAACAAAAAAGTTGCCCTTCCAAGGTAGCCTCCCCCCTTAACAAAAGAGAAGGGGTAAAAGGCTCGTTTACTTGTTAGAAGCAACTTAATGAACCAATGAACAATGAAGCCTAGGAAAGCACAGGGCAAGTTATTTAAAGTTTTCTTAATTGTAGTATTGTAATTGTGGAGTAAGTAGAAAGGAATTAAAGGGGACGAAAAGACAAACCTGCCTTCAGTGGGAACCGAACCCGTGACCTTTGGGTTTGGTTCACTCTTAATTCCTTTCTACTTCACAATTACAATACCACAATTAAGAAAACTTTAAATAAATTAGAATTAAGAGAGGGATGCAGTGTGCAGTAATGGCAACATATCAGGTAACTTCATCACAGTGCACTGGTGTTAACTTCACCACAGTATGCTTCGCCTCAGCACACGGGTGTTAGCTTCACCGCAGTACAAGGGTGTTAGTTTCGCCGCAGTACCATGTGTTATGCAGCAAAGCGCACTACTTGCGGGAATGGGCCACTTGTCATGAGACATAGCATTTTTTTTACCCTTAATTTCCAACTTCTTTACCAACTTACTATTATTCGTTCGAATAGTAAAAGTGCGAATTGAATCAAATAGCAAGCACTATTCAAAAATTAATCGAAATTACAAATATTCGCACACCTCTAAATATTAATTTAAAAATGAAGGTCACTCTCAGTCGTGAAAGAACGCTACCAGATGTGTATCAAATACAATTGTAAGTAGTAAGTTTTTGTTTTTAAGCAGGATAACTGAACGTGCGTGGGTAATTCTTTGGTTTTTCATTACATTCATCACGGAGGATAGCACCACTTGTCATTTTTTCATGACTTTTCATGGGGCTCTAGCATGCCTGTTTCCGTCAATGTAAGGAAAGATCTCGTTTTCAGCAGAACAGACAAAATATTTTCGAGCTGTAGGCACAAAGTCAGGTCTCAAGGGTAGCCTCCCCTTTTAGAAAAATATCTGTGGTATTCCAAAAGAAGCAGTCACATTTTTTTTCCTCACCAACTGAGACTATTTGCAAGCGAGAGGTAAGCTTAGGTTAACAAATTCACATTTGTGTTAAAAACTTTCTTCTCCAATATCTTGTAGCTTACTGTACACAGCACACCACATGAACAGAAAAGATGCACTGGCTGCAGGAGAATGCTAGCACACGTTACCTCGAGAGCTTTTACGTAGCGGGACACAACGTCAAAGCCGACGACTGGCAGGATGTCGCCCTTGAATGGCCTCAGCGCAGCTTTGAACGCACAGTCCACGGCCAAGTGGGAGGTGGGCACTCGCTTTGCATCCAAGTGGATGATCACATCGTATGGCTCCAGGGGAGGCCGGAAGATTTGCTGCACAAACAGTGAAGGATGTGAATGAATCGAAAGAACATTTATCTAGCCCACTTCCAGTGACATCGGGTGTGCCTCAAGGTTCTGTTCTTGGCCCTATTTTATTTTTTATTTATGTCAATGACCTACCTTTGCACGTATCTTTTAAAATCCGCATGTTTGCTGATGACTGTGTTTATTGCACCATTATCAGCCCATCCGACCACACCATACTACAGCAGCACCTCGACCACATCGTACAAGGGTGTGATGACAGGCTAATGATGCTAAATCCGACCAAATGCAAGCTCATTTCCTTCACTCGTCGCAAAAATACCCTTCATCTCCCTTATAACATATCAAACATCCTTGCTGAATCCATACCTACTTATAAATACCTTGGTGTTGCTTTATAGAACATTATATCTTCAAACACATACATTGCCAACGTCACGTCATCAGCTAACAGAACCATGGGCTTCTTAAAACGTAATTTACGAAATTCTCCGCGACACGTAAAACTGCTCGCATATAAATCATTAGTCAGGTCAAAATTAGAGCATGCCTCCCCAATCTGGAACCCACCAGAGGTAGGCCTCACAAATAACGTGGAATCCGTTCAAAGTCATGCAGCTAGGTTCATTCATCCTTCCTATTCATATGACATCAGTGTTTCAAACCTAAAAGCTGAGTGTAACCTATCATCGCTGTCTTCTCGCCAACGCGTTTCAACCCTCTCTCTTTTTCACAAGATCTTTCACTCGCCACTTAATCGCGCATCTTATATCATCACACCGCTCATATGCTACAAGTTACCGTATTTACTCGCGTAATTTGAGCACCTTTTTTGGGGATTTTAGAGCTCCGAAAAGGGGGTGCGCAAATTACACGGAGATTTCGCGAACACATTCGAAATAACGTGTAATGTAACGTGCGCGGTATATGGTAACTCTTTTAGATACGATCACACGTAACACACCAAAACGCTGGTGTAAGAGAATACGGCTGCTCTAGGGGCGCTTTTCGCAGTCTCTTTGCGTTGAGAGTGCAGCACGTAGAAGGGTTTACGAGCCGCCCGCTGATGGCTGCTGAGATAGCGCGCGTGCCAGCGCTATCTCGACAGACGAGCGACCCCCCCCTTCCCTTGCGTCTTTTCATGCTCGTTGAAGACGGGCGGGACATTTCCTCTCCGCTTCGACGGCAGGTGTCCCAATCGGGGTGATGTTATCACATGTGCCCTCCTAGGGATGGATGTGGGCCGGGCTCGTTTTATCTCTGCTTCAGCCATTTTCGTCGCCCCCACTCGTGTGCTTTTATTCTAGCGCCGTACTTTGGGCTCCGGGGGCTTCAGGAGAAAAGAATCGGAAAAAGGGACATCGCACTCGCAGCCCCTTTTGTGTATGACTCGCTCGCCTGCGCAGCGAGGGGCGCGGCCACGTGGCTGTCCAAACTGTCCGTGCGAGCGCGCCGGCGAGCTGGCTCGGGCGGGATGGGGAGCGCAAAATATGCGAGGAATTTTTTTTTTGTAAAGCTGGTATCGGGGGTGCACAAATTATGTGAGGGCGCAAATTATGCGGGTAAATACGGTACTGATTCATGCGCACGCACTCTCTCTGCTTCATTTTTCTCCAAAGCAGCAAAAGACAAGGAACGGTCTTTCCCACGACATCGCCACCCTCACCTCCCCATCAAGCTTCGTGCATAGCATGTCAAATGTATTCCTTGACACATCTTTGTGACGTTATTTTTGTACAAAAACCCACCCCTTATAAAATATCCCTTTTGGGGTCTTTAAGGAAATAAAAATGAATGAATGAATGATTGAATGAATGAACAGCTTAAAACAAGAAGAAACATTTTGTTTGTAGTTACTTAAGTTTTGCAACTAAACATGCTGCACAGGCTAGAGTGCGCCACTTTGATGGCAAGAGTGATAGATGATTGACTTCTGGGGTCTTACGTCCCAAAACCAGATATGATTATGAGAGTTGGCGTAGTGGAGGGCTTCAGAACATTTGACCACCTGAGGTTCCTTAACGTGTACTGACATCGTACAGAACACGGCTTCCTCCATTGAAATGTAGCCACCGTGGCAGGGATTCGATGCCGCGACCTTCAGATCTGCAGCCAAGTGCCATAGGCACTAGACTACTATGGTGGGGCGATGGAAGGAGAGAATGCTGCGAGCAGAAGCATGTTGCCTGCCGAGTTTCAGTTAAAAGAAATGAGCAGAGGTGTGCGAACAGCAAAATTTTGAATGCGAAGTGAATTTGAATATTAATGTTTGAGTGTGAATTGAACTGAACCAAGTATTTTTCAAGTAATGTTCAAATATTCTTTAAAATAATGCTATGTTCAGTACCACAAGTGTACAGCTGAAAATGGGCAAAAGAAAATTATTGCACAGCTAGTGTGCGCAATGTCGTATACCTGTAAAAACAACAGCCCGGTCCTAAACATAGTCCAACAGACAACTGTGCATATACACGAGCTGACTTTGCCACAGTACACAATTACCACAGTAAACGAGTGTTAGCTTCACCACAGTATGCAAATGCTGGCTTCCCTGCTGTACGTGGGTGTTAGCTTTGCCGCAGTACGCAAGTGTTATGCGATGAAGCATACTATGTACAAGAATGGGCCATTTGTTATGAGACACAGCATATTTTACCCTTGAATTACAAACTTCGAATAGTAAAAGTTAAAGGAAAATCTGAAAATTATTCCACTATCTGAAAATTATTCCAAACTTTGAATATTTGCACACCTCTAGAAATTAGAGTTAAAAGAAGAGCTGAAGTATGATGAGGAAAGAAGCAGGCGCACATCTGGAACTATCAGCTTTTATTTAAAGGAATTCATTATCATTCTTCTGTTGTTTGTAGAAAGCTACCACAACAACTACTTGAGCTATTTCACAGCATACCTGTCAAGTTAATTTGCATAGTAGTCAATTGTAAAGGCACAACTCGAAAGCACGGCTGCCACCCAGACAGCTCTTTGTAATCAGGGGAGAAAAGGGATTCATGATGTGGTAGTCAGCGTTCTTATTTATCTTATTTTTTTCACAACATACTCATACCGGATGCAGAAGCTTTTTGGTATACTGATTCAACGCAAGGCGTCACTTCACACAAGCGAAAGGCGCTTTGATTTTTACCTGCATGCTAGCGTTAAAACTCAATGACTACTGCAGTGCTGGATGGCATGACACTGCAGATTGCTTGAGGAGCCTGTGTACATCATGCTGTCGCCACTCTAGCTGCCTGTTTCATTCATGTTCTTCCAACATGTTTGCAACTGTTTACAGTCGACTCTCGTTACAACGGACCCTCATAATCCGGGAAAAAATGTCTGTTTTATCCAAAGTCCGTAATATCCAGACGTCGAACGGAAGGGGGTGTGTAAGGCCCGTGTGTTTATTATCGCTGACATCGCTCAGCTGCGTGATTTAGTCATTTTTAAAAACCCGCCGCCGAATATGTAGACTCCAAAGCACAGCTATGACGAACAGTGGTAATTTATAACTGTAGCACATGTTCAACTTTCATCAACAAGTGCAACAGTACTAAGTGCAGGAAGGCCTGGTGGGTGGCTGCCGAACCCATGTAAACATTAGTGAGGCTCAGTCAAAAAGCTACTAATCTAACAGCTTGCCGTCACAAAGCCGCTTATGTTACGAGCTCCCGGTCATGTTACAAAAAGAATTGGTTCCAGCTGGGGCTCGTTCTAACGATCGGCATCACAAATTCATTTTTTGCGTGGACACATTTCTGCCTAAGCTAATCCAAGACCGTTGCTAAGCTGAATTAGCACGTGCATTGATACCAACGCACCTCGCGCGTAAAAGCTTATTCATTACAACTTCTCAGTGGAACTCACAGTATTTGGGCTGGGAGCTCAGGAACGCCTCACTTCCATAGCGTTGGTCACAATGCGTAACGACGCGATTGCGGAGACGACGACGAACATCAAGGTAGAAAAAACGAACAAAATCTTTTTATTCACACCTAACTCGAAAAGAACTTCATTATCAGTGACTGGCGGCGGCCCCCCTTAGGTCGCTTCATGAAGCGTGAAACGCTTAGGGGGGTTCCCCCGACGCTTGTTTGCCGGCGATACCTTTGTTGTGCACGATGAAACTCATGGTCTGCTTCCATAGTCCCATCGCTTTGGCAACATCCGCCTGCTTTTTTCCGCATGCAACTGCACTCACAATTTTCGTTTTATCGCTGAGCGAAATTTGCTTCCGTTTTCTGGAGGCCCTTATCTCAGTACTTGCTCTCGGTGCGGCACAACCATTACCCATGGAACACAACGACAAAATGGCGTTTGTTATGCTCTCAGGCTGGCTTGGCTAGAGGCTCGGCTTGGCCAGATGGCACCAATGTTGCCAGCCGCAGTTTAAAATTTTTGCTTAAAACGCCGGCGTGGCAAAGTATGTTGTCACTCTGTGTCAAAACGGCAAAAGTCCGTTGTATGTGCAACTTTGGCAAAAAACTGCCACTAATTTTGTCCGCTGTAGCCGATAGTCCGTTGTAGCGGAGTCCGTTCAAAGCGAAGTTGGCTGCATTGATATAATACACGGACCAAACCTGGGTTAAAATATGGTCCATTATATCCGAAAGTCTGTTGTACGCGGGTCCGCTATAACGAGCGTAGACTGTATTACATTCCCGTGATGAATAAACCTGCAATTTTATTAATGTGGCAAACGCAATTACTCTCGTAATTTAGTGTCATTGTTGTGAGTATGTCATGCTTTCTGGCAAGTTCGCGCTTTCTTGAAGCTCAATAACAAAATGTAGAAGCTGGTGTTTGGGCACGTAGCCAATCTTGACACGACAATGACTGATTCTCACCCTGATATCAGCCTCGATGGGACACAAGACCTGTCCCTCCAGTACACGAAGCGACTCCCTTGCCAAAGCAGTGAGGCGTTTCAATATCTGTCCCGTAGGGGAGTGCCGTGTCCAAAGCGATGGATGCCGCCCGTCCAGAGGAGTAGCAATGAACATCGGGGGCAGTGTTGACCTCTGGTTGACAAAGGTAGAGTGCAACTCCGCTATCTGGTCCTCTGCAATACCACAGCAAACATGTTGCACCATGTGAAGATCCGTTAAATCAAGTTCACCGACATGAACTCCTCACCATGAGGGACTACAGGCCTCGCTCTATAAGATTTGTTCCACTGCACCTGGCCCTTCTTCAAAACTACTGCCTAAGCATGAGGGCCCCTACCGTGCCGTCGAATGCACATCTCTTGCCAATGACTTGGTTGGCTAGAGATGCACGCCAACATCGTCGAACTGTCTTCGCACATGTGTCACCACGGACACAAAATTGACAACATAAAGTGTATCAATACTTGCCAAGCAGAAAGACTGCCAGCCAAAAGAAAAGTGGTATGCATCTGTCAATATGTGTACCACTGCTCTACTAAGTGCCTCATCTTTCGCTTGGTACCAAGTGACCCAGATTTCAGCATTACTGCATGATTTACTGAGACCCGCTCATAGTGGCAAACTGTTAGGTTACCGGATTGCTCCCTCTTTGTTCCAGGGGTAACTGTAGTGAAATAGGAACACTACAGTGGGTCATCCTCTCCAGCGCATTGCTCAGAAATGCCGCTCACGCTTGGGGTTCTTGCCATGCTCTGACAGTCTGCCTTAATGCTGGCGATTAATAAGTACCTTTGTAACAGCGTCAGCAAATCAAACAAACTGCAAACAGCACAGACACTAGCAAAGGGCATGCGTGCATTGTATATGTGCGTACCCAAGATTTTCTTGTTATGGAGGCATTCAGCCATATGTACTTCATTGCAGGTTCACGACTGAAATGCTGGCGAGCAATATGGGACAAGCTCGCTTGTGTCAGCTCCACAGACTAAAGCACACAGGAAAGAATATTTGTTGCGCATCTAGACTCTATAACCTCAAAACTTCCATAGCTTCAGTGAAAAATGGCATTCGTTTTACCATACCTCCATCTGCCAACATGAAATGCATACAGCAGCAATCTACCACTTACTAGTGAACTTGTCAGCCAGGTTGATGATGAGCGGCTGCCTCGTCCAGTCATGGTTGGCAAGAAGAGAAAGGAATCTCTGAAAGCCCAGCCTCACCGAGCTGCGTGGAACCAAAGACATCATGCATTAGAACCTGCGTTTTACTGCTCTCCCCCACCAATAAGAACAATTGCAGAAAAAGGCCTCAATGGTACAGTCAAAACCTCAATAATTCAAATGAATACAGGTGTAACAAGAAATATTCAACTAACATTTCCATTAAAACATTGTTACGACTTTACACTGTTATGGGGCATGTACTAAGGAAGCCAGACAGTAAATGTACATCAATGAGGTACGTTCTCTTCTTTGCTGCTCTGCCTATGTTGTTGCTACTGTTGCTGCTAGCCTTCTACCTCCAGTGCACCATACCATTATGTTTACGAAAAATTATCGCATAGTACAATAAAGCTATTTCTTGTGTCAGATATATGCATTTCGTTATAACAAGGTTTAACTGTACTTGTCCTTAAGTGTAGGCTAATAGCATTAGGTATTTCTTTGAAGAAACGACCATCAATGTCAAGAGGTGGCACAGATTTAACTATGTGGTTTGGCAACAACTGCAACATTAGTACAGCGTGCTCCTCGTTACCGTAATATGGTAAAAACAAACAATAGGTGTCATTTTACCAAAAAGATATTCGAACTTCAACTCGTATCAGTTGCTGTATTTCCCCATAACAGAGATCACAAAAATATTGCAAGCGAAAATTTCTCACTAAAAGTGAAGAATAACATACAATTATAATTGTGCCTCCTGCCTCCCCTCCCAATCAGCGTGTCCAGAATATCACTAGTAAGATGGTGGTCACCCTCCCCGCAACACAATCAGTAGTTGCAACTCACTTGGGCACCACATAGGGTGCTGGGGAGACATAGACAGAAGCAGCCAGTAGTTCAACGCATTCGTCCGGCACGTGGTTGCTTAGAAGGTGGGAAGCCACCCAGCGCTTGGCCAGACGGCAGGCAGCGCTGAAAGTACTGTGCTGTTGCTGCAGCCTGCAAAATGAGCACACGCACATTACTCATACACTTGGAAGAGTTGTCAAATTTGCAGGAATCAACAACTTTTAACTAGAGCTGTGCGAATAGCAAAATTCTGGTTGTGAGGTTAATTCAAATATAGTACTAATGTTTGAGTGACAGAATGTATTCAAAATAATTCCATGTCAAGTAACACAGAAAATGCACTTGTCAACATGGAGAGAAAAACAAATTTATTGTATACGTAGTGTACTCCCTCAACATTAATAAAAAGAAAATGAAAAGAGATGGACAGAGAGAAAGTAACAGAACAGTAGAGTCCTTAAAACAGCCCAACAGACAGCAGGGTGTAGATCCATAAGTTAACTTTGCCGCAATACACAAGTACTAGCTTCACTACAGTATACAAGTGTTAACTTCATCACAATGAACAACTTTGCTGCAATGCACAAGTGTCATGCAGCAAAACGTACTACATGCAGGGATGGGGCACTCTTCGCAGGACAGCACATTTTGTTTCTTTACAAACTTCAAATTGTATGAATAGTAAAGGTTAGGTGCAAATTGAATTAAACAGCAAATGCTAGAAAATTATTCAAAAATTCAAATATTTGGACATCCCTGCTTTTAATTTTTTTATTGTAAATGATGCATGTGCACAGTGCTGCAAATAAGACCCAAATGGTAGATGACACATATGTATGGAACCATCTGTACATCTGAAAAACAATAAACTTCAACTCTCTTTTTTCTTTGCCCAGCATGTGCAGCTGCCTTGTGGGTATGCAAAGAATTTTTTTCTTCAGATGCTATTCTTCGGACTGAATTCCAAAGTTTGTTTTAGGCCAGCACATCAGCTATTGCTTGCACATCTACATGTGCATAGCATAAGTTTGATTTTTTGGTAAGTTTAATTTTTGTTGCTCTAAAAACTAGTTGTAGTTAACAACAGACTGGATAAATCAAGCTTGAGAGGACCCCAGAATTTTGTTTTTTGATGATTTGATTTGTAGGGTTTAATGTCGCAAAACCCGCTCTATTAAGAGAGACACCGTAGTGGAGGGCTCCGGAAATTTCGACCACCTGGGGTTGTTTAAGGGGGGACGCAGGTCTTAGAAAAGTAAAAAATGGCCAGAAAATCGATTTTGAGAAAAACGCATTTTAGGCATGTATGTACTTTTGACCAGCTGGCCTCAAATTATTAAGGCAGATTTCGATCGGGAAATAATCTAAAATGTACTTTCAAGACGCCACGGGAGCCGAAAGTTGCACGCGCGTCCGGGGCGGCCATTTTTTTTTCTATTTTTGTTTCGCGATCGCCGCGGTTGCTGCCGCTTCGTCCGTGTCGTCTGCGCTCGTGTTTACGCCACCAACGTGCAGTTTTCTGCCTTTCTGCTGGCATGTCCGAAGACGCACGGCTGACAGGCCACGTTGGCGGCGTTAAGCGTACGAAAAAAAACGAACGCGGTGATGGTGCGCACGGCTGAACGCGGACGAGAGCGCGCTGCCGAAACGGTCCGGAGCGGCCCATTCTGCGCTGACCCCCTCGCTGCGGTGCAATCTTATCGTCAGATCATCTGCCAGTGCTTTCACCGGGACCCAAAACAGCATTGATACGGCATATTATTCAGTGGACGGGACCGCCGAGTGCGTGAGATGCGGCGAAGTTCGGTGTGTCTGGCATCGCAGTGCGCAACGAAGCGGAAGTTGCTGAGCGATGGTAGTGGGCACCGGCAAGAAAGTGGTGCTGAACTTATCGTTGCGGACGTAGTTGTGATAAAAACGTTCTTTGGCTTGTGCTTTGCCTTGAGTTCGGCGCAATAAGTGACCTTGAAAGCGGCGGGCACGGTATCTGTTCAAAGCCTGCGTGCTTTGTTGTACGCGTGGGACTTACGCGAAAAGGGTTGCTAATCTCCGAAGATCGCTTGTGATAGGGTGCTAAGATAGCTGTAAGATACGATTTTGAAGTCAAAGTTCGCGCAGCGAAGGCCATCGATAGTATTTACAAAGGAACAACGACAGCCGTTTATACATGACCTGACAAAGCAACGCGCAAATTGCCAGGAGACTGAGCTGCGCTGCGGGTAAATTGGTTAGTGCCCTGCAGCTATGGCGAGTTGTAATACTGGCATTAAGAGCTGAAAAATGAGCTCTAGGGCATTAGTGCTACTAAGAGCAGGCTTTCAAAACTGCAGAAGACAGCAGTGAACACTGAGTGCAGCCCTTGCTTTGCCTACTGTTGACACTTCCGAGTCATATTATAACACAACAGTTTTGTATTTAATTAATAAATATGCCGTGTGCGTTCTAGACATCAACTTTGTGCACATTTATTTTTTTTTATGACAAGGCCACACTATTATACTATATTTATATTCATTCAGCTTGCATGGCACTGAAACAGACCTCTGACCAGCCAGATGTATAGTTTCTGATGCTCATTCTGGGCATGGTACCTGGCTTTATTACATGATTTTTCTAATTTGTTATGAATGTACGGTCTTGTATTTAGCACAGTCGTTCTCGTGAAAAATAAAGCTATAAGAACATATAATTGATAGTCCTGTAGCTGCACTTAAGCCAAAGTTACATTTGTCTTAAACTTCAAATGCGTTTTTCTCAGTTTGATGTTTTTGCTGCCCACACTCAGCCTTACGGGGTTTTTTACCAAGTTGTTCTTGAGTGAGAATAACAAAGTTTGTATCATTTTATTCGTACTGAAATGATCTGGGGGGTGATGCTATTTTTATTATCCAAAGGTGATTTTATAAATTACAATTAAGCATAATAATGAGGCAAGAATGTGAAAAATAATTGCAGTAAATGTTCCATCTGTTTTCTTGCTTACAGAATGCTTTGAAACGAATAAAAATAGCATCACCCCCTAGAGCAAGTCTTGGGCAATGGGGTCATGCACTTTCTTTTTCAGTTTAACACAATTTAATTGGTAAAGTACCCCGTAAGAATTGACTATTAATTATTTTTGCAAACCTCCATATCTTTTGAACCAGAGCAGATATTAAAAAACTAATTACAGATTTGAAATCAGCATGAAAAACTAGCCAAGACAGTAAAGTTTGGTTTACATTGACCCAAAAATAAAAAAAAAAATTTTAAGACCCACGTCCCCCCTTAACACGCACTGACATTGCACAGCACTCGAGCATCAACATTTCGACTCTATCGAAATGCAGCTGCTGCGGCCGGGATTCGATCCCGCAACCCCCAGAATTTTGTTGTGAGTACAGTAAAACCTCGTTATAACGAAGTTGAAGGAGGAGTTGTAAATACTCCGCTATAACCATTAGTTTGTTATAGCCGATATCCATGTTGCCTATGGGAATATCAAGGGGAATTATGAGTGCTTTGTTATATCCATTAGTATGTTATACCCTGCTTCATATAAAGAGGTTCTACTGTAGTTATGCAAGAACACCAATGGTTGTGCAGCACAGCGCTAAAAGCAAAGACAGCTGATCATCATGCGCACAGTCACCATCTGGGTGCTCTGTCTTTTCTTTTTTCTTTTTTGCACGTGATTTTGGACAGGAGCAGTAGCTGTCTTTAAATATACGAGAAAACATTACACCACGTGCCATTAACTCACCCATGCAATGTGCTGGTCAGGCCAGGCAAGATCTCTGTTTCGAACTCAATCTTGGAGCTGAGCTCCGTATCCCTTACTTTGATGGCACCGTTTGGTGCAACAACCTGCCGTGACAGGCCAATCTCCTTGTGGGCAGCGATGCACACTCGAAACACGAAGCCACCCTGCAACATGAAAAACAGCAACAGAGCAGCAACTATGCTGAAAGAGACTTTCGCCTGGAATGCAGTGACCACTAGCAGATGATTCACTTGTGTTTACATTGCCTTTACCATGTTCGATAATTTCTGCATTGCTTTAAATCACTGAGAGGCATTATCCAGCTCACAACACAGGCAAAGAGTTGTTATAAATTACGCGTCATCAACTTCTCTTCTGCCAAACTAGTGCAGAGCTCTGAACATTTCGATAATCTGGCATTGCTGGACAAAGGCTGCTCACACAAGATGGCAACATTGCATGCTTGTTTTACGCAAAACCGGATGATGCTAGCTACATGAACTAATCGAAGAGAGAGACAGACAGACAGACCGACAGACAGACAGACAGACAGACAGACAGACAGATAGATAGACAGATAGATAGATAGATAAGGAACTTTATAGAGGTCCTGAAGGAATTAACCCCAGTTTTATAGGGGGAGAATCACCGGCCTCTCCCAAATAAGGACGGTAAGGCTAGGCCTCACCGCCGCTTCATGGGCCTCGGATGTCTTTTTATTAGACCTGGCAACAGGGCTCGTACATTAAGACTGCTTTCTGCGAAAGTAAAAGCAAGCAAGGTGTTTTCAGACATTTTTCTGTTCCTAGAACCTGGCCCTAAAGAATGCACATTTTTTCCTGAGAATGTAGTGATGATTGCCCACCATCGTAAATACAATTTCTCGTTGACAATACGAGACTGTCCACAGACCTTGAAGACGTCGACGTACTCCGGGTGAGCAGCTGTGATCAAGTGCTCATTGTCACGCAGCAGTCGAGCCAGGGTCAGGTGGAATGCAGCCTTCACGCGGCGCAAGGCCTCCAGGTCGTCGGGCCACTTGCCGGTGGCTTCCATGTGCACCACAACTGCGGTGCGTTTGGAAAGTTGTTCAGACTGGCAAAACATAATAGTACGGTTATCACTTATTTCATGACAAAAGACTGAATGGCACTAGCAGAGAGTGTGGTGGACCAGTTAGTACAGTATAACCTCGTTATAATGAAACCAGATATAACGAAATATCGGATATAACGAAGCAATCGATATTCCCCTTGAATTTTCTATAGATGAAATTGATATTGGTTATAACGAACTAATGGTTATAGCAAAGTAATTACCGCTCCCCTGTCAACTTCGTTATAACGAGGTTTTACTGTATTTGCTGAATTAATCTTGTCTAAAAGCTGCAATGTACCATTCTCTTGGTCAACTCAGATGGCAGAATGAGCGTTCTCTGAAAGGCCTTGGGTTCCAATGCCAGGCCAGACCAGGATTACTTTTTCTTCAAATGCAAAGGCAAGAAAGCCAAAGGAATTTTCTCTAAAGCTTTATGACCTGTTGTGGTAGACTAGTGGTAAGATTTTTCATTGTTAAGATCAAGGATATAGGCTTTGATGCCCAGCAACAGCAACTGCGTTCCAATAGTAGTGAAATGCAGAAACACTCACGTACCTGAACCCAGCTACACAATAAAGGACCTCACATGGTCGCAATCAATCCAGTGTCCTCTGCTACCGTCTTCCTCTATACATACTGTGGGCTCAGGGCCGTGGCTTCTGAGGCTCTGGCCAGCTGAGGTTCCCAGAGATGGGCACACGAGCCATTAGAACAAAGTAGTTTACTCGCTGCGAGGCCAACGCCGACTGCCGGATCCGCTCCACGCGCTCCGCCCCCCAAGCCAGGGGTGCGTGCCACGAGCTAGCTCCGTTCCGATGATGACTGGCGGCGGAGGTAAGCAGCCGAATTCCCCACAATACTATTGTCTGAGCATGTAAAACCTTAGAATGTAACATTTAAACTTTTATGGCTTTGTGCTATAGATGAAAAGTAAACATTTTTTCCCTTTCACACACCCTCCTCCACATTGTTGGTTTCTGTGGAACTACAGCACCCCATTTACACAAATGTAAATCAAGCCATTTTGTTGAAATTTGAAATCAACAGTTGGCGGGTCGACTTACAATCAAAAGCAAAAATATACTGCTAGTCGGCTTCTTTTTCCTTTCCACTTGCAATTTTTGGGGAGGGTTGACCTACAATCGAGTCTAATTACAATCGTGCAGACATGGTACATAATTTGCCAGGGTTAAACAAGCATATCAGAGGATCTTGCCTGTTGACACAGGTATGAGGTGCTGGATGTGAGCCTTGAAAGGAAGTGGCATTGAGTAGACATTGTCCTGTACAAAGCACGTCCCGAAATCAGTCGTCAAAGCCCCCTTCAGCGGTGGGAAGACCTGCAGTGACACGAGGTTTGTAAGGTTACAGCAATGCACAACTATGTCGCGGTTTACGGTGTCATCAAGAGGTGGTGCCACCACAGTACGCACACACACACACACACGTGCAGGTCACTTGAAAAAACAGGGGCCACTTTCAGTCGGTCAGATGTTGTGAGGTGAGCATGCAATGTGGGACACAACAATACAGTTTGACATAGCAAGGCATTCAATGTATCTAATGGTAATGTTTCAGCAAGCCAAAGGAACACAAACAGTCCACACATGTGTAGGATGTCAGCAGATGGCCAGAAAATTCGACAACACAACCTAAACAAAGAATGAGCAGCGACATTATCTGTGCCATAAAATATCAAGTTGCTTCACTTTTAAGGCTTTTCCAAACGTAAGCAGTGCAAAGATTTCACAGAGAGAGACAACACAGGCTGGGCACTGTCCTGTCTGGTCGTTACACTGAAATCTTTGCGCTGCTTATGTGTGAAATTGAACTCTGCATGACCAACTAGCCTGGCAGTGTGTTCTGCTGAATTCACTTAAGGTATTCCAGCCAATACAGACCCACCTCGGTCAAGCGCAAAGTCGGAGACGTGCCTCTGACAGACGACACGGTGAGTGGAAGGTCATGCAGCCGACGAAGGGTGCGTGCCAGCTCATCGTACACGGAGACCACTTCGTTGCCAAGTTCTTCGCCAGTGCCATAAGGGTGCGATGATGAAAAGTCGACGCCCGGAGGGCACAACAGCGGATCCAGGAAGTCTCCGACCACAGTGCACGCTTCGATGCCGGCATGCCTGTGAAAGGAAAATTTCATTAATTACGATGTACTGTTAGAGCAAGTGCGATTATCACAGTCCAAAGTTATCTGTGTGCATGGTAAATGTGAATGTAAATGCGTGTCGTCAATTGCCCATTACATATCTACCCTTTTTGTCATCAAAGCTACATCTTTGATGACACCTGGAACATAGAGTGGCACTTTACATATTCAAGTAAGCCTCAGGAAGAAACTGAAAATTACGTGCACAACAAATGACACTGTCAAAGAAGCTAACTAAAGGAATGCACAAATTAACTAGGAGCTGTACATCTTGGCAAGCCTTTTACAAGTGCAAAATTAAAACTGACCACCAGACAAGTCTGCTAAATGCCGTTGTAAGACTAGCACTCCTTTCAAGAGAGTAGTTGCTCTTTAAAATATTACAGCCGACTCAATAATTCTGGTGAGCTTGAATTAAGACAATATTGCAGTTGGAAAATCTCAATAGCATGACCAATAATTTGTTATAAACATATACAGTGGAACCCCGCTGTTACGTTCCTCACTGCTGCCTTTTCCCGGCTGTTACGTTGTTTTTCATGGGTCCCGGCATAGCTCCCATAGGGTCCCATGTACTGAAAAACCCCGCTGTTACGTCGCAACTGTGGGCGTGTTCCCGCATGATGCGTCACAACCTGGCACGCTGTATCCGCCCGGGCATCGCTATTTTGATTTCACTTTTGACAGTCTTGGTCACGCTTGCAGGAATCGCCGCCCGCTGATGGCTGCCGAGATAGCGCCAGCGCTATCTCGGCAGCCATGCGATCGCTCGGCAGCAGAGCGACACTCCCCCCCCACCCCCCCTCTCGTTTTTGCGTCTTTTCATGCACGTGAAAGACGGGCGGGGCGTTTCCTTCCCGCTTCAACGGCAGGCGATCTGATAGGGGTGATGTTATCGCTTCCGAGCGACGGAGATGTGCCGGGCGCGTTTGACCTCTGCTTCAGCTGTTTTCGTCGCCCCCACTCGAGTGCTTTTATTCTAGCGACCGCACTTTGGGCTCTGGGGGCTTCCGGAGAAAAGAATCGGAAAAAGGAACATGGCACTCGCAGCCCCTTTTGCGTATGACTGTGCTCGCCCGCGCAGCGAGGGGCGCAGCCGCGCGGCTGTCCAAAGTCTGTCCGTGCGCTCGCCGGCGAGCTGGTTTGGGCCGGACGGCGAGAGCAAAATATATGAGAAAAAAAAAATTCTTTTTTTTTTTTGTATTGCTGGCTAAATGTCAGGGGTGCGCAAATTATGCGAGGGCGAAAATTATGCGGGTAAATATGGTTAACAAGCACTGAAGACGGAACGTGAAGGCGCTATCGAGCAATCGCGGACCCGACGCGACCAGCCACGCGCGGGGTGCCGGAACAGGATGCGGTGAACGCAGTGACGGGGCAACTTGCCTCCAAAATTGGCGCGTCACGCTGGAACTAAACCTCAATGATCACAGTTTTGATTGCAATCTCTGAGGCGATAGTTTCATCGGGGCGCCGAAGGCTATAATGGCGGCCCATTCACTGCGCTCGACAGCCGCAAACGGAGTCCAAATTATCGAATTTAGAGCTAGAAACCGTCCGAAATATCAGCCGGATTTATCACAATAAGCCTATGTTGGCACTAGCGGTACTGCACGGCTGTCCTGATTATCGGTCAGCGACCTAGATGGCTCACCTTGCTGAAATAAATTGTTTGAAATCAAAGCGGCCCTGTTCTCATTCATGTTGGGAGCTTTCCTCACTCTTGCGTTTTCCCGGTTGTTACGTTTTTTCCCCCTGTCCGCTGAAAAACGTATGAACGGGGTTCCACTGTATTTGGCCTACTGTTTTAATCACAGTACTATACTTAAATTTGTTATAACTTATAACCAATGATTCATTTTATTGGCATTCCTTATATCAAGGCTCAAATGCATGCAGCTGATAGCCAACATTAATAACAATTGGCCAAAATGAGCCAGTGCTGGCAGTATATGCAAGTACCAAATGAGATATTTGAATTTGGTAAAAAAATTATTACTGGACATCACAGTGGCTGGGAAGGCCTAGCAAGATAATGCCTTGAATATGTGTGAGGAAGTGCAGTAGGATCTCGGGAAACGCAAATGACAGCAACAGAGCTGTTGCTTAATGGAACAACCATCTCCAATTTGGCTGGTTCTGTATTCAACTGATATGCCTTTTTCCATAAGAAAACCTCCTGTTAAATGGAATACGTTTTCCGAGGGCCATTACGTTTCACTTATCAAGATTCCACAGGGCACTGGATTCTCAGTTAAAAGCTTCCTAAATGTGTTTCCTCCAGCAGTTTGGAATAATTTTAAAGGGGTCATGAAACGTTTTCTGAAAATTTTTTATGATATGTGTATTCAGAATCCTGACTCTCCAACCTATAATACACTGTCTTCTTGCATCAACTGGGTTGATTTACAGTGATAAAAACATGATTTCAATTTCCCAGCGCTCGTTCCCTCAACTCTGCAGCTCATCTCAAGTCACCACCATGGCCTCCGAGATTGGCCCGTGCTCGGAGGCCACGGAAAAACAAGCCGCACTCCAGCCTTGCTTCCACACAGCAGAACCACACGGTGTCCAAGTGCTTTCCTACTTTCTAGCTTTCATATAAATTTGCTACTTTAGAGTAACCAAGTTAACAATTTGTTTACGTTTTTAAATGTCTTCAGTTGACGTCACTGAAACATCATTGAATAGTGCTTATGCTGTCCTGTGGTGTCGCATGGTCGTTTTGGGAATGCAAGAATGCTAGGATTTGTAATGTGCGTTATTAAATGTACACCGACCATTGCACTGAGACATCTCAGAGTCAGCATGTTGAACGCTTAATGAAGTATCGAAAATTACGAAGGGCGGCTCCATATTGTGTTCATGACCCCTTTAATTGGAACTCAAAGGCAACTTTCTTAGCAGTCTTCAGAAATATGTTTTTGTTATTATTATTATTATTATTATTAGAATATAACTAAACAGCAGCAAACCAGCTGCCATTAATGCTTTCCTGCTATTATTTATAAACATATGATAGTGTCATACTAGCAACACTGAACGCTGTTTACCAAGTTGAGCCATGGAATCGTCAAAGGTACTTCTTACATCACACACACAACACACAGCTCAGTAGTTCTTGAGACAGCCAAAATGTATCCTCCCCTAGGACGCACAGAGGATAGATGCATTTTCCTAGCACGTTTCTAAGGAGGACATTCGTAGCTTTATGTACCAGCAATGCACATGGACAACACATGCGAATTTGGGCATGTTTGTCTTCACTTGGCACTAGGTTGCAAGCTGGACAGAAAGGTGACACAACTAACCAAGCAGATAAGCTAGCAAGCAGCACCTCAAAACATGACATGCATTCGCATTATAACAAATTCCCATCTGACACAACCACTTTGATGTACTTGAAAATCTGTTATAAACGTACATTTGCAGCATCGTATCAATAGCAAAACCGATAACTTACTTCATTAAAACCAATAATTCCTCATATCAGCATTCATTACACAGTCAACCCCAGATATATCAAACTCGAAGGGGATCGTGAAATAGCTCAATATATTGATAATTCGAAATACAAAATATGCCTGCATGAAGCTTGTCATCAAACAGCGCACGCCTAAGGTTTGTTTCCAGAGACTTTAACACACAGTAGCTTATTGATTTGCAAACAGTGTGCAAGAGAACAACGTGAAAACAGTCGTAACAGATATGTGAGCTTAGCTTTAATCGTCTTGTAAGCCATCAAGTTCCTCAAGCCATCCTCAGTATCGTTGAGGTGCACAGATCAGCAAATCCAGCGCCTTCCATTACGCCACAACAGCAGCAAATTAGTGCAAATGTCATGCAAATGTCAGCGCATGCTCTTGGAGCACCGTATAAAGTTGTCTAGCAGTGGCGTAGGCTTTCGTCACTGCTAGAGTCCGATCCCTCGGCAATGGCAACAACTCCCATGATTTCGGCATCAATGCATTCAGAAACTTCTCACACATTGTCATTGGCATTAATGAAGTCGTTTGCTGGGAGCCCGTCCGAGGGAACGCCCATGAACACTGATAACTCACGAAATTTATCGAGGCACCCGACACCGTTGTCAGCAGCAATGACCCACACGATGCCATCACTTCGCACCATAAAGCGTGCTTACGGAGACAGTTCCCCACTAACCTTCGCTTGACTAGGCTTCAAGCAGCCCCCCCCCCCCCCCCTCATGCCAGCATTCGTATCTTTCCAAGTTCCATCAATCTTTATTTCAATGAATTAAAGCACCAAACAGGTGGATATGAGTGAGAGAGACGAATGCAAGCATGCAAAAGCGTGAAATTGCCAAAACAAACAATGATGATCTGATGATGATGATGTTCTCAATCTTTGCGATGACGATGGCATTTATCGCTTTGTACAGATCGCAACTAACAAAGACATGGCCTTCGAAATTTGCACAGCAAAAATGACGTCTTGAGGCCCCAGGTCTCAGGGGCTACGCTTTTGCGAACTACATGCGGTAGCACGAGCACAACTGCCAGAATATGCACATGGCGTCGATGCAAGCCACCACCGCCAGTGCAAACTATTGCCAGAGCTACTGCCGCTTTTTTATTCATCTTGTTTAGTGCCTGCACCTGTCGGCTTGTTTTAAAAAATGTTGCTGCTGTGCATTAAGGCCTAAAGCTGGCACAGCAGACAAATTAGTGCACTGGCAAGCGTTGCGCAACTTGCCAAAGCAATGCAGCAACATCGCATTTTCGACACCAAAGCGTGCAAAAACTGATCGCAACATGTTAAAATGCGATAGAAACGTAAGCAACCTATGTATGGAGGAGCGTGCAAGAGGGCCACGACCCGAGTCAAGTTCAATATATCAAGTGCGATGGTCCACGGATGTTCGATATACGTGCGCACCAGCCCCATCCTTATGCATTAGATTCTGAAGGGAATTTTTCAACTGTTCGATATAGCCAATAATTTGATATACCTGAGCTTGGCATATCTTGGATCAACTATACGACTCGTACAGTTGTTTGTCAGTCACCAGTGTTCTGGCTGACCGTCAGAGTAGCTGAAGAGGATCACCCACTACAGTGTTTCTCTTCTTCACTACAGGCTAAATTAAGTTTCACTGCAGTTCGGATGTGAAAATGAAAAGTAAAGAGAGAAGTATATGCACCATACACCAATACAATAAGCACAATTCGTGTGTACGCACGTTGACAACAGGTGCCGTGCAATCCTGAGAATGATGTTTCGACGCTCGCAAGCAGACTTTCCCGGCCAGACCACCGCTTCCAGAATACTGCTATCTGGGAACCTGCGCAGTTCAGATCGGTCTCCCCAAAGATGCCGAAACGAGGGTGCATCTGGCGAGTCTGCGGGCGGGCCGCGCTCCACCGTGGCGTAGCAGTGTGCAGCGTCGAGGAGAATCCCAATGTCCAGGGACTCTTGTGTAACCGGAGGGTCTTCGCTGATCTTCCACTGAAATAATTTTAAAGAAGGTGCTCACTAAGCTAACTCAGCAGGCATCTATCTCAATGAACAGCAGTGCCAACTAATATGAGCACATAAGAAGAACACAAGATGAGCGCTGAGCTCACAAGTAAAATTTATTCTAAGAAACATAAGAAACATGAAACATACAGCCGTTGTCCTCATCACATGACAAACCATCGCTGACATTGTGCATATGTCAACAGAGATGTACAAGAAAAAAAAAAGACTTAAAAATGCAACAACCGCTGCCATCTACCTAATTGTGCCTCAACACTGTTCTCTGCATCGTTCATAACACGTGCACAGTCGAGCCCTATGATAATGAAACCCCACAACTAAGAATTTCTCGCAACAGCGAAACATCTCACAATCCCCGGCAAAAGCCCATAGCATTCAACGCATTTTGTATCTCTTGATAAAGAAAAGTCACTAAGCTACAATCCCGCGATAATGAAATTCGCAGGACCGTTAGGCCCCACAGACACTCCAACTAAGTTCAAGAAATGCACTCAAATGCACCTTCTGCCCATTTAAATGCACAAAATGACGGAACAGAATGCTTGCATGGGCACCGCCATATTGAAAATGCCACCCCATCACCATCATTTAGTGTCAGTAAGAGTGTGGTGAACAAAAATTATTTGCGGGTTCGCATTATATTTGTGCATAATGTGAACGACCGTGTGTGCAGCTTAGTAGCCTGCAATGAAGTGCGGCCACGCGCTGTTCCAGTGGCAGTGCATCGCAAAATGGCGCTTTTATTGCTTTGACTCCGTTTGTGCCGATGCGCAGCAAATGGTGGTGTGGTGCATTTAGGTTATCGCTTATCGCCAGTGCGTGTCGTGACAGTGCTACACATCACAAGCACCACCGGTCGAACAGATTGTATAATAGTTACCACCGATAACATGTGCCAGCACGTTCGTCAGCAGCCATCATCCCGTATGTCTCCGTGCAGCTCGATATCCGGAATCGCTTCTTGCCAAATCTGGAATCTTTGATTAGTCGGTCACTCTTGCCTTCGGAGGGTGGGGGCCCAGGTTCGAACACCAGTACCAGTACCAAATTTTTTGCACTGCAATGTGCTTTCATGAAGTGGAGGGAAGAAACTATGCCTTAGTTTCTTCGAACACTTTGTAAAGGATGCCAGGTGTTCCACTTTTCTGGGAGCAACTAGCTTTGGTGCAAAGACCCCAACTAAACCACTTTGCTTGAACACAAGCTTCGCTTGAAGAATGTTTGAAATTGAAACAATACAGCAGTTCAGAGGAAAGTGTAGCCTAGTGGTGGCGAGGAGCCTTTAACCAGGAATGTCAGAGGAGCGCTTTACCTGGGCTCCCGTGACATTCTTAACTGCCAACAAGGGGTGTGCGAATACTGAAATCGTCGAATACGAATAAGGCCAAAAATAGGCCTCAAATATCGAATCGAATATAGAATCTGTGTGTAGCAATGGAGAGTTGCAAAACAGGAGGTAACGTAACAGTAAGGTTTATTAAGTTCAAAATAAATTAATGAAATACGCTGTAGCACATTGATGAGACTTATGAAAGCAAATTTCTGTATTTAGTAGTGTAACAAATGCACTTTTTTTTCCCAGAAAAACAGAAGCAAAGTTGGGGGTGTGTTTATCACACGGGGTAAATTTTACAAAAACTTTTTTCAAGCTGAGCAAGCCATTTTAACGCACAATAAAGATGGCGTTGCATCTTGTGGTAATACTTATAACCACGCGTGCGATGAAATTTTATTTAATGAACAGTAAAAAGAAAAAAGCTATACAGCGTCAGTACCATGCAGCTCGACACTCGCGGCGACAGCCTTTATGGTGGCTGCGTTCTGTTCCAACGCGATGGCCTTTCACTTCCGATTAACACTTGGTTAGCTCACAGGGCCACAAAACCAGAAAAATGGCGACGTTGTTGAACAGTGAAAAAAATGAACAAGCGGCACACGGCGGTCTTCGGCGCGCATATAGTTTCCATAGTTTCTGTGTCGTTGCGGGTCCCTCCCGTGACGACGCACACGATGCATGTAGGTCAACGATCCTCGCAGATGCACGCTGCTTCCGTTCGATCAAGTGAAGCGCACTTCGCGTCGCCGCGATGTACTTCGTGTTCCCACATTGGCACGAAGCAGCGGTGCGCTTGGATCATGTACTATGCTTACAGCAGCACTGCTTTACACGTGATGCCGATCAGATGGATGAAGATCTGTTATCGTAATCGGTTGTTTTTCAGTACTGGTTTATGTGCTCTTGTCGCCGCTCTCGAATGATCGCCACTTTTGCAGAATATTCGGCCAATTTCGAATACAGTGAACTCCCGTTAAAACGAACTCGGTTATAACGAACAACATAGGTATGTTTGTTTGGTTTCCCATAGACCCAATGCAAAAGAAATCCTCTTAAGACGAACCCCTTCACAGGTAACCTTGTGTTAAGAGGAACTTTCCCACTGCTGTGGACAGTCGCCCCTAGTTCAATGTAGGGGGCCGGAGGGCTCGGCACCTGCATTCTTTTGTTGTCTCCCCACCAAGGAGAGTACAAAAGAACCAAAGACTAAGTAAGCAAAGCCACTTAGGTGCCAGCAATAAAACTCTTCAGGAATTTTATTGCTGGGGGCCCCAAGTGCTAGGGACACCTTGGCTTCTTGGGCCCTTTTGTTGTCTGTCCAAGTGGGGTTCTTTTGTTGTCTCCCCACCTCCTGTTTTTTATCCACAACAACGAAGTGTAAACATTAGACCTTTTGGCTGATCAGCACCTCCTGAGGCAAGTGCAGGAAAACTGCCCTGAAGAAAGACAGGCCTAGTTTCTAGTTTGGGCAGTAAAGGTGTCCTAGCGGACATGAATGCATATGTGAGTATCCTCAAAGATGTGCCACAATGCCTAAAACATTGACTGGCAACACAACTGACATGCTCACTGAAGAAGCACTTGAAGGGCTTTCGAAGAATACAGCAGGCAGCTTGTGCCTGCTTAAGTTCTCTAATGAACAACCTTTCCCAGCATCATGGAGATACTGGAGGATACTTACAAATCATTAGACAAAATGTTATTTATGGCTGCTTGCCAGTGCTTGAAGACAGTTTTCAAGTTGGGTAAAAATATGGTTTCATTTGTAATTTTTTCCCAATTGCAAGTCTACTTGATTGACTTTTTGAAGTGAGATGTTTGGATCCGCCTGCGCAAGCGGCTAATCCATTCTTGGAGGCACTTCTGATAAGATTAACTTCTGATAAGACGAACAAATTGTCATGGTCCCCTCGAGTTCGTCTTAAAGGGAGTCTACTGTATTCGGGAATACTTGAGCCTGCATTTTTCGAATTGAATATGTCTTGAATATGGAAAATATTCTATTCGTATTGTAAATTTCGAATATTCGCACACCCCTACTACGAACATTCTCTCTTAGTTGAAATATTGGCTCTGGCAACATTCCCTATTCAACATTCTTTCAAACACAGAATCGCTGCATAGCTCAGTCAGCCCCTCTATGCAATTTAATGAATAGATCAACTAATAGCAGAAGAATGATCAACCAGCCTGAGCACTTATTTCCATCATCTGTCCAATGCTAGAGGTTGAACTCACTGTCTCCCATTATACAATATGTGGGATATGAACATACACTTCGCATGTTGATCCATCAAATTCCCAAAGCGGCATTGCAGAGGCACAGAGAAAGAGTTAGTGCATTTTTCAGAGCATTCAAAACCACAAGCAGAAAAAGAAAGAGACATGCTCAGATGGGAGCAATGCACAGGATAACTGGACAGCTCTGATTTGCCCTGATAACTTGTACCGGGCTTGTACTTACACACTTGCACCTGATAGTACAACAAACTAGTGGCGTGCGTATATTCAAAATTTTGAATAATTTTCAAATAGTGTTTGCTATTCAGTTTGCACTTAACCTCTACTATTCGAAGTTGGTAAGTAAGGGGCAAAATATGTTATTCTCGTGACAAGTGGCACATTCCCGCATGTAGTACGCTCCACTGCGTAACATTCATGTACTGCAGCAAAGCAAACAACAATGAAGTGTGTAATGCAATGAAGTTAATTTTGTATGCGGTGGCGAAGTTAACATCTGTGCACTGCAGAGGAACTAACACTCATGCACTGCGGTGAAGGCTAACACCCATGTACTGCAAAGAAGTTAACACTCGTGAATTGCGGCGAAGCTAACACATGCTGCTGCAAAGCTAACATGTGCTGCAGCAAAGCTAACACTTGTGTACCGCAGTGAAGTTAGCTCAAGCATATGCACAGTTCTCTATTGGACTGTTCTTTAGAACTCAACAGTTTTTTTTTTTTTTTGCTAAGGACAGCACTGTCGGAGTACAACGGTCAAGCAATAATTTTTTTTGCCCATTTTAAAAGTACATTATTCTGTAATTCGGCATGGTATTGTTAAAAAAATATTAGAACATTATTAGAAAATTATGCTATTCGATTCGCACTCCAACATTAACATTTGAATTCAATTTGCACTCAAAAATCTGCAATTCGCACAACTCTACAACAAAAACAATTCTGTGTTCTTAGCACTACACTATGTTATGAACCCCTACCTCCCAAATAAAATTTCGGGAGGGGCCCGGGCCCCTAGGGCCCTCCCCCTGGCTACGGGCCTGCTTGCAAGTTTGCATTACTGCCAGTCTACTGCAGTCACATTTCTTCAAAGAAAGTAGTTGAAAAGCACTCAAAAAGGACTTTGTCTTGTAATAGCGACACTCACGCTAGGGCTAACTCCTCGCACTTTACGTCTCGCAACTTTCACAAACACTGTCTCGGCTTCGACTTCCTGCCCCACAGTTGTCGTGCACACCCCACCGCTTCCCAAAAGATTGTTAAGTGGCTCACTAACCTCTGATGGTGTAGGTATACGAGTTGAAACCAGATCAGCCCGGCTACCAAAACCCCTGCGCAGGAGCTCGCATACGGCCTTTGCAACTGGCCTCGACTTTGAGCCACTGAAATCTGGCAACAGTGCACGGAGCGACTGTGCCTCAACTGCAGAATCCAAGTCTTCCTCGTTCAGTCTGTAAGAGTCATACAAAAAGAAGCACAGACCGATCATTCACAGTAGCTTGCATCAGCTGAAACGTTTAGTACAATGTGACAGGTGCTCTGTGACTACGATGTGCACATCAAAGGCAAGCCCCACATCAGGGCATACACTGTAGCAGCAGGTTTCCTGTCGCACTGGGATAAAAAGCCCTCCTTATGCAGCAGTATTGCTGTACTGTCAAATCTCATTTTGCAAAGCCCATTCAATATAAAAATAGCATTGTTATACTCAATATTTGCTACAAGTGCATATGCTTAAAACTGCTTTAACAGCAATACTATATATAAATTTTTCCGTTGTATGAATATTTCTTTATAATACCACGGTAAATTTCAAAGAAATGTATGGCTAATGGGCAGCAAAAATTTATTGCATGACTAGTGTACTTCTACAATGTTGTCCCCAGCAAGAGAACAGTTAAGTCCTAAAGAATAGTCTTAAAGAATCGCCCATTGCATGAGCTAACTTTGCCACAGTGTTAGCCTCTTAGCAGTGCACAAGTGTTCGCTTTGCCGCAGTACACAAGTTAGCTTTGTCGAAGAACACGAGTGGTAGCTTCCCAGCGGCACACGAGTGTTAAGTAGCAAAGCATACATGTGGGAATAGGCCATTTATCACGAGACATAGCATATTTTGCCCCTTAATTATACAAACTTCGAATAGCTTAAATAGTAAAATTCAAGCGTAAAGCGAATTGAATAGCAAACAATATTTGAAAATTATACGAAAGTTCAAGTATTTGCATGCCCCCAATTATGATTGATAATTCATTATATCCAGACTCATTGTAGCAAGGTTTAGCTTATGCAATATTGCTGTAGAGATGACGTGACAAAGGCCCTACACAAACAACAGTAGTGAACACCTGAAATTCATTCTTTATTCGCAATATTTGTCCACTTAATTTATGTCTGCTGCAGGATAATAGCTTTTCCCAGCTATCTTCGATCAAACCTTGATATAGCGATTGTAGTTATAACAAATTATCAGTTATAACATAGCATATCAAGAACAGTATTACCATAATTAGTGTCACAATTATACACTTATTACAAATTCTCGGATAAAACAAACACATTTTCATGCCATATGTCACTTCATTTCGACAAGTTTTTCTCTGCACTTCTGTCTTGCATGAGCAGATACTGTCATTTTATCCCTGTAACTTTCACAAGTGCATCACAACATCACAAGTACACCACAACTGAATTTTCTTTTGCTGGCCCTCAATTCTGCTACTCCAACAGACTGTGCGTTAGGTGCGTCACACATAGCATGAGTTGCTTAATAACAACTCCATTTCTTTCTTTGGAATTCACTTAGACAACGACTACCTCCACTACTTCTGTAATAAACACTGCTGCTTTCCTATTTCATAACAATTCTGTGTTAGCCCTTTTTCTTCCTGTTGCATCGCTTGGTTAGTGCCCCTTTACAAAACCTTAATACAGTTAAACCAGCTTATAACGAACCTCCATATAACGAATTCCTGAATATAACGAAGTTTTTCTATTCCCCGCCGTTACTTTCTATTCCCCGCCGTCCACGGTGATTCGCTGCGCTTTTTTCGGGCGGCGCACTTCCTTTGTGAAGCCTGCTCCCTACCTCGATTGTCCACGATTTCCGGGCAGCCGCATTATAACTGGTCCTTCATATCGGGAAGGGGGGTGGGGGTGAGGGGGGCTGCACATTAAGCGGTATGCGGGGGGTCAGAAAAAACCGAGGGGGTGGGGGGGGTTGAAAAAAACCGCATTATTGCCGGTCCTGTACTATAAGGGGTCACATAAGTGTTCTCAGCTGTAAATGTTTTCTCGCCCAAAATAATTGTTTTGGGTCAGCTCTGCTGTATGTAACCGTTTTGCTTACTTAAGCGTTTATTTTTCGAATTTTCATGCCGAACCTTCATATAACGAAATCCTCTTTATAACGAAGTTTTCCGGGAATTTCTCAATTTCGTTATATCCAGGTTTAACTGTATTAAAAGCTCCTTCTAGCTTCACACTCACTGTAGCATTGCATTTTTGGATGTACAGTACAACTGTTATAGAGATATGCAGCTGGCAACTTACAGCAAGAAGCAGTCGAATGTGCGCTCGAAAGGCAATGATGTCACAAAAAGCACTTCGAAGCTGTCTGCCGAGCACGAGTCAAGGAAGGTGATTGCCAGACGAGCCTCGTGCTTGACCTGCAAACAAATGCAAACAGATGCAACTCCGACAGCCATTTGTGGGAACTCTCTGTGGTTAACAAGTTGAAATACAGTCGAACCCGATTATAATGAATTCTATATTATGCAGGAACAACTTCGTTATATCCAATAATTCGTTATAAAAGTATGTTTGTAGCACTGTTCTGATGGCAACGCTATTTTCATATAATTTGCTAATACTATTTCACAATACTAATACTAATTCGTAATACTATTTTCATTTAATTCACGCTAGCGGTATTTTTGGCGGTACGTGTAGATGAGATCACAACAAACACAAAAAGAAAATCAAGAAAATGTCTTCCTCAGCGAAACTCAACAAGGTTTCACTGACAAAGCAGCAGAAGTACCTAAAATATAATTTTCATCATCATCATCATCAGCCTGTTTAGGTCCACTGCAGGACGAAGGCCTCTCCCAACGATTTCCAATCCACCCTATCCTGAGCGAGTTGGTTCCACTTTATGCCCGCAAACTTTTTAATTTCATCGCTCCATCTAGCCTTTTGCCTACCTCTGTTGCATTTTCCCTCTCTTGGTATCCATTCCGTCGCTCTTACTGTCCATCTGTTATCTGTTCTCCTCATGACATGTCCTGCCCAGGTCCACTTCTTTCTTTTAATTGATAAGATAATATCGGCTACTCCTGTCTGTTCTCTGATCCACTCCGCTCGTTTTTTATCTCTTAGCGTTACCCCTATCATTTTTCTTTCCATTGCACGTTTTCATAGCAAACAGCAAATAAAGGACTCAAGAACGCGCAAAAACACCATTCCTGGAGCTATCTCAAATTGCCCATCACCGGGTACCTTCATCTTGTAATCACTGGAAAGCTCAATGTTTCGTGTTTCAGTGCCCATTTTTCTTGCTGAAGATGCCCATGTATAAAAAACTTGTAACAAAAAACTTGTCATCATATGACGAGCAAAGCTCCTAAACTTCCCTGACTCTGGCAAGTGGCATTCAGCAGCCAAATGTTTTCTTCGGTGCATTACATTATGCCGTATTAATTATGCCAACAAGATAGGCAAGCTTCCACTCACCCTGAGGTAAGCTTCCATGCTCACTGAGGCACAGACATTGAGGAATCCACCAGCATCAACAAGAACTAGTGGATAGCTGGCATGGAAATCCTCCAAGGAAGGCTGATTTGCAACGGTCCCAGTGCACAGCGTAATGTCCTCCTTCGTAAAGTCCGAACGAGCTGCAAAGTAAGAAAAGAAAAAAAAAAAGAAAGCACGCCAGAAAACATTAGGTGCAGAGTAAAAGGAAGCACCATGAAGCAGAGAACAACCATACAAGCTTGCTGGTGTGGCATCTCCTAATACTTTTCTGTCGTAGCACTGGTGGAAATGGTGGACATAAAGTAAAGGCACATTTGACAGAACAGGGCACTCATTGATAACAATAGTGTAGAATTTACCTTTTTGTGTGTCTTGTCATTACTGCTGGCACTAAAAAATTACGTACACAGTTGAACCCCTTTATAAGAGGCACTGATACAAGAGACAATTGGGTATAAGAGGCGATGTTTAGTCACATGGTTGGTTGCCCTGTCTCTCCCATTAGTTCGACCCCTTCTGTAACAGACACACTCCTGAGAACAATTGCTTATAAAGGACAAAATATCACTAAATTTTGGGCTGTAGTCTTTCTTGTAGCAGACATCTTGACTACAAATGCAGCACTGCTGGCTGTTAACTGCAGTTAATTCAGTGAGGAAGCAAGGCAAAACGATAACCAAGTAATGTGACAATGTTGTGGCAGAAAAAAACATGAATTCTGTTCCGAGTCGCACAGTCCACCAACAAATCTCCTAACATGAAGGCAAATGGTATATAATACAACACTTTGCAACATCCTGTAGCTTTCTCTCACGGTCAGTTTATTGCAGTGTGCCCACATCGAAAGAAGACGATCAGAAAATGAAAACATAGCCTGCTGCTTAAAAGAGACCACTCATGTAAGGGACAGGAAGTGCTCCCTGAGGCATGTCTCTTATAAGGGGGTTCAACTATTAATACATGTAATGGACACGCCCACTAATTGGCTGCATACTGCCGAAGGACCCATTTAGAGGTCGAAAAAAGAAAAAGAAAAAAAAAACATGCAAGGGTCCTACTTATGTTTTTCTCAACCCACACTCATTCAATATACATGCACGTGCAAGCTTCCAGGCACCACTGACAAATAGCATGAGAGAAAGTGATCAATCATCATCATTGTCACTGTTGTTGCCGCCGCGACCATCACCACCCTACGGATGTGACTGAGATTTCTTAAATCTTCCTATATGCTACGGCATTCACCAAGTGGATTAAAAAGAAATTCAACCTCTGTAAATGGGTGCTGATACATCCAGCAGCTAAAGTTTAAAGCAGGATATTACCATTTGTTTCGCTGCTAATGTGACAACTGAATATGTCATATGCTAATTAAATGCTGTTTATTCACTAGTTTGTATGTTTTTACTTGCAAAATAAAAGCTTTATCTTTTTATACATTGTATACACCTATGAGCAGCAACCCAAGAATTGGCCCCGTATCATGAAGAATAGTGCAGCCCCGTGCATGTTCTTCTACGGTTGTTCACAAAGCATCATCATGAGCCATACTATAGGACCTAATATGTTTAACCGAGGATAACAACTATAAAAAAATGAACTTAATTCTCCCACATGCTGCCAACACAGTAGTTGATTTCCTTTCCCCGGCTCCACTAGCTTCAACACTAGCTGAGGAGAGAAGATGTTTGAAGGTTCGAATCGGTACCCCTCGATGGCTCGAGTACTCGATGGTAGCGCGAAGGAAGAGCCGTTGCCCGGTAAAGAGAAGCTTCATTGCACACTCAGGCATCTGCCCGGGTCCAAGCCCGAACCTCCGCCCTCCGCTCACATCCCAGGCGTCGTCACTTCAACCCTCGGTTCGACAAAGAGTCCTCCAACAAGCCAATCATACTTGGGGGTTGACATCACGCAAACCAATCACACAAACACTTTTATAACACACACGGCATTGGTCAAACATACGTCACAATCTACAACACCCGAGGGGATAGGTTCAGTGCGCGACACACGTCATTTCCCTCTCTCTCCTACATTGTCGCCTGTGTCTTAGCCCAGACGACCGCCGGTGCCGCAGGCTCTGCTCGAGCTATCCTAGGAACCCACGCAGCACGTCTCTTTCCAGAACCCGCCACACATATTTGCCGGCCTTGTCCGCTAACGACATGTCATTTTTCATCTCGGCCTGTCATCGTCTTTTCATTTCAACGACCTTTGTCGTTGAAACCCTGCACGCTTCGAGAACCATAATTGTAACCCGAATGCAGTTGCACAGAAAAGCATCCTTCGGTCGCATCAGGCGGGGCGGCAGGAAAGGACGCGTATACTGATGTCAAGCTGTGACTGAAGCCGGGCGTCGTGTGTCGCTTCGCTCTCTCTACACGGCTCGCTTCCCGTTCAACTCTTTATTTCCTCCTTTCTTTTGTTGCCAGCGCGGAGGCTGCACTGTCCCCCGACAGCACCCCCGCTGGCCTGCGTGGGCTCTTCTGCGCTTCCTTTCCGCAGAGCCGATATATGTTCCTAGATTTCGGCAAGGTACACCCTGGTACGGAGAATCGTTCTACGCTTTGGAGTATTCTCACGCTCGACCACCAACACCACGTGGGCCCTGCATACCTTGAACTCACTACAGTGAACCAATGATAAGCCAACGGCTTTCTAAAGTTTCATTTACATAGCTGGGCCTGTTAGACAGTAATAGACAAAAGAGAAAAAAATGCGAAAATGTAATTTGTGATCACTGTGACTAAAAATGCATATTAAATGTTGCACATTAAGTGAGCATACAGCAATACAGCAATCTCTGCATGAGATTGCAGCTTGGTGGCATATCAGTAAAAGTGAAGTCAGCCACAAAATTTACAAAACATGAATACAATGGCAAACAGAAATGTTTCGCCATCCAGGCAATGAACTTCTCTTTTAAAAGGTCTTTCCACAGGATGCAAAAGTTACTACACATTTCAAAGCTCTTAATGCAAGGCTACATGCCCAAGTTTCATAGAAACGGCCTTCATGCAAATCTAGTGTTTAATAAGCTGACTTCACACAAAAACTGAGTGAACACATGTGCATTACTCAGTTTGCAACAATATAGCCGCTAATTCCTTTACAGCATGTGTGTGAACACTTTTAACTTAAGATAGCAAGAAATATTTCCAAAGTCCTCACAGAGGGTCAGCAGGACAAATCGCGCTGCCTGATATGAGCTCATCATTGGGCTCAGCTGACGTTTCATTAGCAGGTGAACCAGGTACAAGGTCATGGTGAAACCCGAAAAGGCTCCAGGACCCTGGAAAAAAATACTTTCATCATTTTAGACAAGCCAAGTTAATACATCAGGCACATGGACAAGAACAGCGACACTTGATACAGGTATGTTTGGCTGGGCACCATCAAGCTCTAACTTGGATTACAACAATGCGAAGCCTGTTAGATTCGAGCAGGAGAAACCATGTCCAAGCCGAACATACAGGTGCTCGCCAGAGCAAGCCAGAAAAGGAGATGCATTGCCACATCTCCTGTTACACATGAACAACGTCACCATGCAGCCATAGCTGACTTATCTGATTGATTGATTTCAGGGGTTTTACGTTCCAAAACTAGATATGATTATGAAAGAGTCCGTAGTGGAGGGGTCCAGAAATTTCGACCACTCGGGGTAGTTTAACGGGCACTGACATCACACAGCAACACAGGCCTCAACATTTTGTCTCCATAGAAATGCAGCTGCTGCGACCGAGATTAAATCTCGTGACCTTAGGGTCAGCAGCCAAAGGCCATAGCCACTAGACCACCGTGGCACGGCAGCCACTGCTGATGTTGCCTCAGTGAATGCTGCACAAGAGTCACATGATTAGATCTCGGCCAGCCCCAAAGATCAAGGCGGGAGTGCCTCAGAGTGCTTTGAGCTGTAGTGCTGTGCTCTGAAAGAACCAGCTCAGAGCATTCGATTTCGAACAATAACACGTAATGTGAGTCGCCAGAGCACCACGAAGCGCTTGATTGTACATTATGCCTGCATTCCGATGCGGGCAAAATGAACACCACTAAACGACACTGAAGGATTCCAGTTGGCCAAGAATAATCCGAAGCCTGCTGCCATACAACGGCCCTCAAAAGCATGTTGTAGCATTGGCTGCAAAAAGCCCCTGAATTAATATTTTAATTTTACTTACTTTTTTTCTTGTGAGAACATCATTGTATTGAAGTTGTGTTGCAAAACTACTTTATTAAATTGAGAGAAAATAAAGCATGTGCCTTGATGAAAGTAATACAAAACAAAAATGTTCATTACAATGAAAACTCCGTTATGGCGAGGTCTACGGTGATGGTGTTAGACTGCAGTTGGGGACTGTGCTGAGCATGAGTCTTAGTGTAAACAACATAATTCATAGGACCACCATTAAGACAGTGACTCAGTGAAACTGCACAAGCAAAGAACAATTGTTTCTTATGGATGACACAGGGATGTCTATAACACACATCTGAATCACAGACACCCGACGTAAAGATTACTGCAGAACCTGCGCTAATGACAGTGGGGTGTACAAGCATTGCACTAGGATGGGTCTCATGCGAATAGTTACCGTTGCCGAAGGGTAAGCCATCTCACCTGGTCAAGGTGACGTCTCCTGAGCCACACCTTCAGCAGACGGGTGGCATCAACCAGGGCAGGCGCCTCTGACAATTTCTCAGAGAGGAACTTCGCATTGGCCACCATGCGCATGTCGGCCAACACCGAGGCATTGTAGTGAGGCGATGGCAGTTCGTCAGAAACGTCTGTCAATAAGGAACAAGGGGATGAGGAGTTATTGGCCAGATGAGTTAGCCAAGCAGACGAGATACCGGGCAAATAATCTGAAGCAATCAAACCGTGTCACAAATTGCAAAGCATATCTTGCAATATTTAATGTACCATTATGCAAATACGTATCATGGATATCAAAAATGAAATGCCATGACAAAGGAAGCCTAAGGCTCATTCAGTGCAGCCATCGATGTTTTGGTTACTCTTTCTCAGAATTTTACAGAAATAACATTCTTGTTCACATTTCACTTGTCTATAGCTGCACATGGTATATGCATTGGCCACTTCGCCTGATTCTTTTTGGACAGAAATATCTGAACACAAGCACAAGCACTGACGCACCACTTGCGTTGTCCTTGAAAAACCATGATGCCCGTAGGTTGCTGCGTGCCGGCACGAACCGAGATTCCTTGAACTGCTCTGCACATGGGTACGGCAGCAGTCGAACCCGAAAGTGCTTCCCAGATTGGCCTGCAGAAGATTTCACAAAAAGAACATGAGCCCTGACACATTACAACAATAAATAGCTGTGGCACAGAGACTTTACAAAAAAAGAAAAAGACCACTTAGATCACATAGTGACACTAATGTTCATTGTGCATTTTATAGAAATGCAACATCACTTTTATCTCTCATAAGACCTTGTACAGTAGAACCCCGCTGATACGTTTTTGACGGGACCGTAAAACATAAACGTAAGAGCCGAGAAACGTAAGAGCCAAGAAATGGGAAAAATGGAAAAATGAGAGAAGTGGTGACCGGCACACAATTTTATTTCAGTGCTAGCGCTTTCAGTGCACGCATCGGCAAACTCGGCTACGATTTCGTCGACAGAGAAAACCTCAAAGGTGACAACGGCGTCATCGATGGAAACGTAATCATTTTACGCGATTCCGTCACCAACAGTTTGCATCGGTGTGCCATAATTTAGATGGCGGAATCTGGAAACGTACTTGGCGTCGTCCATTGTGCAGCTAATCCTACAGTCAAGTCAAGTCAAGCTACGTGAAAAGTCAATATTTCCGTCGGCAGTCGCCGCTTGGAATGCCGATTCACGACGTAACATACGGGAACGTTCCCAGATTGTGACATAACAGCGGGGTTCCTAATGCATTGAATCCTATGGAAGCTATGCCGGGACCGGCCAAAAACTATGTAACAGCCGGGAAAGTGCAGCAGCCAGGAACGTGATAGCGGGGTTCTACTGTACATGTAATAACCAACCAGAGCTTCATGCAAAGGAAAATTTGAGTAACCTACCGACATTTTTTGTTGTAAAGAATACACTCGTGGAAGATAAATATTGTAGGGATCGGAGCGCCGCGCATCCCACAAGACGCCTGGTTTTCCTCGGAATGCCCTTACATCCCCCTCTCCCAGCTGGACGGAGTGGCGGCCCATCACTGTCGAAGGCCGCCTATTTTGCCCACGTGGTTGTTTAAAAATTGTGCGTAAAAAATGCTTTAAAAAATGTACGCACATCGAGCGTGCAGCTACGAGTTTGCGAAACTAGGCGGGCAGGGGCACATTTAGCTTTTCTTTTGGATCAGAATTGCATGAAAATCAGTCTGTGTGTTCGGGCAATTTTGTTCAAATTAACCGTGGGGAGTGCTTCAGGTTTGAATTAGCGAGAGTTTTCTCCCATTCAAATACACGTCACTTTGCCAGGACCAATGGACCAGGTTGAATTACCTGGCAGTTCGAATGATGCGAGTTCGAATTAACAAGGTTTGGCTGTACTTGCTGATATGTATTTCAAAGTGAGGCATGGTTACAAACGTCAACCCCCAACAGTGGTGTTGCTGGTTGCCTCAGATGACGAAGAAATACTTGGCGGTTTACCAGGCGACGACGACCCGACTCAGATCTCGAGGACGTGCCCGTTTAAATGTATGTGAAGTGCAGCAACACACTGCCAAAGAAGCCGATGATGCGCTCAAAGTTTTGGAGGTCATCTGTGCGGTTTTTTTCCAGCAGTCTGCACGGACTGCATCGTATGGACGAACTTAGAAAAACTGAGCTTTCGGCGGGAATTTCTTGCATCAAACAAGCAAAAATATCGAGTTTTCTTTCTAAGAAATACCGTATTTACTCGCATAATGATCGCACTTTTTGTTTCAAGAAAATTGACGCAAGTTTCGGGGTGCGATCATTACGCGGGGTAAATTTTCCGCGAAATAATATTTTGAGCACCGAGAACGCAAACAAGCCGCGTATCAGAATTCTTACGATAGCTATCATGAACGTAACCAAAAATACAAGTAGAGTAAGGCTTTCCTTTGCAATAAACGCACACATTACGCAGGAACAACATGCATTGCATATTGCCCTTTAATTTTTTCATTCACTGACCCCCTAACTTTCATTCATAGTCTGAAGCGTCACCGGCGTTAGTGTTGTCGCCGCTCGATTCCCCGTCGGAACCGGCAGTGTCATCGCAGTCCCACAGATGGTTATCTTCCGTTCCATCGAGCACGTTAGATATGCCTGTCTTCTTGAAGCTGTTGGCGTGGTGAAAACTACGGCATTTGTCTTTGCAGCTATCATAATATGGCACCTTTCCGCCAAGGGTGGGCTGAAATTAGGCATCTGCTTGGTGCGTGCTGTTCAGTTGGCGAGTCTTGAGTTATTTACATAACGTTAGGCAGATGGTAAACATGATGATCGTCAGCTGGACTTGGCACATGACATATCGCTGCGGCAAGTTCGGGGTGCGATCATTACGCGAGGGAAATAAAAAATCGCATTTTGACGACATAATTTAGGGGTGCGATCATTATGCGAGTGCAACCATTATGCGAGTAAATACGGTAAGGGTTTGTTGGATGTTTTGGCATTTCCTTAGTTGTTATTGCCTTCCCCTCCCCATATGGTTAATTCAGACATTTTCTCCCTGTCATGAGAAATCCAAATTAACAGGGTTTTACCGTACTCAATTTCACTGAGCTTTCTGCGCTGCGGCCAATCGGGCCTTGACAAAAAATAAAACAGCCCTCGTAATATCCCAACACACTACCTCGTTGACATTTGCTTACCCGATGGCCTCAGCAGCAATGTGGGGGTCACAACTTCTCCGCAATGAGTGCTGAATGCCATTTCTTCAACCAGTTGTGACTTCCTAAGACGGGACGCTATGACAGCGAGGTAGAGCGCGCGCTTCACGTGGTAACGTTGGTTCAGGAAGTCAGTCTTCTCGAAACATTCCTGGCAATTCAGAGAGAAAGCGACCACATGGCAAAATTAGGAGAAGGTTTCATGTCAAGAACTCCCGATCTGTTTACCAGTGGCAATGGAGACACGTATTATTCTTTGGCTGCAATAACCTTGACACAGTGTGAACCTCAACAGTAAGATACAAGCTGCAGCTTTTAAGAGACCTTACAGCACTTCTCGAACATAGTAAGAAAACAATGCCAATCAGTCGCGGAGGCTCCTGGGAACGTGTGGGTGAAATATTATTGCAAAGCATGCACCAGAAAATTTGCAGTTTGGTTACAAATGCAGCTGGGAATCAGCTGCTCTTCTTTCAACAAATTATATCACAAAGAGCTCCAACTACTCGTTATAACGTTAGTCTCTGGTTATAATGAAGTAAGTGAACAATATTAATGCCATAAAAACAGTGTGATAGATATAGGTTTATAATGAATTAAATATAACGATGCTATCTTCATGTCAGGTGGACTCTGTTATAACAAGGTTTGACTTGTACTTACCAGAGGCATTTCTAATGCCAGATCCACGACAGCATCTGGACCGACGGCCCCGCCAAAGGCGTGGCTTCCCACCACCTGAACAGCCTTGGGGGGCACAAAACGGAAGCGGCACTTCGGGTCACGTGGCAACTCGGCTGGAAGTGGCAGTGCCACTTTCTTTAGCATGGTCTCGGGATTATCCTGATAAAAAAAAATATGTGCAGAGAGGAAAGCAATCCATTAGACATAAGCAAACCAAGAGCGTACACGTAACTCTTGCAGAAGTCAACTTCATTGAAGACGACATGCATCGTCTCACAGACAGTGCATTTGACAAGAAAGACCCATTTCAGAAGCATCTGTCAGGTCATTTGTAACCAAAAATAGACACTCAAGCTGTGAAAATGCATCTGGATTGCCATGGCCAACGTTGCTTAACTTTGACTTAATGGCAGCTTCTCTGAGCTGAACACATGCTTCTAGAACCCTGCAACCACGCTCTGTGAATAGAAAATGGATGCACGACTATACTCCATCTGTGGGAGCAGAAAATGGAATGAGGCAACCACAACAGCCAGTGGCAGTGGTCTATTACAAAAATGGATGCAAAAATGAATGCAGTGCTTTGCACTATATGGAAGAGTTTAGCCCTGACAACTGTCAGTGTCCCATGCAAATTACAGAAACAAACAGGGAAACAAGGACACAGTGCTACGTGCACATTTCTTTCATTAACATAGTTACAGTGTGCTAGGGATTGTGCACATGCTTGCGTGTGTGCATCAGTACACGTGTGAGTGCACCAGGGACAGCGACTGCGTGGGAAGGGGGAGCGAGGTCCTGCTGTGAAACCAGGAAGAGGAGCACGGCAATCAAACACTCCTAGCTTCTGGGCACAGTCTGGCATGAGAAAGCAACGGCTGCAGTCTCATTATTCCGGCCCTCCACTACATCTTCCATTCAGGCATGCAAGTGCACCTTTTTCCTTCGAGCCACAGCAAAAGCTCCTCGTAGCAAGGATAGTGCATCAGCTGCCAGCCATTAACCTTTGGCGTTACTTGGGGATGTGCAAACAAAAATATGAATAATCAAATAAATTGACTTAACAATATTATTAACCATCATCATCGTCGTCATCATCAGCCTATCTTATGTCCACTGCAGGGTGAAGGCCTCTCCTTATACTCTCCAGCCTTGCCTGTCCTGTGGAAGCTGATTCCATTTGATACCTGTAAATTTCTTAATTGTGCCAAGGAAATTACGCTGTTTTAACCGATAAGCGTCATATAACAGGGCTGCATAAAAGAAAAAAAAAAAGAACTTAATAAAAGGACCCCAGAGCTGTTTGTGAGTGGAGGAAAAAGGAACTGCTAAAAGCCCACACACACTGCATGCCTCAGCATGACAATGAGCATTACAATGGCCAACCCTAAACTGCACTGAACACCCCCCCCCCCCCCCCCCTATCCCTCCCTGTAGCAGTGTAGCAGTGCTATTTTAATCCCCACCCTTGACTTCATTGGCCAGAGAGGATTGCACTGAGGCCCTCCTGTGCCAGCTTTGGAACCACTGTCTTTTCTACTCTATTATCAAGGTGCACTCCACTGCACGACAGTAGGGCAGCCTTTTGTAGCGGGGAACAGCAAGTAAGCAGCGGCCAGAGTTTGTTTTCTCTTCAAAGACGTCAGACACCATCATCTCTTTGCACCGGCACAGAGCACACCCAGCAGCCAGACATCATTGTTGTAACGAATAATGGGACATGGGGCATTGTTGCAAGAGGATTAGTTCACCATAGAAAACATAAAAACATACGAAAGCTGATGGTGCAGCAGCTCAGCCTTGTTATAACAGATTTATTGTTAAAAGCAGCATTGTTATAAGTGGGTTCCACTACATGTTTATGGTTAAAGAGTTTCACAACAGCGAGTAAGGACGGCTTTTGTTAATACATCAAAATAAGGTAATGAAATTAAATCCACATGCAGAACCTCATCCATACTGCCAGGTGAACTGCCACACTAGCAGATCCAATAGAAATGAATAACAGAGTGGTCCTCCGGTAACATTTGCAGAAAGTACTACGGCCCAGGCTGAGTCTACAAACCTGCATTATCGACAATGATGAACAGGTGACTTACACTAGCACGGTCCCAGGACGGAAGAGTCGTGAGCGTCTTTCGGAAAAGGCCGAGCCAAGCATCAAAGTGGTGGTTGTGCTTCTCTTTTGGGGTGATCTCCTTCAGCATGTCTGATAACTGCGATGTAGTTCACAATCAAGGGATCAACTCTTGGCAAAAGTTCTTGAGAATAGTCAAAACAAAGAGAAAGAGAAGCACTGGTAACATTGTGAACACACTGTTTCGCCACAGCATCAAATGGTGCTTACAATGCAAGTGCACAGAAACCCCAAGCAGCATTCACAGGTGCCCACTTTGCTGGTCAGTGGTCAGAAATCTCGCTACAGTAAAATCTTGTTGATAAAACCCCAACTAATACATTTTTTTGGGTACAATATGCTTCTTTTTTTCTTCCTCAGCCAGCACCCATAGGCACAATGTACTTTCAAATGCTTGATACCATTCTTGGATGATACATTTCACCTTCCAGTTCCTGTGAAAAATTGTATGAATGAGTTTACATTGTCTTTGTTTCTCTACAGTAAAACTTCGTTATAACGAAGTTGAAGGGGGAGCCGTAATTACTTTGTTATAACCATTAGTTTCTTATAGCCAATATCCATTTCATTTATGGAAATTTCAAGAGGAATTGCGATTGCTCTGTTATATCCAAAAGCTCGTTATATCTGGGTTCATTATAACGAGGTTCTACTGTACTTGTGTACTAATGGTGTTTTGTGTTTTACAACTTCTTTAGCATGTCTCCCTTTCTAAAAGGATTTTTTTATATATCATGCTACATCATTAGGATTGCCTGTCTGCTGCTTTTCAACCAAAAACTGTATCCTTTAACGGCAAGGATGTATAATACCCGAATTCAAACAATTCCTTGTCTCCGTCGACGGAATGAGTGAGCGAAGTCCATTTCACAAACTGAGCAGGAAGTGACAGTCTCCATAAGAACTACTACGCGTGCAAAACACACCTCAGTGTTTGCTTTCCCTAAAGAAAAGTATGAAACAAGTGTACAGCACACGATAGATAAGATGCATCCAAACAATGCAGAGCATCGGGAGTTCAGGTGCTTTTTCCATGGGAAGAAGAGCATGCACAGCAATTCTTTTAACCTGTGCTGCAACAGCGCTAGAAGACCAAGCACAGTTGAGACTCATGAAGAGTGGCCTGAACAGGATGGCACAGTGCGCTTAAATTTTCTCTCTGGGTGAGTCATTTCTTTGGCAAACCACCGTGGTAAACAGCTTGAGATACATGTATTTCTCTATGAATAACAAAGTCTACAGAGCAAATTAATAGACAGGCTTCTTATAAGAAAGTGGGAAAACATGTCTTGCACAATGCATGTCTCAGACAATGAACCAACTCATAGAAAAAAATTAGGTTCGTTGTGCAAAGCACTCATGTTTTCCATGGTTTCAAAGCCACCATTGTATTACTATATAATATTTGCTGGGGCTTTACGTGCCAAAAGCAGCGATATGACAGAGACATGCCATTGTAGCTCAACTGGTCAAGCAATCGGACACATTATCCAAAGGTCGTAGGTATGGTCCCTGACACCACCAGCTTCATTTTAAACCAGCTTTGACTTGTCTTACTATGTGAAATTTGTGCCTCGCATTATACGTGGGTCCCAGAGCTATCAGCCAAAAAGTTTGTGGTTTTGGTTTCCTTAGCATGTTCATTGGCATGAGGTGGTGTCAGAGTGCTGCTGCAGATGGCTGCTGCTTGTTTCAACTGGCATCATTTTGACCACACCAACAACTGACATTCAGAAAGTTCATTTGAAGTTTATCCCACATGACATCAAGACCGTAAAACCAGTACCAGCTGTCTTTAAAAGGACACTTATTTTGGAGGCTGAGACCATCAGTAACTGCGTTGCAGGGCGGCATCTCAGCATCACTGGGGACAGCGCTTGAGAAAGTGAAACGAGGCAGTTTTTCTGTGCAGTGATCTGAGAAGTGTCTGGGAGCTGAAGGATAGACACTTTCCTGAGACTGAACACGAGCTGACTGCCTTCGCAAAATGCCAGTGGGATGATCAACGCCACAAACCCTCAAAAAGCTATGAAAGAAAGCTTGTTGGTTTTCAGCGGCATGTGATGAAGCTGTGGAAGAATCAGCCCATCAGCTGTGCCAGGGCGGCAACACTGATCAGATGCTAGTGTACATTGACATGCCGCCGGTGCTGCAGAAGAAAGCATACCTGAGGAGCTCTTCTGTCATGCTTCCAGAAAATGTGGCACATCAAACTCACTCTATGGCACTCAACTTTCTGTGAAAAAACATCTCCAACAAAGGGCTTTTGGGAGCCAGTGAAATGGATGATGACTGAATGCCTACTACAATGCAAATAATGCTTTCTGTGAGCTTTCCTAACTCACATTATAGGTAGGTGAAAACATTTTTTTCATCCTTTTTGCTGTCCTCAAATTACACATCGTATTACATGCGGCTTTGTATTATACGAGAGCTTTTACAATAGTACAGGTAAATCTACAATTAATGACCCCCTTGCATAGGTTGTGTCTAACAAAGAAACAGGCCCTTGATCCATTTCCCTTCTTTCGTTATGATGTAGCAGAGGGCTCTGAAAGTTCTGACCACTTGGGGCTTTTCAACATGCGCTGAAAATGTGCAACCTCCATCAAACCTGCATCCTTCAGCCAAGCATCATAACCGCCATACCAAAGTGACAGACCCACCACTGTATGAACTTTCTCAACAAGTTCATGAGGCTCATCAGCTCACCTGCAGGCCGAAGAGGTTCGAATGAAACAGAGTCTCAACCTCCTTGAGGTTGTTCAGCTCCTCTGCCGTTGGCGGCTTGTACAGGTCAGACTTCTTGAGCTTCTTTGAAGCCTGTGAGTCAGTCGTGGAGTAGGCAGCACGCTTCTGGCCTACCCTGGACTCGGCCTCTTGCTTGTCATCGTCGTCATCACCGAGGCCACTCATAAACTTTGAAATGTCCTGGTCGCCGTCCGAATAGTCATCCTCCTCTTCGTCAAAGTCGTCCTCCGACTCTGGATCGGGTGATGGCGGTTTTGGTGGAGACTTTTTCAATTTGGATGGAGCCATCTTGGCCTTCCGTGACACCTGAAAGTTTTGAAAAGGCAACCGTGAAAGAGGAATAATGACGCCATCACAGTTACCACAGTGCAACGAAACAATCCTTTCTTTTCTCCATCATTTATTTTATTTAATTTTTATTTATTTATTTACATAGACTGCAGACCTAACATAGGCCTATAGCAGGAGTGGGGACATTAAACAATACCAGGAATGCGGCAAAGACAACAACAGAAATGCAAGCAAAAGGTTTTGCTACAATGGGTTAGAAAAAGAAACACATGAAAGAATGAAATGGTTCACATGTGTACATAGCGCTCACAAGTGGTAATAATGAAATCTATAATAGGTAATGAAGGAATGTTACCGGTAGAATAATTCCAAAGCCCCATTATGCATGAAAAATAATTTTACTTGAATGTGTTAGTATGAGCAAACATTAGCAACTGTGATATAATCAACATAATAAAGGTCAGAAGTGGAGTTATTAAATGTATATAAATGTTTTAAAGCACTGACACACATTGTAAGTTATGAAAGGTCCTGTGAAAAATCTAATAAAATCAAATTGCACATTCTAGTCATCTTATGTAAGGTGGCAAACCACATGCAATACTGCAATGAACTCTTCATTGAATGTAATAAAGACAGCTGTTAACCAGCGCTTGTGTTATGTCCTCCTATTCTCTGCCCACATTTTTTTTTCATTAATTTCTCGCACATTCTATCTAAACAACACTGCAGCCTTTTGTAGCTGAAAAAAACTATGTTCAGTAAAACAATAGCTTATAAACATCATTTCCGCAGACGCTCTGAAACTGTTCTGTTACCCAATTATTCTTCTTTTTACGTGCACTGTCACGCACAAAAGAACTTTCACATCTCGCTCTCTTCAAGCTGCAGCAGTGACTGTCACTCATTGAACCTGCAGTTGCAATATCTCAGGAACATGTCATATAAGCAAAGTTGTCAAGAATCAGCAGCATTGCTCCACTACACTATAGGTTGGTCGATATAACACTGAAAAAGATATATAAGGAATTCGTCAAACGCCATTTCTTATTGGAAGAAACATCTGCACAGCCTGCAATCATCTGCACAGCTCCCTTGCTTGCAAGACCTTGAGATTGAAGAAGAAACATTCCTTGTACACTCTCCATTAATTGAACAGGGCAACACTGCATGATGAATTTTGTTAAGAAGTAACATCTTTCTTTATTGCAAGTTACTGGGGAGCGTGGCACTGCGAAGGTGCTAGGTATTGAGAAAGGAACAGGTACAAACGGAAAGTTGGTGAAACTTCACAACCTGGCCTCGGCACATAGCATCATGATGACTAAAGCTGCTAAGCTACGACTAAATTGCACAGTAAAAGCAACAATTCTGTACGAGGCACGTTGATCTGCTAACCTTCCTACATGACAGTGGCCTATTACAGTGACTGCTATTCTCCTGTTCCTCGCTTCCTTTTCTGTACATGTCATTCGTATCTCCACATTTCTTTTTGTCCTGCCTTCCCCGGGGGTAGTGTAGCAAACTAAAAGTTTCAACTGCCAGTAACCTCCGCACCTTTCATTAACTGGCATATTTATCTCTCTATCCACTCACATAGCTAATGCTTTTCTGCACTAGATAGCATGAACCTATGACCAAAGTTGATGTAAGGTTTTGAGCAGCGTAATAATACTATTTCCATAACTAGAGGCATGTTAGCTCAATAAGTTGAAATGCCACTTACAACAGTAACCGACATTAATAAACGCGCTTAGCCGTTCATTATTCATAATGCAATTATTTATTCTGCTGAGCGCTTCCATGAGGAACAGCCCTGTTGTGCGTGTGTGTACAATGTATGTGCGCGCACACACACACATCTTGGACGAAAGGAGCACAAACATGAACCCTCGAAGGCAGGCACCACTGCTCATAAAGCAGTTAAGTTTTTCTTTATTTCCTTTTTTTTTTTCTGTTTGGCCAACGCTTGCGTTCGTTGCAGCCCGATTCAATCGATCGAGTGTTTTCGGCTGAACTCTACACAATGAACAAGGAAGTGGACGCCCTCTCCTCGTAGGAAACCAGCGGTTCTTTAAATAAGTTGTGCACTACTACTCTACACAATGAAACGGAACTAGCACTTCACAACCACCGGCAACAGTCAACAGGCCAGTGGGTTCGAAAGCTGTACACGACATCCGAGATACCACAACGCCCCTGCCTTGTTAAACGACTTCCAGAAAAATGTCCGGTGTACTTGAGACGTGGTTTAGCATTGATGATTACGAATGAGCACTCAGCAAGGCGGGAAAGAGCGCAGGCGAGATCACAAAAATACGTTTCACGGACACTCCACGTCGTCGACAACATTAAATGGCAGTCGCGATCACGCGGGCGCTGACACTCATATTCACTCAACATCACGCCAAGAAAAGCATCTGGAAGCGGTACCGTTGACTTTGCTGACTTGGCCGGACGCTTCATCACTGGTAAATCACTGCCGCGACGCCGAAACTTGCCAACACGTGTTCACACAGGTCGCGACAACACGACGCAAACACACAACCGCGCTGACCGCCATGTGACCATGTGCTCAAATAATGACGGCAGCGCCACCGGAAGCGGAAGCGTTGTGGCGCGATGAGGAAGCGAAACCACATTCGGGCGCAAACAATGAAAGATATGTAAACTTCATAAAAGTACCAATAAAGTTTCAAAAGGCTCTGGTAGCGCATGAAGACGTATGCGGCCAACTTTAGGCATAAATGAAATAAATATGAAAATGCTGTATATGTGCCGTGGATGCATCCTTGATCGTTCTCCTCCACTTGCTCCACATGCATATCGGGAACCGCGGTTAGAGTGATGAACTAACCACCGGCCTGCTTTCGCACCTGTGTTTTCGCGCTTAACTTCTCGCAATAAGCATGCGTGTTGCCGTGTGCGAACAGTTTCTGTCCTGCGAATATTTCTTTCTTCAGTGCATGTCCAGGTGAGACATTTCCGAAACAATTGATCTATAGTTTCGGATCCTTGCTGCCAAGTGTGCCGGCCGCTGCATCGATTGTACGAGCCTTGGAGGTACAAATTCTATGTATATGTATACTGGTCGCGAGTTTTTGTGGTATTCAACAGCTGCTTTCCAATCGCTTTCTTTGGAAAGGAGGAGCGAAATTACATACATTGCTTCATAAGTGCTACAACCGAGCTCGTTCAACCTATTAGTGTAATAGTTCGCGCTACAGCATTTTCAGGGTCATATATCTGTCTGATTTCTGGCGGTTTCGTAAAATTTCCAGATAAACTATATAAACTTAAAAAAAAATAACTCGTCTGCGCGCGGACCACGCAGCAAACTCACAGTTCGATCGCTGCGTGCTCTCGTCGTTACATACTCTCTCGGTCTTCTGTATATCCTCTTCAATCGATCTTCTTATTTTTCATTTTCGTCTTCCTCCTCCTCTTAATTTATTCTACTGCTTCGCCTCTTCCACCATATTCTTCTTCTTGATTTCCCACTTCTCATTTTCTGCTGCTTCTACACTTACTTGTTCTTCTTTCCCACAATAGTTTCATCGTCTTCTGCCGCAATTCTTCATCCACAGTGTAGCTATGTAACTTCATCTCTTCCTCAGCTGTTCTTAATTATAATACTACTGGTCCTCTGTCGCGTCAACTCTAATCGTCTTCTTTACCACGTTCTTGATGGTAATGACGGTCCTCTCCCACCGTCTTCCACCACCTCTTCTTAATTTTTAATTCAATGTTCCCTTTTCCTCTTGCTTTTTTAAATCCTCATCTACCTTTATTTCTTTTTTTCCTTCCTTAATTGTTCCTTTTCCGCATTGTTACTACTTCCTTTACCTTTATTATTCTCCTCGCGCTCCTCATTATTTTTCTGTGTAGACGAAACCACAGCCAATATGTCTGACATACGTCCTAGCTGAAACCACGTGCTTTATCACCAGAGTTGTGGATGAGACCCACAAGGTACGCGAGCAAGAATAGTAATCAATGGGCCCATAACAGCTTACGTTGTAATATGCTGTAAAATGCGCGCGCGCGCGCACGCACGCACGCACGCACACACACACACACACACACACACACACACACACACACAGTTTGGGAAAACATTTCCTGTATTCATTTATTTTTAATTGGCGTACGCGTTGGACCTCACACGGTGCGGGCTACCCGACTTTATTTTCCTTTCTTTTCTCTCACATAAACACACACACTCAGCGCGGTTGCTCACGGGCACAGAGTGGAAGTAATGCGATTTTGCTGTTTATTCAGAACAATGAAGGAGCAATTTTTTTTTTTTCTATTCCCGTGTACATCGTACCAACAGTGTCTGCACGTGGTGCAACAGACACCCGAAAGCTGCCTTCTCCTCAATAAGAGCCTTTGTGAGGTGAAGACCGCTTTCCTGCAGTCAATGATCAGTCGCATTGGTACGGGTGTACGGGGGACAGAACACAGCACGACATACACTTAAAGTTACCGTTACGAGTTTAAACACAAGTCCTTCTGTCGTTGTAAGCTGGAAGAGATGAGATAGCATCGGGGTCATAAAAAGACATTCTTCATAACCGCCAACCACTGTACCTCCGCGATCAGGCTTCGAACAGCTCCTTCTTTGAACCGTCCATATGTTGCCGGAATAAAACGAGGGTGACAACAGTAGGTTACGCAAAGCAGTGTGACTTGAATGCTTACAGAGAGGCTTGCCATTCATTATAATTAAATTTGCGCCTGACATTCCTGAAGATGCAGCTAACAATGGCATCAGCAAACGCAAGAAGCTCGGCTTTCGAGATTTACGACAGGGTAAGCACGGCGCCTGTAACATCGGAGATGATCGACTATACTGTTCTTTCGTTAGTTTTAATTTAAGTATGTTTTTTTTTTTCGGATATGGTGCTAAATGCGCACTCCGCCTACATAGGGTACAGCCGGGTGCAACCTCATCATCATCAGCAGCAGCGGCAGGAAAAAGAATTATCGCGTGCTGATTCCATGTGCTGATTGTGAATCAGTTAATCCAGTCGGGGGGTCCGGATAAGCGGGTGTGTCAGCGTGTTGGTGTTGTCGTATCAGATCGCACGGATAAACAGCCCGTACCTTAATTAGATCAGTGCAAATTTTGATTGCAGTTTTGATCGTTGGTACCGTTACGTCCATGTAGACCCGGTTCTCCCAATGCAGCATTCTCCGGACGCCAAGCGTAGTTTGCGCATCGTGGTTGAAGCGACAGTCCGGTGTTGTGTTTTTGTGTACGCATACCTGTTGCGCCTGTTGCTAGCGGAACGATCGCGATCTCTTGAGCGAAAGGCGGCAGCCGAAACTAGTCCCGTTAATTATACTTTGCATGCATCTAGAACGTTCCGCCGGATTGTTCAACGAGAGCAAGAAATGAGCTGTGTTGTTGATCTGTGCTAATCGCCGATTATTATTAAAGCGATCCGTCAATCATCGCTTCGACCGAACGGTAAGACATGAGATCGGTTGCCGCCGTGCCGATCGCGCGCTAGCCGGCACCCGCTTTCGCTTCGCGACAAAAGCGGCCAAACCGCATTCGCGCGTCGTCTCCCGCAGAGTTATTGCACCCAAACGTTGCAATCGCGGAGGAAGTGCTTTCACCACAACGAGCCACATGGCGGTCGCGTACACACCCGACGCTCAACTAATCCCGAGAGACGCTGCGTTGACGCCGGCTTCGCAGGGCCACGAGCGCCGTTACGTCGCCCTGCTCAACGAACTAGTCGATGTTGACCGCGTGCGGTTCGCGTTTCTCGTGTACGCGGCCATGAACTCGCATCACGGCGTACCGCCTTCTCAGCGATCGCGCGCCCTGGTGCGCTACCTGACAGGACGTGCCAGCGACGACTTCGACGTCGTCAGACGTTGCCTGCTCGAGTGCGGCGGGTCGGCGGACGACAACGCGCTGGAGATGCTGTACGTCATGCGAAAGTTCGAGCCAATGCGAAGGATATTCGGGGTTTGCCGACACCGAGCCAGCGCGCTGTACGAGTCGCCCAGGCACGTCGGGAAGTTCTGGTAAGTGCGTGTAAGCTCGAGTCACAATGATATCGGTGTCGTTCGTTAAGTCAATCAGTCGTGGCGGGAAGTCGTCACATAACCAAGGAGGGTCACTGCGGAGTCGTCATCTCGATCGGCACAGCTTCGATGTAGACTAGCTCCTTGACGAAACGTTCGCTCCAGTGACATTCTTTGTGTCATGTTTGTGTCGTCTCCTGAACTTCATCCTGTTTTCAGCCTTGGCACTGGCAAGGGCCATTTCAATCATATAGTGCAATAGTGACTTTAACGCCTAAGCTGTCTCCACAAGCAATTTGTTAATTACCTTGCCTTTCTAAAATTAACCTGCCCATTTGAACATGAAGTGCAAGACCTTTTGTAAAAGTACTTAACTAGCAAATTAATGTGTGCTGGTAAGTAGTTTCGTTTAAGCGAAGATACAGTCGAACCCGGATATATCGAACTCGCCAGAAAACGTTTATAAGTTCGATATATGGCATAATTCGATATAGGCTCGCTATAGGATTTGTTGACGTAAAGGCACCATATTACTAAAAGGGCTTTATTAATATAATGGCTGAGTTCCGTGCCATATTTTCGCACGAAATAGTCCTGGATGTTCTTCTGTTTCAGCCTTACTTCTGTCTGAACCACTTTTTCTAGGGTGGTACCGGCACTTTTCTCCGCCATCGCGAGGGAAAGCCAACTCACGGGCACTTTTGAGGCACGTGGAGTTTGATATATCGGTTGTCATTGCTATTTTCGTTCAATGTAACCGCAACTTTTGCTGTATGTTCTCAATGTAAACTTACCGTGTTTAGAAATTGTTCGATATACGGGATAATTTGATATAAACAGGTTCGATATAGTCGGGCTCGACTGTAGTGCTTGTGTGATGCTGCCAAAATTTCCCTCCTGTTCCATCAAGGCGGGAGTTGGCCAGCTTCTGCGAGTCCTGCTTGGACGAGGAGGCTGCAGAGATACTGAGGCACTTCCTCCCCGCATCTTCGCTCTCTGGCGTGCCGACACATGCGGAAGCAGTCATCGTATTGCTGTACGAGAACGGCATCATAAGCTTGGACAACTATTCTGCTCTCTACGAACACATAAGGGCGGCGTACAACAATGAAGAACTCTTGGAGCACCTCTGTGAGTTCTGTATTCGCACCTGATGATGATGATGATGATCTTTGTGGTCTCCCCCTTTGTAACGGGTCGCCGTACTTCAGTACACAAAACCGGCGTGACCGTAGAAAACGCACAAAAAGATAGAGAAAGTGAATAAGCAACAACAACAACAACAACAACAAAATGAAAAGAACACCACAAGAAATAGAAGACGAAAAATAAAGTGTTTCGAGGAGACACCAAAAGACACGCATAGTCACAGTTTCTGTCACATTCAGTGCGGGCACGACTCATTTACGCAACGCTCCACCTTGCCACCAGAACTCGAGGCGTCTCTTGGTAGTCTCTATCGCCTGCCACACATTTCTCCCTTCTTCTCGCCGAAAACCAAGCGCGGTAGTCAGCGCTGTTGTACCGGAATTCATCCTCATGCTGCTTTTGGGAGCAGTGATTGGTGTAGCTTCAGGTGAGCATTTCCCACAAGATGTCCAGCGGGAGTACCTAAGTGATTGCTCACACAGGTGGTGGGCAGAGTTCATGCAGCCAATAGTTATTGGCAACGAAGCGACTAGGCTAGGCAACCAATGTTAGCACCTGTAAGTGCAACCTGCCAGTTGCTACACTGAAGTGAAACGATGTTGTTAACAGCTGCTAGCATGGCCGTCACCTCGTAAGGTAAGAAGACGCCCTGTTCTGGCACATCTCATTGGTTCACAAGCTTTGAGAAATTGTTGCATAATTGCTAATATTTTAAAAATTGCTTTATGTGAGAAATTGAGGAGCAAGCAACTGGCCCGTAATGGTTGCTTTTTGACCCAAGCAGCCATTTGCAACTATACACAAATATAGTCGCTTTTGTTTTACATTAATGGGTTGTGCAACTTCTGATTGTCACTGGTGTAAATTTTGGCCCATCCATGCTGGCTGCTCACATGTGGTCACGCAAGTTGGTTGCAAAGTGAGTGACCAGTTGGGTGAAGTACCAGTGTTCGCTTTTGTTGGGAAGGTACTCTTTTGGGTCAGCTGCTTCACTGTTCAAAGGCTGTATTCCGAGATGTGTCACTAAAGGCGACAGTATTGCGTTGATGACGTATGTGTCTCCTTTGGTGTCTCCTTTGATGGCGATTGGCTGGTTGAACAAACCGGGAACCGGCCCTCAAGTGTCCGGTTTGTTCAACCAGCCAATCACAACTACAGGAGACATATAACCGAAGTGGTACTATCGCATTTAGTGACACAACTCGCAATGCAGCCCCAATTGTGCCACAAAGCTTGTACATTGACCATAACTGCAGAATTGGGATGTCTTCTTGCAGGTCATAGATGTCAACGGCGCCAATCTTAAGCAGTTTCATTGTGGCTACAGATAGGTCATGCTATAGCCAGTGTTAACATCAGTTGCCAGTCACCATTCACGGTATGTCATGTGAGCTGTTCTGTAATTGCCCATGTGAATGCGACCTAACGCAAAATATGCAGGGACATAGATGAGACGCTGACCACATCACTGCATGTCCTCATTCTCATATGTATTGGGTGCTGGTCCTGGTGTTCTAAATTTGCTCTTGTAGCAGTTCCTTCTCTTAAAACTGCTGCTTCTCAGAGAAAGAGCAGCTTTAATGGCAGAAAGGTGGACACGCCTGCCTGATTGATGTGTTTCTGGCATGGCACACTATACTACTTGTGAGGTTCGAGGCAGCAACAGAGGGAAGATGCAGGTATTTTGCTTTAGCAAGCAGTTGATGCAACAAAGTTTTAACCAAATAACTGGCAGTGTAGTGAAGATCAACGTTACTCAGAGAGACAGGGGAGGAAGACTATGTATTGGGCATTCCAACTGTTAGCAGTGATGGCCGTAAATAAAAGAACACGCACAGCTTAAAAGGAATGAAATGAAAACTATTTACTTTGACAACAAAAAGGGTGAGATTACAACGTTAAACAAGGGTGACATTACAACATTAAACGCACACACTCTTCGCACAGTCACACAGCCGCTCGCACATCACCTGCACATCGCACCATCCGCACTCCCCACTGTCGATCGCACCCGCTCGCTTTCGTGGCTCTATGCATTCATGTCACCTCCCGTGCACTGTCGCATCTCGTCGCATCTGTTTCCAATCAGTTTATTTTCCCGTGCTTTTCTCTCTCGCTCCTCCAATGCCACATGTCCACCAGCACTTACAGCCGCGCCGACGCACGTTGCCACAAACGCACACATACATACACTGACATGCACACGCATTTGCACAAAATGTTCTGGGAACTGAGGGAAAGACCGCCCAGCCCGCGCAGGGCAATAAATCACCAGATGCTTCAGTCCTCCTTTCAACTGCCGACAAACATTCATGCGGGAGGACAGAAAAAGATAAGGAATAAAAAGGAAGATACTCAAAAGATTCGCCAGCAGTCGCATACACAATGTGCGTGCTGGCTCTGTGATTGCCAAGACTTCTGTAATGACTGTCTTCTGCTGTTCCTATAAAGGAAGGGCCTCACCAAAACGCCCTGTTTCAGCGGAGACAATAATGCACACTGGCTGTGTCTGTGATTTGCTGTGATGAAGCAATTGACATAAATGCATTGGTTGTTGCAGCTAAGAATGTCTTTGTATTGCAGAGAACAAATCTCATGGGCCTTTACATACACCATTATACGTACAATCGCAGGCCACTGATCAACGCAAGGCACAGAGCAGTGATACCTTAGGTGCACAGTGGCACTTGCAGTGCTACATTATGCTACAGATGTTCATTTGAATGATCAGGAATCAGGTAACATGTTTTCCAGATAAGATAACAGAGTGCCCTTCTATGCAGCGCTCAAGTGGTGTCAAAGACAAAGTTAAAGAGATAAGAGATTCAGTTCACATTTTCAGACATGGAATACTCGAATTAAACTCGTATCTATGTATGTGTGTACTTGCAAAGTGTTATGCAATGCTGTACCCATTTAACTGCTTAAGCAATGCATTTGATGTTGATGTATGAGGCTGTTTGTTGCTTACTGAAGTTCTGTTTCTTCGTGTCCAGGCGAAACGGTGCCACGATATCTGATGACCAACAGTCCTCACGGATATGCTGTTATTTTAAACCATAACAAGTTCGAAGACCCAAAGGGTGAGATGAGGCTGCAGGAGAGACAAGGCACGGAGAAAGATGTTGGTAAAGAACTAGCTTGTTTCCATCATGTCTCGTTTATGTTCTCTTGACAGGGTGTTGAGAGAAGAAAGGTGCAGGTTTTGGCCAGTTGGTTGAACATACCGGGTGTTTAACATAACACCTTTGAAGAGACCTAAACTGGGTTTCCGAGGAAAGAAGAAAATTTCCTCAGAACCAAATTGTGGGGTGCAGTGGATGTCCATATATGATATGATGTCAAAATTGCAATAATTAATATTCATAGGTCAGTTTTAATTACCTTAGGATGCATACTGGAATTCATGAATTGTAGCTTGTGAGCCTGGCCAGTTTCTGACTGGCCTGGCTAGTCTTTTTATACAGTGGACTGTTTGCCAATGAGCACCTAAGAGCAGGTGGCAATGGCTGGTTTTTTTGTTTTTGAGCATTTATTATGATATATACATTTTCGATGTTTCTTTGTGGATATTGTATATTCAGACTTAAAGACAGGCTCTACGTGCATGAAGTAGTATGTGCACTTATTTTTCATTGCAGTACATTCAGAGCACTAATAAAACCTCACATTTAGGACAAACCTCATTCCACTTACTGCTGTTTTTATGCCAACCAGTGTACCTCGATTAACTCAATACGGTGTTTTGGCATATATGTACATTATGTTGATTTATCTCTAGGAAAACAATGCTAAAAATGAATTACTTAAAGGTAAACATTTGACAGATGTCTGTCTGTCCGGGACGGAACTCATAAATAAATAGAAACACCAACCAAGATCCAAGCTGGGGAGATCCGATATTTCGAAGCCAGTCCGACCTGTACTTCAGGGATGACTAGTACCAGGTTCCGGCAGCGTTATGCAGTCTTTGACGCGGTGACCACACTCAAAGTGATTCACCATGGTGCGCAGACCTTGCGCATAGTACACCATGGGGAGAGTTTCCAGAGAACAGTCCAAGTTTTGTGCTGTCCTCTGGATTTGCCATGATTCCAGGAACAGTTTTTTTTCTACATTGGGGCTTGATTTCAAGGACTGTTGTCCCCCCAAAGTCAGTGCTGTGGTAGAACGCCTCACAATGCTTGGCGACGGCGCTCCATTCTCTTGCTTGCTTCTGGACTGTCATTCTTGTGTTGCCTAATTTGTTCCGGTAGGTTCTTTTGTCTCGCCAATGTATGAGCGGAGCAGGGGCACTTGGCACATGGAATTTTGTGTCCGAAACCCGGGGACTTGTCCTTTGTCAGCCAGTCTTTAGGGCGAGAAAGGAAGCGGCCTAGTGTGTACGAAGGCATGTGTGCGATGTACACTTCTTCCTTCTTGACAATCTGGACCATTGCCTCGCTGGCTTCTTGGGTGCATTGTGCCAGTACGCGTTTCGGAGAACTGTGCACTGGTGTACTATATGCACATTCTGTCCCCACTTTCTAGGGGCGAAGCTCCTTAAGGTTTGGGTCTGTCCGTCCGTTGTAGTAGCGCGTTACCTACTAGGAACGCGATACTAGGAGGGCGCGTGCGGGAACGCGCTACTAGGAGGGCGCGTGTGGGAGGCGCGCCCTCGGCACGTGCCTCCCGGCGTGCGAGCTCTCTCACTCTTCCATCTGCTGTCTTGTGAGAGAGAGAGAGAGAGACAGAGAAAGCGAAAGGCGCGCGTTGACTATAGACAGACAGACAGACAGACAGACAGACAATGAACTTTAATTAATCCTGAGGAGCTACGTAAGGACTCCCTAGCGGGAGGCCGTTGTAACCGCTGGCCGCACCCACGTGGAGGAAAGAACGCCATGACGCTCTGCCGTTGACTATAGAAACGCTCTTTCTTCGATGAACGCGCTACCAGCTCTCAAAGAAGGAGAACGCACCCTCACCCGTAAGAGACAAGCTTGACGCAGGCAGCGTTCTCTAGCGAGTTTCTTGATTGAAAAATACCGACTGCTCGCGCTGGAGAACTGTTCACCGGCCACCCATATATATATATAGGCACTGGATCTTGACTTGCAATGAAGTGCCAGTGGGAGATTTCACTTGTGCGTAGTTGAACCATAAGGATTCGTAGCGTGCGTGTTAACTAAATTAATCCGAACTCGGCACGATCTACGAATAACCTCCGGAGCTTTGCGCACTCATCATCATTCACTCCGTGGATATGCTGTGAATTTTTTTTTTCTGTGCTATGTCAAAAACTGACATGGCGTCTTTTTGTCAACAAACATTTAGAGTGCCGTGGGATAAGTTTGATCGTCTGTATAAATAGACCCCTTTTTCATTAGGGGTCAGTTTTCTTTCTGGGCAAAGGTGGCAACCATACGAGCGAGAGGCATGAGAAGGAGAGGCCTCCTTCCCAAGAAACAAGCTCCCTTCGTCTGTGAGCGGGCTCTTCCTTGTGCTTGGAACCGATTTCTCCGTGTGGTGCTCGCTCCTGTTGCCAGCTTAGCACATTATCTCCTCGAGTCGACCGACGTGCCATCTACGCTTATCTGTAAAAAGACTGATATGTGTAAAAAGACTGATGGGTGTGACTGATAAAGGCTAACCACAACATAATTTCTCTTGGGCTAAATTGATGATGAATTGTTTATTAGTTTGTGCAATAGAATGAATCTTGCAAATACCACAGGTCCATTAATGGTACAGTTTTATTGTTAGCAGCCTCCAAGTAGAACACCTAAGTAGATGAGGCATGTGCCTGAAAAAGTTGCTATGATGTAGGTCCAGAAATTCATCTTCAGAGATGCTTCAATGTTCCCTTATCTTGAAGGTCATGCCGAATTGCAATGCATTCTAGGCCACGCTCTTATCATGCTTGACATCTGGACAGTGATAATGGCAGTATTCTCAAATTTGTTTTTCAGTTTTGTTGTCAGCAATGGCCAGGCATTTATCCAGAATTTTGATTTTGGGGGCGTGTTATGGGGGTTGGGGAAAGGTGTGTATAAATCCCTGGAAGTGGCTATTTTTGTTAGCTTTCTGTGATGATTCTTCTTGTATTTGAAGTGGAAATGTTTGTATACATGGTTAGTAGCGACACCACACGAGGCTAGGTTTTTTGTGTGGCCTAAAATTTTGATCCAGATTGCCTTTGAGGAGTGTGAAGTGGCTTTGGCCTTCTTTGGTGTAATGGTATCTGATTCAGCATTTCAAGAAAAAAAGAGATGCATTGTAGATATTTTTCTGAAGACTACTTAATGTTTGCTACATGACCTTCAGAATGGCAAAAGCAGTCTGTGCATCGTGCATGGTCTAAACAAACGTTTAAAAATTTTCTTTCTCAACAGATGTGCTGAAACAACTTTGGGAGGAGCTGGATTTCGACGTCAGGGTATACAATGACTACACATCAAGTGAAATCGAAAACTTACTGCAACAAATTGCCACAGTTTGGGACCACAGGAAGAGTGACGCCCTTGTGTTTGTCATTTTGTCCCATGGGTACAGAGGTGAGACTTCGCCTGTCGTGCAAGCATTGTGACACTAAAAGCAGGATAATCACCAATGAACGATTAATATGTTGGTTCCTCAAAATGAATGCGGGTGGCTTGTGTTGACTAATACTGTTTGCCAATTTGAAAACAACAGTTGTCAGAGTGACAGTTCTTCAAGGCGCATAGTGTGCATCACCGATCAAGCCACTAAACAAAGGCAGTTTGTAGAGACTGTAGCTTCTGACTTTTAAGAGAGCATACACTCTTTGAACACTAACTGTTTTTCAGCCCACATCTATCCCGACTAAGCTACGCCAATGTCTAGTAGCTTTTAAAATTATGTAAAGATAGTAAAAATGAATGTTACTACGCGTTTCTTGCCTGAATGATCACTCAGGCAAGAAGAAATGCAAGCCTCTCCCTCTTCTCTCATGCTCGTGCACACAAGTAAGAGGTAAGAGGACTGCAGCCATACTGTTTGCTCAGGAAAGGGTTTTGCAGGTTATTTTACTTGGGTGCAGTATCTACCGCTCTTCCTTATCTAGTTGACACAGAGGCGTGATGTCGGACTCAAACTGAGATGCACAGGCTGAAGTTACGTTGATGATGTACACAGTGGTGAAATTAAGAACAAATATGTTATGTTAGCCCTAACTTATGTGTTTCATTTGTTCATTATTGTTCCTGTATGCCATGCGCGTGGAAAGAAGTGCATCAGTTTAGGACCAACTAACGTGCACACTTGCTTCCATTAGCTCTACTTCATCAGCTTTGTTTACGATGCCCATAGTGACATGACCCTGCAACAGTTCTTGCAATATATTTTACAGAACTATTGAGCTGATTGCTTTTTGGATCATTTACAAAAATAATCTAAGCGGCCTGAATAAACTGTTTAATTTATTTAAAGGTTTTAATTAAAAGCATGTGCATCGCTAAGATCGCAGCATGCTGCCACACCGAGTTTTCAGCTGCCCTTGTAGTGAGATGTGGCTTCTCTATGTTTGTAGTGAACTGGAGAATAGGAGTGGCCAAGCTTTGTGGTGGCTGCTGATGGCGCAGAGGTCAACCAGGCAGACATGTAGCATGCCGGCAGAGGAGCGTGCAGGACAGAGCAACTTTTTGACGATAAATATGAGGAGGAAAAACGTGGCTTATAAAATAGAGTAGCCCTTATTTGCCCTTCAATACAACTTTGCTTGAACTTTGATGCCAACGATTTAGTGGCCTGAGACATGATTTTAACAAGCTGTTTTTTGGTACCCTTATGTAACTACATGTATGGCATGTGCTAATTTCATGTTTCACCGTCAGTTCTTTCTATATGTGTAGCGCACTTAGATTGCACGGCTGTTGGAAAATGCCTGCCTTAGACAGGATTCTAACGTGCGACCTCTTGCTTAGTGGTAACTCACACGGACGTCATGCTTCTGCAACTGCTTCTGAATCGAAATCGCTTGTACTTGTCACATGTCATTCGCACATCCTCTCAGGTGGGTTTTACGCCAGCGACTGCAAGAAGGTGGACCTGGACACTAATTGAGAGCCACCTGTGCGAGAAATGCGATGGTCTCCAGGGAAAGCCGAAGGTGCTTTGTGTCCAGGCTTGCCAGATTGGCGACGTGTCTGGTCAGTTTCTGTGGCATGTAAGGTTACTAATGCGTAAACGTTAAGGGGCTCGTGTTAGAGAAAATGCGGCGTCGCCATGCACAACAGAAATAATCATTTAGAGAACCACCCCAATTTCCCGGCCCACCTGACCACGCAAGCACTACCACCATGGTGCAGGTGCTTTAGTAAACAACAAAGTTGAATTTTTTGAAGTGAAATCCGTCAGAAAAATTGTAAGCGTGACTGAACTAAAACCTACACACATGATAGGTCGGACTGTAATTTCTATGTACGAGGAAACATAATTCTGTTACAAGAAAACTCGGGATAATTCTGGCATTTTAGGAGAAGGCGCTAATTTTAATGAATGTTCTGTGAGAAGGCAATCCGAACAAACTGGGTGCGATGGCGCTATAGTGTTTGGCTCTTAAAAGCAAAGCTTAATCGTCTTTCACTCTTTCAACTTTGCATTGTCCTTTTGATAATGCAGGCCACTCATTAGCATAGGACTGGTTGAATGAAATAAAGCTGAGGTTGCATGCAAACAAGATACAGCGGCTTTACTGCAGTGAAATTTGGATCTGTGGGAAGGTAGGCTGTGGCTATTTGAAAATGAAAACGCAGCGCCCATTTTGTACTAGTTTGAGGATAAGAAGGAAACATGCCAAATTATTATGGTGAAGTTGTTAAGACTGTTTGGGTTGACAACCTCTTGGATAATCATAAAGTTTGGCTATGTGCTGCTATTCGAAGCAACACAATTTTCATTCAATTTCAATCCGTTGACCAAGTTGTCTGTCCAAATTTTAAAAAATTTGGAAGAGTTTGCAAATAATCACTTTTCTTTGTGTTTTTAGTTTTATATTTGTGTGTATTTGAAAGCATATGTTTCTGCACTCATCTGTAATGTTGCTTTTGGTGCATGTCAGCTTCGCACTATGGAGCACCACTCCGTGTGCATTTTACTATACAGTAGAACCTCGTTATAACAAACCCGGATATAACGAAATATCGGATATAACGAAGCAATCGCATTTCCCCTTGAAATTCCCATAGATGAAACTGATATTGGCTATAACAAACTAATGGTTATAACGAAGTAATTATGGCACCCCCTTCAAGTTCGTTATAACGAGGTTTTACTGTATTTTAGAGCATAAATTCAAATTGAGCATGTTTGAACATTCTCGTCTGTGCAAATGAAAGTGTTAAGGCTGAGACACATGAGCAAAGCCTCAAGGCGCACCTGTATGCATCACTTGGGAGCTAGGTGTAGCCTGGTGCTTCGAGCTTCCACTGTTCACAGACCGGTTGTTCCAGTTGCAGGAATGTGGGAGCAAAGCACTGTAGAAGAGCATATCGAGAATCGCAGCTCACGTGTTTGCTTCCGTTCTGTTTCAGAACCACCAGCTAGGGGCTTAGGTGAAAGGCGGAGCCGGGCTCACCTGCTGAAGTTCATGTCGACTGTGCCATAGTAAGATTGCTATAGTCATATTGGAATTGTCACAGATTCTCTGGTCTCCCTGCCTGCCTATCTTCCTAGGCTGTTATGAAATGTATATAGGCTTTCCATTTTTCTTTTCTCTCTCTGAAGAAACCAGGCTTATTTTACAGTGAAATGAATGCTTGATTCCAAGGATACTTGAGGTGCCCTACAATTTTATGACTGACGTGTTAGCAATTTAAACAATAATTAAAGAGTTGGTCAGATAAAAGCAGTCAGAAGTTAGCGACCGAAAAATACTAGTTTTGTAAGTACCCATGACCATTGCTGATGTGAAAGCGTTATGATTTTACTTGGATGTCTTAAAGGCCAACTTGATAAAGGTCAACTCCGGCAATATTTAGAGGTTGCTGGATCGTACCTTCACTGGGTATGTTCCTTGGCACACTTTCGTCATTTATGCAAGATTGCAGGCTTGAGAGACGTGCAAGAGTGCTTATAAGTCAGGTCTTGCTGATTGCCTCACCTGGCCTTCCAAAATTGCTGGCCGGATTGTGTGTTCACATCATCGTAGGCAAAGTGACGGTAGAGCACTGGTACCATGCCATAGCCTTTGAGGTTTGTGTGTGCTGCCTGCCAGCGCACCAAATCTCGAAGGCTGCATAACTGCTTCGAGGCTTTACTGTGAGGTGAAGCACACATGCACTGTTGTACTGTACGAAATTCAGATCGACTTATTTGACCGCCACGCAAGGACAGCACTCTTGGTTGAATTTGGTTGTGGTTTTGTACAAAATTACTTTCACATTTGCTGAGCATTTGTATTCTCACAAGCATTCGAGGGGTGTCTTGGGAACATAGAGTCGCCATTATACCATGACATGGCAAAAAAATCACCAGAGCTGGCCTTCAAATATCTTGGCCCAAATGAGCTGGGACACCTTGTACATTAAGTCAAAGGGCCAGTTTTCCGTGTAATCTTTTTGAAAAAAATGACTACTTCTATTCTGGTTTTGACGGTAAGCTTGTTAAACGTTTGTTGTAGGGTTCACATGTTTTTGTTCTTTTGGCCTGACTGACAATCTGCTGAATGGGGTTGTTTTACCCGACATTCCGACCAACGCGTGTGCCAATAAAACTACTTTGCAGCTCCCTGTCCTATAGGGACCCCCACTACGGCAGCGTCTTTGTGCAAGCGTTCGTGGACGCGGTGCGCCGGCACTGGCGCAACCACGACCTCCTGCAGATTGGCACTTTCATCAACAGCGGTGTTGCCGACAGGCCCATTCCCGTGGTGTCTAGCGATGGCCGAGCTATTGACTGGTCGAGCCAGACTTCGGAAGTGAGCAACACATTGACCCGCTCCCTTTACCTGGGAAAAAAGTGAACTGCCACTACGGTGGTTTCACCTCGAACCCAGGGAACCCAGCCATAGTGAGCCCAGTCACCTTGTTTTTTCCATTTTTGATTTACTGAGAGTTGAGAGTGATCTTTCATTTCTCTTATATGCATTTCCTGGTTGGAAACAGGCATTTTCTGAAAAATAATTGTCAAACTTTCTCTCACACTTAGATAGCGGATTCAGTGACAGAAGTGTGGTGTAAAAGATTTTATTCTATTTTTTTTTTAAATACCAGAACTAGGTTCTCGTGCGATGAGAGCAACAAGGAGTCTCATGCCAAGTATTCGGTCGTGCTCCTGATTCTGTATAGTTGTTTGTTTTGGCAAAGGAATTAACTAGTCATGCAAACCTGTGTGGGAATGGCAAGCTAGTATTGACACAGAGTTTCCGCCCTGGCACTGCCAAGTCTCCACTCTCGACTTATCGTGGCATTCGTGACACTTCTCTCTCCCCGTATCCATTAACTTAATACGTAAATATATTCACATGTGTGTGCAGACCTCTCCAATAGGGGGGCCAATGTTTCACCCTAGTGCCTTCCCCCCCCTTTTTACCCCTTCTCACTGAGGCCTTTAGAGTGAAAACACAGTGCAATTTAAAAGTGTGGGGCAGACTTAGTGCCCCCCTCCGTAAATTAGTGTGCAAGCCTCTCCAATAGGGGGAGCAAGGTTTCACCCTAGTGCCCCCCCCCCCCTACCTTTTCTCACTGAGGCCTTTAGAGTGAAAACACAGTGCAATTTAAAAGTGTGGGGCAGACTAGTGCCCCCCTCTGAAGATTAGTGTGCAGGCCTCTTCAACAGGGGGAGCAAGGTTTCACCCTAGTGCCCCCCCCTTACCTTTTCTCACTGAGGCCTTTAGAGTGAAAACACAGTGCGATTTAAAACTGTGGGGCAGACAGTGCCCCCCTCTGAAGATTAGTGTGCAGGCCTCTTCAACAGGGGGAGCAAGGTTTCACCCTAGTTGCCCCTCCCCCCTTCTGACCCCTTCTCACCGAGGCCTTTACAGTGAAAACACAGTGCAATTTAAAAGTGTAGGGCAGACTTAGTGCCCCCTTCCGAAGATTTTAAGGGGAACATCAACTGGTCTGTGCCTCTCAGTAGAATCTGTGGGCCATCGTTGTTGTTGTCATCATCATCCCATTTTATGTCCACTGCAGGATCAAGGCTTCCACTAGTGAGATATGCCAAGTCTCACCCTAGCTTATTTCAAGTCGTGCCTTCAGATATTCCTATTGCACCATGCCACTTATATGCATTAAGTGCGAAGCACCTTATGGGCCCAGGCTGTCGGTGTCTGCTCATGTCATGCTCACACTCAGAAAGCAGATGCTGAAAAGAGGGCTAGAACATGCTGATAACCGACTAAAGCAGGTTAAAATGAATCCAGATTGAGAACGATTAAAGTAAACCAGGTTAGTATAGTAAAAGATACAGATTAAGGCTAATTAATTGTACAATGAAATCAAATTAAGCAAGAATAATTTGAAAACGCCAACAATAAACACAACAGATACAGGAAAATCACTGCTCTGCACTCGTACAGCTGTCACTGCAGTTGAGCTGGCTCAGATTTACCACTTGCAAGTGCACTTCGCCTTCACTGGCACCCATTCCATTTAAATACAGCGAAATGTTGGTTATCTGCCCTAAGAATCGTATAACTAGGCACAGCCGCATTTTATTTTGCTTGGCTCTTTATAATATAGGATATTGAAGCAACGCTGAAACTTGGGTGAGTTGGCAGTGCACATCTTAGTAAAGTTACGCTGTGCAAACACATGGCATGGAGTACAAGAAACGCAACTGCTGGCTCTCAACTGGCGATGCGTAGGCACAAAGAATTTAAACGTACAAAACATGAACATGCACAGAGGAGCCGGTAGTGAGCAATGTGACACACCTAAAGGTACCACTTCCACGCACACTTTTTTTTGCATGCTTAAATCTTTGTGTGTTTTGATGAGTTGCCCTCTGAGAGTTAGTGCCCGTCCCGTTCGTTGACACGCTGTAATTGCTCAGAGATAGAATACTGGTCACCACTGCTTGATCTCGGGTCTACGGTGGCATCTTTCCGTGTCTTAATATTGAGCTCAACATTTTTTATTCCGCTGCTGCTTGCACAGTCCTCGCGCTTCTTTGTTAACCTTCTGGTTTGCAGCATGAAGAGCTTAATTTCGGGGCTTTAAGTGCCCAAACCACATGACTGTGAGGTGCGCAGCAGTGGGGTATTCCAGAATAAGTGATAACTTGGGGTTCGTTAATGTGCACCTGTAAGTTATAAGCCATCATCATCATCAGCCTATCTCTAATGTCCACTGCAGGACGAAGGCCTCTTTAAACGATTCCAATCATTAGCTGTTCCATTTTACGCCTCCAGTTCTTTAATTTCATTACTCCCCGTTGTCCATTGCTGCACTTGCCCTCTCTTGGTGTCCCACCTTGACACAGTGGCCTAGTGGCTATGGCACTCGGCTGCTGATCCGAAGGTGGCGGGATTGAATCCCGGCCGCGGCAGCTGCATTTCAGTGGAGGCGAAATGGCGAGGTCCATGTACTGTGCGATGTCAGTGCACGTTGAAGAACCCCAGGTGGTGAAAATTTCCGGAGCATTCCACTATGGCATCACTCATAATGAGATCGTGGTTTTGGGACGTTAAACCGCAGAAATCAATCTCTTGGTGTTCATCCCATCGATCTAAGTCGCCGTCGGTTATCTAACCTTCTCATTACACAGTCTGCCCATGTCTGTTCTTCCCTATTATTGCTGATGGGATACTGGCTACTCCTGTGCGTTCTCTGATCCAATCTGCCGTCTTTATATTTCTTAACGTTGCACCTATTCTTTTTAATTCCATTTCCTGATGTGTGTGGCTTAAGTTTCCTTGTTATGCTCGAAGTTTGTCCAAAACCTCCAAAGATCTAATCAGTATACATGCATGTTTTTGTGTTTTGCCACCCTTTTAAAGGCGACACGTTGCGTTATTCACTTTGTTTTTGTAGGAAGACGAGCAGGTGGAATGCTCTTCTGTCAGATATTGTAGAAATACATTGTAGCGACAACTTTTACTGCACTCTGTGCATAGAAATGAATGACTGTTGAGCTAGTAATGTATATATCCCCCCCCCCCCCCCCTTCTATAATGCCTGCTTTCTATAATGCTTTCTATAATGGAGTCTGAATTATGGAATTTAGAGCTAGAAACTGTCCAAAATAATAGTGGTAGTCTTAACAGATTAAGGCTATGAAGACATTGCCGTTAAGCCGCAACTGTCGAATTACCGAGCATGTCCGAGTTATTGGCGTCTGAATAACCGGTCGGCGACTGTATATCTGAATTTGTTATAGTGGGGTTGGTCTGTACATACTTTCACAACACACATCTTTTTAGAGATGTTTCCAAGGCTTCACAAGCTTCAGTGAGAAAGCAATGTGTTAGATTTGAGGTGGACATTCTCGACGACATGTGAGAAAACTCTTGTTTCTTTAATGCTTTACTAAATGTGTGCCAGGCTTTTGCCCCTTGCAAAAGCACGTGAAGCACACGACCCCAAACAACAGGCTTGGATATGCAGGTGTGCACCACATGCAATAGGATGTACACATTTCCATAGGGTCCTTGCCTCACTCGAATTTCTCGCCGTGTCTCTGAAGCTCACCGCTCAGTGAGTTATCTAAGGCGCGTTTGCCTTAAACTGAGCAGGTTTATTTTTGAGAAACCTCCCGTGTGGCTTCATGGTTCAAACAAAAGATTCACCAGTGCCTTATCACAAGTTGACCTTATAGCGAAAGCCATTCTACAACGTCACACATTACTCAATGTGGGTTACATAAACTTATTCATAAATTAATATAAATTCACATGAATGTAATCTGGTGTTGGTCGTAAAGGTTAACGTTCAGTCATGTAGGTATGCACCACATGTGATAACTTTATTGCTAGTCATGACATAAGCGATGCGCACGTCATCTTACTGATTTTACTATATGTCAGTCATGTTGACCTGGCCATGCCAATTTCAGTATGTACTAAGTGAACGAGACCACCTTGTTTGATGTCCTTCGAGCTTCGGTACCGTTTACACTGATGCAGCTGACAACAGTACCATTTGCTTTTGCATCTGGTGAGACACATGTCTTTGGCCTTAAAGGGACTGACAACCAACTTTTAAGGACCCTGCTTTTTATGGCGCAATGGAAAGCTCGCCCTCCGTATTGTTTTCACCTGCAGCGGTTACTTCCAAAAGCGCGTGGATATTTCGCACGCGGAATTTTTCGATCTGAAGAGCCTCCAAAAAAGGCGGAGTGCGCACTCTAGCAACGTTGAAAAGTGATCGCAATGCCGATAATCCGCCTCGCTTCCGGACATCGTTCTGCTTTCGCAGGAGTGAGCATAGCTGTGATTAACCACCTACACTTTGACCTGTTCAACTACTTTTCGAAATAAAAAGGCGGTGCGACGAGCTGGCATTGTATGCCAGGCCGATCTTGTATTTGTAAGGCGTTCTTTCGCATGTCCGCGCCTACTTCATGAATGGGCGGGCTCCAGCGCTGCTACTCTGGCCATAGCCGAGACAAGCCAGGCCAGCTAATTCTGAAACCACGCTTTCGCACGTGACGGCACGAGCGTGCAGTAGCAACGCACGCTACAAACGAAGGGTTATCTGCACATTGTGAGTGACAAAAAGCTTATAATATCAGAAGTTTCATGCGGTCCGATACTAATAAACAGATAAAATATTTCGCAAATTTGTAGACGGTCACGTGACCGCACTCTAACTCTAGTTCGTATGCTTGCTGCTTGAGTTACCAAACGTCAGTTTTCGCGACTTTGCATGAAGAAATAAAAACATAAACTCGTGTTTATTGATGAAAAGTGGCGTCGTTTGAGCCAATGCAACACACAATCTTTCCTCCAGTGGGGTCACCTCAATTCAAGATTTGGGTGGTTGTCTGTCCCTTTAAGAGCTGTGGGTCGCAATCACGTGAAGCAGAAGTGTTGAAAGTCAAGGCTGTCCCATGTGTAGGATGATCTCGTCACGCAGGAGGGAGCAGCGCGCCCACTCTTGCCCTCAGCTACACAATAGTGATTATGAGAAGGCCATTGTGCAGAAAAGGTTTAGCTTGAAGTTGTAGGTTTGATCCTCGCAGCCGTGGCTACACTTCCATAGCACAAAATGCAAGGAAAAAAAAAAAGGAAAGAAGTCCATGAGTGCATGGTGAAGGATCACGTATGGTCAGCAGACAAGGATGAAGGACTGTATGACTAATATAACTGACATGTTATGACATCAATAACTTGACCACTGTGTTGGTTATGTCATGTTTACTCACAACAAAAGAACAGCTTCACTGTTTTGGCAGTTTTCATGGCGTAGAGCTGGCATAAATTTTTTCTAGAGCTGTGCGAATAGCAAAATTTTGAGTCTGAAGCGAATTCGAATATTTATGTTTAAGCACGAATCGAACTAGAATATTTTTTGAATAATTTTCAAATTCTTTTAACAATACCATGTCAAATTATGGGAAAATGTGCTGCTAAACATGGGTGAAAAAAAAATTATTGCATGACTAGTGTACTCGCACAGCGTCATTTCAAAGTCCCAAAAGAACAGTCTGACAGAGAACTGTGCAACAAAGCTAACTTCACTGCAGTACGCGAATGTTAACTTCGCCGCGATACACGGGTGTTAGTTTCGCCGCATTACACGATGTTATGCGGCGAAGTGTACATGCGGGAATTGACCGATTGTCACGAGACATAGCATATTTTTCCCCTTAATTATTGACTTTGAATAGGAAACGCTATTTGAAAATTATTCGAAATTTTGAATACTTGCACAATACTAATTTTTTCCTTTTGCATTAATGCTGCTGGGCAGTTGTGCAACACCGGTGCTCAGGCTTAAATATAGTGTGGTGTTTGAGCTAAGGTTTGGAGGGTGGCATGGTGTCTGGAGGGCTGCACAATTTTGATTACCTGCAATGCTCTAATGCGTAGTTGATGCTCAGCACATCAGTGTTTTCAGCTTTGCCACCACTGTTGGGGATCAAACAGAGAAACTTGTGTTTGGCTGGATAAAGGCTGTAACACACTGGTGGTAAGCAAGATGGTAAAGCACAGAAGAGTGTGGGTGTAAACCAGCTGGTGACGCATCGAAAGGAATAAAACCGCAAAATGTACAGGACACAGCAAGAGACAACTGTTCATTTAATGTGACCGCTTCATGGTGTCTGTTGCTGTGTCCTCTTTGTATTGCGGTTTTATTATCTTTTCAATGGTAAAAGCACACCAGAGACGTGATGAGGCAAGCTGATATGTGTTGCCCACACGTCTCTTCGTTTTGCTGGTAGTCGCGTGATAGGAGAGGAGATCTCAGGTGGTAGGAGATGAGTCACATGATACGAAAGAACTCGCACATGCAAGGTGGTGGGCACTGTTTGTGTCTGTGTGTTGTATGCAGGGTGCCTCGAATGGCTCCTTTCTTGATGGAACAGCAGTAAAAGATGGACACCAATGTCGAGCTTACCGACTCTCTACATCTATGTTGTTATGACGATGCTCACACACAAAGTGCTGGTGGTACAGAAACAGCATGTTGAGCTGCAGAGAAACTTTGCCACTCTGCAGCAGAACTTGTTGAGAAATGGCCACGCACAAGCAGTCAGCAGTTTGTGGCAAGGTACAGTGCAGGTGTGTGTGTTTGTACACTGCAGTAAAACCTCATTATAACGAAGTTTATTGGGAGTGGTAATTACTTTGTTATAACCATTAGTTTGTTATAACCAATATCAATTTCATCTATAGGAATTTCAAGGGGAATTGCGATTGCTTCATTATATCCGATAGTTCGTTATTCTGGTTTCGTTATAACGAGGTTCTATTGTATCACCATAACCACCGTGCCAATGTACTATGTAGTGTTAGCTTTTTGATACATGTCATTGTGATGCCAAACAAAATGCATTCCTGGGCCAGTTGGTTTGTGATTGATTTCTAGGAAAGTGGCGCAATCAAAGATAAGGCGGCAAGGTGCACTTGTTTTTGTTGCCTTGTCTTTTGTTGTGCTGCTTTCCTAAAAGTCGTCGTGACGATATGTGATATGTGCTCCAAGCTAACTGCTGTAGTAGCGGTTTTTTGCAGAAACTCGCAAGGCCACTATGTGTGTGTCATTGTTGATGCCACTATTGCTGTGATGTCCGATAAACAGCAAACGAAAGCGAGTCTGGCACCAATCTCATCGCTGTATGGCGTGATTTTTGAGGCATGTTAGTTGTACGATATCTAGCTGGTCCTGTTAATTGTGTGTGACAGGACAGGTCGTTCTTTGCTTGTCTTTAATGGTGGTAATTGTTAAACAAGTGGTGGATGACTGCATCTTGGTGGAATCTTCTTCCAAGACTCTCAAGCTGTGTGATGGTGATCTTTGCTTAATGGTGCTACTCATGTGAAAGAAAAAGAGGTATATTTATGCTTGTATATTTAATGGTGATGCTTGGTAAGGATGCTGTGGACGAAGTAGCTGTCACACATGGCTACCACTTCTGGCAGACTTGTGCTGCACGTGTGGTCATTCAGACTCCACTGAACGTCTCATAAAGTGGTTTATGACCTGTTAATGATCTGTCAGTCCGCGGCATCTGATGCTTGTAAACAGTGTGATGTGCCAAACCAATGTGTGAAAAAGAAAGCCAACGTGTAACTACTTGTGACATGTGATGCTTGTTGTTAGTGTGGTGGTGAATGTTTACTCTGTATATGACATGCTGCAGCAAACAATATCCTTGCACATTTCCTTGCACATTGACATTACGAATGGTTCTCATGAAAGGCTAACAATCTTCGGGAAAATTCGTGCTGCATTTTTTGTCGGTTATGACCACATGAAAACAACAGACAATGAAACCAGCCATAGCATGGTATTTCACTTGTCCTGTTGTTAACTGGCTTGCTGTATTTAACGACTCCCTGTGCCTTACAAGATAACGACTATGCAATTCTTTAAATTATGATGGTGGTGTTCTCTTACACAATGTACCTGTTATTCAGTGGCAATTACAAGTGACAAGTGAGAATGACAAGTCAATGAGAAATGGCATAACATTTCTATGTTTCTTTAACAAGTGTCTTGTTCGTGTCTGTAAGCTGTTATGTTTGTATCTAGTCTGTATGTAAATAAACTTGTGTACAAAACTTGTAAGATAGTACATTCTTTCACATTTACTACGGTTAAAAGCAGCTCAAAATGAAAAATCACTCCCATATCTTTATTCATCATGCCCATATAACGTACACTCATAGCATTTTTATCATATACAATGTAGTACTTCAAGCTGGATAAGAGATATAGGGTCCAACATGTTGCTGAGCATGTAAAAATGCTTCAGGAAAACCAGAATACTGCTTTGTAAGGTATCTGGCAAAAGAGCAAACGTCACTGCCTTTAATTGTTACACATATGTTCTCCATTCCTAGAAAATACTATATTGTATAAATGCTAAATTCTTTTATAAAGCAGTTCAATATATGCTGTATAAAGTATCATTTAAAAAGTATACACTGTGTCTCCAAAAATATTTATGGGACATTTAAGTTCGCCACTATAACAGCAGTCATACGCTATCCGTTATTCATTGAAAACAATGTCATCTCCACATTACAAACGTGTAGGTACATGGCCTTGTGGTATAGATGTAAATTCCAAACTTTGTACTTATTGCTAGAAAAGCTTGCTCATAAGTATACAATTCATGCTTTGACATTCTACATTACAGCAGATGTAGTGGCCAAATCATTGTTATCATCAACAGCCTATCTTATGTCCACTCCTTTCCTGTGCTGTGCGAGCCGATTCCATTCGATACTTGTGAATTTCGTCACCCCGTCTTACTCTCTGTCATCCACGGCTACGCTTACCCTCTTTTGGTATCCATCCTGTTGTTCCAACTGTCCATTGGTTATCTAGCCTTCTCCTCATGTGGGCCTGCTGTGAGCCTAAATTTCAGTGTGTTTCGGAATGTAGAACTACCAGAACAATGGGTCAATGTGCCAGAAACACACATGGGAACAAACAGCAATTCAAAGTCCCATCCTTTATGCCTAAACTTTACTGAAATTCGGGTGCGTCAAGGTTCTTCATCTCAAACTCTTGCAGCTTACTGCATTATAGGAAGTGATATCATTCACAGTGGCCATCATTTAAGTGCTGCACCCTCTTTTAAAGTAACCTTAACATCTCTGTTGTTTACATAAATGTGCTCATCTTCTGCATTCCAGTATACGGAACAGTTTTTTGTAATACAGTTAAGCTTCAATATAACGAACTTCAATATAACAAAATCCCTGATATAACAAACCGTTAGCCTTTTAACAAGCTGATGTCCCCCATACAATTAAATACATTTATCCAGAATTTCGATATCATGAAGCTTTACTGCTGCAACAGAGCAAAACTGAGCCAATAGACTGATACTTACTGCTGGTGCAAGTAGTCTAATGGGCAAGTTGCATGCGGTCTTCACATGCGCAACTATCAAATTGTGCTCTGGCCGCTGAAGTAAATTGCAGATTTTACAGACTTCATTATATCAATGTTTATCTGTATACTAGGTTACGGTACGCTGAGTGATATCTTGAGATGCTTCACACATTTTCATGTTGCATGAGCACTTGTATTGAAGAAACATTAGAAAAGGCAACACGTTAGAAGTTACAGCACAGCCAATAATCCACACCATCAGTGTAACAGAATATGCTTGGTTACTGGAATGATATTTGTACATTTTCCTGGTTGAGGTCTACACTGCCGGATGGCACCACATGTCAAGCCGACTAACACTTATTTCTTCTTTAACCCAGTAATCTGCAACTGCTAAAACATTTGTGGAGAAACGTAAGCTCTCTATAATGAATCTCAAACTCTTGCAGCTGACTGCATTATAGGAAGTGATATCATTCACAGTGGCCATCATTTAAGTGCTGCAGCCTCTTTTAAAGTAACCTTAACAACACCTGTTGTCCAAAACATTTCAGTAAAGCAATGCCCGATGGTTGGTTAAAACTACAGAGCATTTTGTTCTGCTTCTAACAACCACTGTAATGTCGTAGTTGTCTAGTATGTAAATTTGAATGGCTGGTAATCACAGATGCTGAAGAAATAACAAAATAAAAAGAGGCCAGCACATTAAGGCCTTGCTGATACGACTGTAGGACCCTGGATCACAGAAAGAGGTCCCACCAGAACTGCACCCAGGTGGGGACTTCATTAGGGGCTACAGTCTATAATAACTTTGATGGCACCGCCTGCACCGGTCTTAGCGGTTTGGAAGGCTTCAACTGTAGACGCAAGCTTGAAGCGATGAGTCACCAGAGGCTTGACGTTCACCTTGCCTGACGCGACCATTGCGAGTGCCGTGGGATAACTGTGAAACAGTTGACACAATTCTACACATATTTGCCTACGCAAACCAGATGAATAATAACAAGAACGATGATGGCTGTACAGAAATAAAAGTGATGAAGTACGTCAAATGTGCTTGCAGTATAAAGACGTACGACAGAGTGCAAGCATAGTGAACAGATATGTGTAGTTGGCTGGCTGTGATCAACTACTACAGACGTTGCATCAACGAGTTTTCAGGTCAGTTGTTTTAGCAGGTGCTTGCTCATCTCAATGGTTTGACATTCAATAAATCTGACTGCAATTTTTTGTTTGTGCCGTAAACAAGATAGAAAAAATTGTTGCTTGACTCATTTACAGCAGAGAAAGTGGTGCACACAACCATAGTGCAATCACTGTGCGAGTGCTCACGAGAAAAATCGTGTGGTTGTGTGCCCGTGAGGACCACAAGAAAAGCAAAATGACTGACAAACTTTCACTAATCCTTCAACATATTGCTGCCAAGAGGTAGCTGATCTTTGCACTTCTCAAGAAAGAAGACTTGCAAGCACGGTAGCACAGTTCAAATGCAGTGCACCACTACAGTAGAACCTCGTTATAACGAACCCGGATATAACGAACTATCAGATATAACGAAGTAATCGCAATTCCCCTTGAAATTCTTATAGATGAAATTGATATTGGCTATAACGAACTAATGGTTATAATGAAGTAATTACCATTCCCCCTTCAAGTTCGTTATAACAAGGTTTTACTGTATTTGTATGTATACAACAGCATCCACCTGTGAACAGCTGAAACCGCACCACAGTTGGCAACAAATGAGCGAGTGTGAAGTGGTCACCTTCCGAGAAATTAGAAACAATATGTAAACTTTTGAAAGTGCAACAAACAGAAATTGCTAAACTGCCTACAAAACAAAATCATACTTACTGCCATACCGATTAGTGAACGATATCCATGTGCTAGCCAAAACAAACCTTGGAATGTAAACCGAAGTTTAATGATGCCAAGAATAAAAGTGCTTGAATCTTCACAGGCTGAGAGCACTTGCTGAGCAAGGAGGGGTTGAGGAGGCATGTTTTTAAACATACCGACTGTACTGCAAATGTATGGGATTCACCACAGCACACAGGCCTGTTTGCAGCACTGTATATTTACATCACCAATGCTCAGAAGATTAACATTTGACTTGAAAAGGTATTATAAACATTTGAGAAGTGCGCGTAAATGCCAGTGGTTCCTAAGTTCGAAAATTTTAATCCTTTCATAGGGTTTCAGAAGCTTCTGGAAAATATATCCACTGAATGCTAACAGCAAGAAACTTTGGTGCACTTTATGACCAATGTTCCGAGTATGTGCCTTTGTTGTGCTGGTTTGAACATCACATCAAGTGCACCTATCTCAGGAACTACAATTATGAGTTGTAGTAGCTGCACTTATAGGCACTGCCCTTTAACCCTTTGGGCCCTGGTGGTGTCATTTGACACCACAAGAAAATGCTCGTTAAGGGGCCTTGAAAACAGAACTACAACTGTCGATTTTAGTGACAAGATGACATTTAGGAATCCCTACTGCCATCCACATGATTACCTGCTGCGTGTTTTTATGCGGGCAGCAAGGAAGAAGAAAATACCGCCGCGAAACCCTTGCACGCGATGCGCCACGTGAGGTCTGAATTTGAATGGTTCTATCTCAATAAATGCATGGATCCACGCACTCCAATTTTTATATGTTGTTTGCTATAACAGCCTTAGTGCACAGCCTCCTGAAGTTTTGTTATGGTTAGCACCAATTTTTGGTAAATCCTCGTTATCCCTATGTGCGATTTTGACACCGTCAGGGCTCAACGGTTGCGAATGAAACCCATAGAGTTACAAGAAGCCCACTGTTTTTTGTTCGCTACGTCTGTTTTATCGCATGTATGTTCGTGCCAATAGTGTTGTTTCACAAAGAACATGAAAATGAAAATATCTCCAGATAAGTCAATGTAGCCGCTAGCGCGCTGCTCCAGAAGGTCGGTAAGGGATGTATACATGCCCGATGTAAATAAAGGCGAACTCGATAAAGATAAGGAGGTCACGCGCCTTTGTTTGGCCATCCCCGTGGAAGAAAGAGCCGGTCCTGATTATAAGCACGGCATTTGAATACAGTGCATGAAAAATATTTATTATACAGTCACAGTTTTCGTAGAGAACCGTCATTATCCATTTGATTGCAATGCGATGACGTGCGGCAAAGGCAACCGCCGTTTCAAAGGTGCGCAAGAGGCAAGTATGAATATTTTTGATGTTACCTTGCATCCATCCATGTACACTCGGCTTTATGTAACGTGCACGCATACACACATGCATTCATATGCTCATACGGCGCTGGTTACCACCCCCACCCTTTACCTGACCCCAGGTCTGGAACCATGGCTGGAACCCATGGTCCATTTGTGTCTGTAATTACTAAGGAGACGCTTCACAGTGTTAAACTCGTGCACGTAGCAAATATATCGCTCAAATAGGCCCTCATACCACTACAGTAATTTGGCACCAACGTGTGTCATTTTACAACCTTTGAGCCCTGATGTACGATTTTGACACTATAGTGCTAACTCGTTAAGTAGATTGCCCACATGGTTCATATTTGCAAGGGATGTTATTTAGCCCGTAGATGCATGAAAAATCACGTTGGATAAATTCTGCACTGAAAATAAAAAATCCAGGGCTGAAAGGGTTAAGCAAGGCAGGCTAAGTGGCAGCACCTTTTTTGTTTTTTTTTTGTGGAGGGGAAGGGAAGAGAGAGAGTAAGGAAATACTAATCAGAAAGGTGTTGCCACTGAAATTCATTGATAACAAGCTGCACCTTTGGCACAGATGTGGGTTTCCATCTTTTGCGAGAAATAGCCAGACTAAGTGTAGTCAATCCATGTCGTTATTGATGATTATCACAATGACAAATTAAGACAAGGAAAATAATTTACTACAGCAAGCCAATTCATTTTATTGAGAAAAGACTGAATGTTGCTTAAGAGTACAAGGCCAAAGCTTCCACTTCTCGAATTGAGCTGAAACCTTGAAGACCACAAGTAAGCATAGCATCATAAATTTCAGACTGCTTTCTTGTTATATGGGATGGGTTATCACAGGAGAAAATTCTTGAAACTTGATGCACTCTGTCTTTGATTCTCACTGTGATCCCCTTTGCTGACTGACAGACAACTGGATCCGAGTACAGTACACACTGTCAAAATTCATTACATTAAGGTGAGCTGTTGCAGGAACTTCAGTGTTGTGTCAAGGGATGTGTTTTTATGCCTGTTCAGGGTACACCAGTTAAAGCTTACTGTTAGTACGTATTCCATCAGTTCAGGCTTACATCTGTCGAGGCTAACGTCTGTGTCTGTTCAAGCTTGCCACCACTTTTGATTTATGGTAAAAGCGGTCACTGTGCTCTTCCAACACCACAATATAAAAATGCAGTTTCAACTTGACAGAATAACAATTCTGAAAACATGCGGAGGTGAACATGCAAGAACTGTGTAGCTGTGAATGACACGCTTACCAGTTTGCATAACGGAAGATTCCGCGGATGTCGATTTCGCGGCAGGCGGCATCCACCAAGGGCACCTTTACCTCGTTGGGTCCCATGCCAATCAGAACCAGAGTGCCTCCAGATTTTGTGGCCTGCGGAAAGAGCGTGTGACCATGGATGTGGGCTATTTATAAGGTTTAATGAGGGGTTCCTCCTGAAAAAGGCCTATATGAAGTTGTGCAGTCCAACAGACACACACACATGCAAAAGGAGCCAATGGACAGGTACTAAACTTCTATACTGCATCAGTTGAATAAACAATAGCACAGTAAAGGGGTAAGACAAAGAAGACATACCACAAAGCAGTTTAAACAGGAGACACTAACTTTATTTAGACTGGTAATTATGGAAAGGTAATGGACTATGTACGAATGAAACCAAAACAACCATATTTCTAACACCGCAGAGAAACACAACAACCAACACTTAAGCTTGCTTCCTACCCACATCTTCAATGTTAGTTATCCATGCTTCATTATGCCTTGTTTTATGGGTGATAGAAAACGAGCTTTTTGTTAACGGGGTTTAACTGGGTTCGTTAAAACATCCCTGAAACACTTTTTCTGACATTGCATCACTGATTAGACTATATGTCATTACCAAGTCATTTACACCATAAATTATGCAAAGCAGAGTGCAACAAGGCAGCTAAAGACTTCCTGCTTACCACTGTTGTTCCTCAACTAGCTTAGCTGCTGGATGCACTTCAGTAACAATTATGCCTCCTGCGTCAACTGCTGTGCCAAGGTTCTAGTAGTGATATGGCATTGCCATGTTCGGCAGGGGTGGTTGAAAACTTTTTAAAATGAGTCGCGTAGGTCAATCAAGGTGCGTAGATTTAAAACCCTGTAGTAAATTACACACTTAAGGTGTAGCACTCCTAATGATCAGAAGGATTTTAGGTATCAGCGCAGTGTATTTGTACAAAATCATGAAAACCATGTCAGGGTGCCTGTAAACACTGGGCTACAACAGATGTAACAGCATGGAGTTAGGAATGTGTAGTGTACAGGGACCCCAAGGGGCCAGATGCAACCTGATACTCTTTGTACTCGAAGTTCATAGATGAGGAAAAAGGTTGTAGATGCTGAAAAAAAAGAAAGGAGGACGCAGAAGAACCGTGCAGCTATAGTGTGAAACATGGTAAGGAATGACGGCACCATCCCTTGGTGCATGTAACAAGCAGATTCCCACTTTTACTTCTAGACGAAATGCACAATCTTCAGAAATGAAGGCACACACAGTCAAGATCCACTGGCTTCACTGTTGGTTAGGTGACTTAAACAATGTTATTTTCCTAATATTCTGTGGAACTGATCTACCATCGCTCAGAAGCATTCACACAGGCATAGCAAACATAATGATGCAGGTTTGACAGGCCTAGGCTAGCTCAGAAGAAACTTGGCTCACTCAAAATTTTGTGGTAAGGCAAGCCTCCTGCTTAGCAGTCACTTACCACCATGCCAAGCTGGGTGGACGACTCGGCGCCCGTACATTCGATGGTGACCTCGGGCAAGTCGCCGAGCAGGCGAAGGATTTCCTGCTTGGTGTCTTGCACAGTCTTTGAGGCAACGCTGATAACAAAGTCAGCGCCAAGACCCTTTGCCACCTGAAGCCTGCTGCTTATGATGTCTGCCAAAGAAAAACAGACAACTGTCCATAACAAGTATTTATATCGCACAGATGATACCACATTGTAAGGCAACTAATCTAATTCAAGCTTCTATAAATAAACCTATGAACACATTGAAGAAGCGTTTATCCATGTTACAAATGCTTGCACAGGCCAAGCACGAGCTTGTACATGAAATATTGTGATGGGCTGCAAGTGCAAAACCTTAAATAAAAATTCAATGCAAATTCGTCTGAGACAACACATCAGAAGTGGTTTAGCAATTCATCTTGAAGCTGCAAAACCTTTCTCATTTATTACTCAACCTAAATAACAAACTAGTGCAAGTAATAACTACTAGGAGCACCAAACTATCTTTAGGTGCAAAGTGCAAGGATCAGCGCTAACCTCTGCGTCATTGCACACAGCGTATGAAACAGAATGGCCGACTGCTGGAGCAGCTGTAGGCAAATACCTGTACATAAGGTGTTTACTATGGGCACTACATGCTGTGCTGCTATTATTCTTTACATGGAAATAAATCTTATTTGCATTATAGATGATGACCTGATAGCACTGCGGTTTATAAACGGAATGTAGAAAATAACCTGACAAGTCAGATTTGTTGTGAATTTATTGCATGCAATTTTATTCTCCCAAAGTTATTTCAATAAGTAAATAAGTCAATATTCTAGATTAAGTTATCACACAGAAAAAAGAAAAATTGGAGGCGATAATCAGAGCACAAGAAATGTAAAAAATTCAGGGACACGCAAAAATGGCTTCGTGTGGATGAATGAACAAAAAAATGAATGGATTGGTTTTATTTTCTGGTAGCGCGGTGCACTTCGCTAGAAGATTCGCCGAGGCTTTATAAAACAAAGCCGTTCTTTCATGTGATGGCAATGTTGCACATGACTTGAAAAGTATTTTTCACAGTTGAAAAAGAATTTGTTCATAGTCCTCCAGTAAAAACGGGAAGCCGTATCCCTCAACTCAATGCAATTCTGTCCGCACTGGGGAGCAAGCTCAAAATTACTTGCAGATTCAGCAAGTGCAATTCATTCTACAAGCGGATGAATTCATATGTACAGGTGCGACACAAGCTGCTGTTCAAGTGGAAGAGAACCACTTCTAAAATGAAAAATTGTGCTGCGGTTGCTCTGAAGTTCTCCTCACTACAGCTAGGAGTTGCACTCTTTGAGAGACTTAGTCGACACCCACCTGTCATGATGACACGGCTTGCTCCCATGGCTTTTGCTGTAAGCAGGCACACAAGTCCAATGGGACCTGGATTATCAGATACAAAAGACGCGATGGAGAAAAAGTTAAGAATACCACCACATGCTGACCATTAAACAAAGAGGAAGCACGCAGCACAACACTGTGAATACATAGTCAAACACTGATGTGATTAACAGTGGGACATAATGAAGACGTAATAATGCAATATTTGGTTGTGTCCAACATATGGTCTGGTGGAAGGCATGAGACCAAAGATGACAAATGCTTCATGAGGGCCTTGCACCTTATAGAGCACGCAATATCTCACATTTTGCAGTCATATTAATGAATATGCTGATACTGAAACAAGGAGTTCCGACCATAAACTTCTCTATGTCACAGCAGATGCTGTCCTCACAATGGCGGAACCAGTGTAAGCATTCGGCCGCCGAGAACGTCCTCCTCTTTTCTCGAAAGTAGCGCACCCTGCCCTATCGAGAAGCACTGACCCTCTTTATAATAACATGAACAGAAACAGCTGCCAGAATACGTTTCAAGGCATCTCATTTAGCTTTGTATTGTATAAACTCAATTGGGTTCACAAGACCTTAAGCAAAAGATAAACCAGAGCAAGGTTGAAAATTGGGTAAGTTGGTAACCTTTCATTTTGAAGTCTGAAACAGCGCACAAGAAACGAGGGACACACGGAAAGTAACAAGTAGAGATAAGAATGAAAATCATGGTGTTTGATGAAATGTTGACTCTTTAATTGGGCTGTTTGGAACTGGGCTGCGTAGAGGCATCACGTATTTGTGACATCAGGCAGTCTTGTCATTTTACTACTAACAACATATAACTGCATAGGTCTGTACTTCATATATGTCCTTACGGTACATGTTTGAAATACCCTGTGCATTCGAAAGTACCCTAAATAGAAATTGTTTTGCCACCATTACAGGACAGCTAATGTAGTACACTTGTAATTATAATACAGAGCTGCAAGCAGACATCGGCATATGAAACTAATGCAGGTGATGGTGTGCTTGAGATAAATATGTTTATTATTGATGACGATACACCAAGGCTGTTTTCCTATCGAATGCAACTTGATTACAATAAGGGTCTACACTACAGTTTGTACCAGGTGAGCAATGCTGCAAAAGTTATGCGCGTGCCGTTGTCACACAAATTGTGGCCTGCGTATTTTTATAGTACACTAGCTCTTAATTTGCAACGCTCCTTATCGCATAAACTGCTTCATATGCTACGTAATTACAACCTTTGGATATAAGGTAAGGACAGATTGAGAATCACTATTTATGCACTTTTGAGCTTTCAGTACGCGATTTATTATGCTACAATCACAAGTGCCTGTGGCTGTTGGTCGCAGAAATTTCACTCTGCTTATTTGGTGAGTACCAGGCTCATATTTGTAGCTTCTACCACATATGCTATGGTAGTATCTCTAGATTTTAGAACACAGAAGAACAGCATGCTGTTATGTCAAAGTACCTGACGCACCTCTACTTCACGTGCGAAACTTCCTTGATAACAAATTTGAGCAGTGATGGTAGCCTCTTGCAGCTCAGGTTGAGGGTATAGTAGCAACCGTGGCGTCTAAGTAAACTAGGTTCGTCAGTGCAGTCGCACACTTAAAATGCTGCATATAAGTTTATGTGCCTATTTAGTTGTATACATGAGTTCACAAATTCTGTCACTTTGCCACCTTGTTTTTCTAAGATGTGGAGGCGGTCAAGTTGTATTTAAATTGCAGCTTTTTCTTTTTCACGAATTCCACACTACATACAGTAAAGCCTCGTTATAACGAAATTGAAGGGGGAGTGGTAATTACTTTGTTATAACCATTAGTTTGTTATAACCAATATCAATTTCATCTATAGGAATTTCAAGGGGGATGTCAACTACTTCGTTATATCCAATAGTTCGTTATATCCGGGTTCGTTATAACGAGGTTCTACTGTATTTCATGCTTGTTTCATGTACGAGTATAAAAAACGTAAACGACGTAACCAATTGTAATGAAATGTACTCCAACTCCAACTAAGCCGCAGGCAACTGGATCGCTGATACCCATAAAAAGCAATGATTGAGAGACGAACCTGCACCGCATATCAGCGCTGTCTGCCCGATTTGAAGTCGTGCTCTGCGGCAGGCATGGACTGCCACCGACAGCGGCTCCAGAAGCGCAGCTTCTTCGAAGGACACGTGGTCGGGCAACCTGCACAAAATTAAAACATCCCCTTCACATTCAATTATGTTACAGTACACAATTCGGGTGAGTCACATTCATTAAAGGAGCAATCTCTTCATAGTTTTCCATAATTTCTTTCCAGAATTTTTCCGAGCTTCTAAGAAAGTACACAAGATTTGAAATGCTACTACATGACTACACTCGCAAGCAAATTTCCTTGGAGTGCTGTGGAACCTACAGAACGGGATAAAACTAGGTGTTATGTTTTGGCAAATTCCAAAACATAGCACCTAGTTTTACCAGTAATTTTCTCAATAACGTTGCTCAAACCTTTATTGTGACACAAAAGCGCTTATGGGAAGTCGTGAAATAAAATTAATGTGCACTTTTCAAAAGCTTCTTTCATTTCTGACAGCACCACATTCTCTGCGTGTCTCTTCTACGCAGAAAACTTGGGCCATCGCAGCCCCCATCGAGCATGGTAGCAAATTGGCCGTTTCATTCTCCAGTAAACGGACGCGCGGATGTGATAAGAGGTTAAAACGTCTAAGCACGTGGTTCTCAACATGTGCGTGAACCATACACGGTGAAAACAGTCCAAGCAGATGGCTGACAACATGTATGCTCCTGTAAGGCACCAACAGCCTCAATTGTTGACGTATCCTGTGTGTCAGACTGTAGCCGAGCTCTTCGGCATGAGTGTATGCACAATCGCCCCAACTAAAGCCAAAGATGTGTGAGCTCCAGTTGCATCCCAAAGCGCGAAGGGCCAAGTTTGTCAGGTATATGCGGTAAACGCACAATGCTACAAGTGAGCAAAACAAAACTGAAACTGAAGTCAGCAAGGTGCCGAACTACCAACAGAAATGTTCAAAAACCCTGCCTGCGTACCCTCACCTCTACTGCCAAGATTTGTGGTCGCTGAGTGTCGGCACCCTCAAACATGCTAAGACAGACTGATTAATGACGCATGCAGACAGTACTGGACACTCCTCGAGAGATGTGGCCATACCTTTCTTTCCCTTGGCCTGTTTATGCATGTGGTCTGCGTGGGTCCTTGAACATTCATTCGTAGCATGTCTGGGGTGCTGATGTCACCGCATACAAGTTCCTAGTCTTATAATACTTTTTCAAACCTCATGCCCTTTCTTAGAAGCCCAGAAAAATTAAAACCACTGCGCCTATTGTCATGAAAATACACCATTCAGACACTAATTCGCATGCTCCACAACATCCACACTGAACATTTTGCAGGTGAGGCATTTAAGATGTGGTTAATTAATTAATATTATTCAATTGTCTGAGCTCAGTGAGGAAAATAGCCTGAGATGGTCAAGATGACAGTAACAATAGCAATAGGGTTGCAGCCTTGTAACATGCACATGAATTTTTATGAACCCTGGCGCAACTTAACTGTAACATCTTGTACTATATACATAGCTACATACACACACACTCACACATGCACAAACAAATATTAAAGGGATTAAACACCTCCCCCGACCCGCAAATAAGATTCCTGGCTATGCTTCTGCGTTCTTCGTCACATGTCCCTTCTTGTCAAGTGACAAAGTCATTGGGTTTCCTTTTTTTTAGTATAGAAAATGTAGGAAGAGAACTACTGTAAGCTGGAGAAAAAGGCAAGCGTGGCAAAGGGTTGGGAGTGTCGCTTTTAAAATATTGAACCATCTCCCTGGCTTACTGCTATGTTACCTACAGGAATGTGCCCTTGTGACAACTGCTGGCCAACTTTATGCATCCCAAATTATTTTTAGAAATATTTCCAGATCAACAATATTTTTTTCAGTGCTCCTTGGAATCGGAGCATTAAACCAACACAAGAAACGCATTCAAAACAGCACTCTTTTTTTCTTGTCTAACATAAAAAAAAATGAAGTATATAAGAGAAAGTCCAGTTCACTGCATGGGTTCACACCTACTTTTGCAGCACTGTAGTGCAAATTAACACAGTTGAACCCCTTTACAAGAGGCACGAATCAGGGAACAGTTGCTGTCCCTTACATGAGGAGTCACTTATAAGCAGAGATAGGACGGACAACCATTAGAGAGAATAATGCCTCTTATAACCAATTGTCTCTTATATCAGTGTTTCTTAGAAAGGGGTTAAGCTCTATCACACTACTAGGCACACGGACTTGTTCAGCTTGTCAGTTGGTAAGAACAATTGAGACATTTGGATTGGATGACCACAACTGAACGGCGGCTTCTCACCGTCCTTCAAGAGGAAAATGTATAACAGCCACTTCTTACTGGTACTAACATATGGGGCACAGACTTGGAGGCTCACCTAAAAGGGTTCAACATAAACCAAGTACGACACAGTGAGCCATGGAGTGGAAAATGGTAAGTGTAATGTTAAGAGACAACAAGAGAGCCAAGTGGGTCAGGCAACAAATGCTTGTTAATGACACCTTAGAAGAAACCCAAGAAGAAGAAATGGGTGTGGCCAGGAAATGTAATGAGAAGGCAAGATAGTACTAACTGTTAGAGAAGGTAAACTGTGGCGGGGGGTCGTAGTACGTTAGGTGGGCAGATCAGATCAAGAAGCTTGCGGGGATGCTGTGGTCGCAGTTAGCAGAGGACCGAAATAATTGGAGAACTATTTCTAGCGGCCACTACAATCCTTTGGCCTGTGGTGAGTGTAGACAGGCTGATGATGACGACTTCAACTAGCACTTGGCAGTGGCAGCACGCAATGTGTGTATGTGCTGAGCTAATGTGCAGGAAGTAAACAGTTGTGGGATGATAGATGTGCAAGACAGAAGGCACTGACTTGTAGCAGAAGTCAGCAGCGTGCGTGTAGAACCGAGTGAGGGTTCCATGATGTGGCGGTGTGGCACAGAAGACAACGTCCGGACAGAGGTTGTACCGGCCTTCCTTGCAGAAGTTGCAGTAGCGACACGGCACCCCAGGTTCGATTGCCACACGGTCACCTGGCAATTGGCCAGGCAATCATCAACAAAACGTATGCAGCATGTGCAAGAAAGCGGCGAGAAAAATGTTGAACACTGAATGTCGCTGGTGCAAAAGATTTGACAAAAGGAGCTGTCACCATCAAGGCCCTTTATCAAAATGATAGCTCCAGTGACATCCTCTATTCAACGCTTTCTCGTCATCTCTAATCCTTATCATAAACACTTAAAGAAACTGTGCACCGCCTGGAAATTTCTTTTTTGTTTTGGTTGTAGGAAAAGTGAGACCAACATTGAAGGAAACGAGCAAACTTGTACCACATAAAAAAGAATAATATTTCTAACTTGGCCCAAAAGTCCAAGAGAAAATTTTCGGTGGTGCCATCCATGGTGACGTGTGTCAAAATCGAGTGTAACGAAAAACGAAGAAATAACAATGCAGGTTCACTTACCTTGCTTAAAGCAATAATTTATTACTTATTAATTGTATTTTACATGCATCCAGTAGCATTCCCTCACGATGGGAAGTAGCTTTCATCTTTAAGCTAACAATGCAAGAACCTCTATCTTTGTTGAAAAACCTTCCCCTTTATGGTCCTCTTCTGCATGCAATTAATATTGCATACAAAAAGAGTAACCACGAAGATAAAAATTATTCTGTTTTAATAACCCCTATTGACTTTCCATCGCAACCACTGCATGTTTATACACTTCAAACGGTACACTTTCTATTGCGATAAAAAAGAGGAAGTCGATAAAGGATGGTAGAGTTCCTTTAAACTTTGTGGAGAAGATGAGATGTGAACAGATATATGGACACACAAACATAGCGGTTTGTGCGTGTGTCTATGTATCATTTGACATCTCGTCATCTTTGCACAGTCCACCTTATGGGCTTCTGTAGCACCAATCTGCCAAGCACATGCTTCTCTATGATACACCTGATGTCACAACTTTCTCATGGTATATCACTGTTCATCGCATGACATGTGGTGATCACTGCATGGACAAATATGACCACAGTAATGAAGTTGATCTCGAACAAGGAATGTCACTCACCAGGCTTCAAGTGCTTTACGTTCTTGCCAGCTTTGACTACGGTGCCACTGGATTCATGGCCGAGGACCATTGGCTCACGCACAATGAAATTGCCAATGGCTCCGTGCGTCCAGTAGTGGACGTCCGAGCCGCAGATGCCAACCGAGTGCACCTGTATTTGGACATCTGAAGTAGCATGAAAGACTGCAGTTAGTTCCGTGCAGGAGAAGCCGCAACACGGTTACAGTTGCAACTAGTAACTCACAGCATTATTTTAAAACTCGTGTACGGCTCGGAGGTGGTATTTTAAGCGCTAACACACACACAAACACACACACACAAAGAGAGAGAGGGGGGAGGGAGGGAGAGAAAACGAGGATAAAAACATAGGAAGTAAAGGTGGAGGACTTGAAGGAGGAGGAGACGGAGGAGAAAGAGAAGATGGAGGAAAGGAAGATGAACAACTAGAAGAAAATAGCGAGATAATTATAAGAACGAAAGACACAAACAGTCGAGCTTACGCTGTGACCATTCTGGCTTGGGTGAGCCTTTACCAATACAAATCTACCAAAATTATCGATTTGCTTGCACACCATTGCAATTCAAGTGCTACATACGCATGCGGATGAGTTCGGAAGCAGACAAAAGCGAAAACGTCCCAAGATATCCGCAGAGCGTTGAGATACAGCAAGCGCCAAAATTACGCACACATACCGTTATCACCAGGCTCTGGAATGGGCCGCTGTTCCTGAAATCGAATAAAAGCATAAGTAAGGCAGGAGCTATGAGATGCTGGCGAGACACGCATAAATTACGCGTTCAATTAGGTATATCAACACGTACCAATCGAATATCGTCTTTCTTGTAAAGCACAGCAGACAGGTTGTCGGCCTTGCCACCAGACATACTAGGCACTATGGCGCGTTGATTTAGATTTCAACACAACTAATTGACTTGGTTCGGTAAAATAAGCTAGCAGGACTGCCCAGTTCGTGGGCGTAGGCGCGTTAGGCAGCTGGAATAAACGTCTAGGCGCTTGAACTCCGATTGCCGTCAAGTGCTTAGCGCTCCACAGTGCAACTCCAAGGCCGCTTTTGCAGCCGGCACCAAATCGCACGTGTCACATCGTCGATGAAAACACGAGGAAAACAATGACGACAACGACTCCCCTGGCGATATCAACGCTCCGTGTACACATGGCGAGACAGCGAACCGCTGGGACAGCCGCCGCCGTCACGTGGTAACAGTTGTTTTGGTTTCGTTTTTCATGATTGTACAGGGAGGGCGCTGTCGTAAGGGCGCGTTGTTTGAAAAGAATGCTCGTAGATGGCGCGGGCGGGTCACGCTTATTGAATAACTAGAAATGTCTGAAAGTGCAGCCTGCATTAAAGAGATTTTCTTAGACATCCTTGGCTTGCGTGTGTTTGTGAGCAAACGAATGCGCACATATAACGCTGATGTCGCACGGCGCACTTTCGATCGCGCCAGAGCTAGATCGTGACCTAATTTCTCAACCATGATTGGTTTCCTTACGCAGCTCTCGCAAGAGAGCTAGCCAATCGTGATTAAGAATTTCGATTCGCGGATCGGGCCCGATCGCGATCGAAGTGACTCTTTGAAGTCGAACGAAGCGTGGTGCGATCGATTGACCGCATCGGTTCAATCAATACATTCTTCTTCGCCTCTAAGAGTTTCGGATTAATTTAGTTAACGCGCACGCTACGAATCCTTATGGTTCAACTACGCACAAGTGAAATCTCCCACCGGCACTTCATTGCAAGTCAAGATCCAGTGCATATATATATATATATATATATGGGTGGCCGGTGAACGGTTCTCCAGCGCGAGCAGTCGGTATTTTTCAATCAAGAAACTCGCTAGAAGACGCTGCCTGCGTCAAGCTTGTCTCTCGCGGGTGAGGGCGCGTTCTCGTTCTTTGCGAGCTGGTGGAGCGTTCATAGAAGAAAGAGCGTTTCCATAGTCAACGCGCGCCTTTCGCTCTCTCTCTGTCTCTCTCTCTCTCACACACAAGACAGCAGATGGAAGAGTGAGAGAGGTAGCGCGCCGGGAGGCACGCGTCGAGCGCGAGCGCGAGCCTAACGGCGGCGCGAGGTGGCTACATACATACGACGACGACTACTACTACAGAGGAGGGAACGACCCACACCCTAAGGGTCCGTCGCGGTGGTGTAGTGGTTAAGGTACTCGGCTGCCACCAAAAATACGCGGGTTCGATCCCGGCCGCGGCGGTCGCATTTTCGATGGAGGCGAAAATGCCAGAGGCCCGTGTACTGTGCGTTGTCAGTGCACGTTAAAGAACCCCAGGTGGTCTAAATTTTCCAGAGCCCTCCACTACGGCTTTTCTCTCCTATCTCTTTCGCTCCCTTTCCTCCACCCCCCACGGACGCTTAGCCGTGCTCCCTACATGGGCTGCAGAAATTAGCGTCCTTTCCTCAACCAAACCACAATCAATCAACAACACCCTAAGGAGCTTCGCCCCTAAAAAAAAGTAAATAAAATGCCAAATAATAGTAACATCAGTGACGATGATTTTTTTATTATTTTTTTCGGCGTTTTGCAGAGAAATTAGCGCCGCATTCTTCTAGGACATAGTGGGAGGGGAGTTGGTCGGCCTCAGGGGGGGTTACAACCCCCGAACCCCCCCCCCCCCCCCCGTCGGTACGCCACTGTATTCGCCTGGTGTGCGACCGATGGCGGCGCTGCGAACGGCGCCTGTATGACGTCAGAGCGGGGATTCGAGCGCTTTCGTCTGCTACGTAGGCCCAGCGCCGTGTTGAAGCCACCGTTGCGGTAAATCTCAACAAAAAAGCAGTTCAGTTGGTTATCTCGCGTATGGTGGCTACTGACGCTGTTCGAACAACCGTGGGTCTGCTTTTAACGTTCATTTAGAACTACGGCTCTGTTCTTTAGAACTGCGGCCGCTTGTCTCCGCGGCGAGTGCTGCGCAATGGTGAAGTACTGCTCTGTGCCTCAGTGTACTTGGTCCGCTCGTGAAAGAGGCGTTAGGTTTCACAACTATCCTAAGGACCCAAAGCTGAAGAAGAAGTGGATGGTCAAGCTCAGAATGGGAAAGCGCCCCACGCCTTCATCGACCGTGTGCAGCAAACACTTCGCGGTCAGTGACTAATTCTGCTACCCACCGTACGCGCCACTCTTCGGTAAGTTTGTGACCGTGTTTAAGCGCCTCGCCAATACTTAAGCCGTTTATTGCACGCAGGCTATAAGCATAGGCGACTTACACCAGGTGCGGTGCCGTCCCACAACCTGCCGCGAAGGCCCCTAGACAAGGAGCCGACGACGCGGCCTCCGAATCGCCTCGCGGGTAAGCGCGCCTCGTGAGCTCAGCTGAGCGGCGCAGGATGTATGAGACTACGGCTGCGTCTGGATGGTGTACATACGTATTTTACCTACGAAGCCACGAAGTCACCTACGAAGTCTCTTTTCATTTATAGAAATAATAGAAATGGTGCCGCAATTAAATATTTCATGGTGCCAACATTAAACATTCAAACTAGTCTCAATAGTGAATTTGCCTCTTAATTTAGAAACATTAACACAATGCAAAAGGCGATATGAGCTCGACACCAACTGCAGACCAGCAGTGAACATAAATTCTATGTTATGTTACACGTTGACATTGCCTCACTCTGCGTTGCACGAGCAGCGAGCATTGGCCACTTCACTGCTGTCGATCACGACAGAGACGTTGTGCGGTGGGTTGGTGAGTCCACTTGTTTGGAGGACGAGAGCGGCGACGGTGATGCGACCTCCGTTGACGGCCTCGACCGCGCATTCAACAACGTGGCCTGCGTCGTACACCGCCTCGCCCTCGATGAGACACCGCGACGATTCGCAAGCTTTATCTACATACTTGTAGATGCTCGAGAACGGCACGCTTACTGTAATATCGAAAGAAACACCCAAACTAATTAGTATCGTACGGCGGAAACAAGATAACGAGCGCGAACACTCACACATAGTTTCACTTTCTTACGAGCAGTGCGGTCGGTGGCATCGGCGCACTCGTCGGCCATCCGGGGGATTTCTTGGCCCTGTCGATTGGGCCGCAACTAAAACAAGTTCAAGATTACACTCGAAAACAATCGTTGCAGGCGTTAGTTGACCGTCGCGAGGCTGTTCGTTCGACAAAGTTCTCACGTGAAGCAGACGATACGCGTACAGGAGCAGCGGCTGCTGCAGCGCGGTTGAAATCGGAGTCCCCGGTCTGACGTCACACGCGAGAGGGCGCCACTCCAAGATCTCGAGGCCAATAGCCGTGCTCAATTACAAGAGGAGCACGATCCTTTTTGTCAACGTCTCCTCCTGTCCTGCCTGCAGAGGAGGTGACACGAAAGAGATTCTAGAGAACGCACGAGACTATGGAATTATGGCACCTGGTCGTAAGAAATTCAACAAGCAACGGACGAGGGACCGGCGTCGCTTACAGGCGAACACCTATCCTCATTTACATCAACTACACACAGCATGTATCCAGACAGGCACTCGGACGTGTCCTTGGTGCTCAGCCGCTCCAACGCTACCTCATATCATCTGCGGGAAACCAGTCTCTGTGGACTGTGGGCCTGCAAGACAAATACACGCGAGTGGTCAATGGAGGAGCGATCGACTTGCCGATCTGTCCCTGGGAAGCCAGCTGGCGACCCATGGTCAGGCCCGGTCTGGCCAGCGGGCCCTGCAAAAAGGGCCCAACTCGCTTTAATCCACCAGCTTCTTTGTGCCATCGAAGTTTATTTGGGCAAAAGGGGAACTCCGGCAGTTTTTTCGCCGTATTGAGTTATCGCTGTTTTCCAGTGGCAGTCATAGTCCTGTAGCAGCCAGGCTGGCTCAGTTCTCTCAGAAACTCACCAATAATTTTAAATAACCGAGTGAACAATGTGTTCAAACCGAAACCGAAACGGGCAGACGCTTTGAGCAGCCTTATGCGATGACGTCACAGGCTCCCCACCACCAGAAATATGGAGGGGTTGTCAGTGCACGTTAAAGAACCCCAGGTGGTCAAAATTTCCGGAGCCCTCCACTACGGCGTCTCTCATAATCAGATCTGGTTTTGGGACGTCAAACCCCACATAACAACAACAACAGAAATATGGAGGCAGTGCCCGAAAAACGAAAGCCGATGTCATCCGACAATATTTTCAGTTACGCCAGCTTTTCTGAACTTGACAGCGGAAGCGCTGAAGCGGGCGGGTGGTCAAGAGCCTTTGCTCTTGACCGCGCGCCTAATCGGGTAGGCAGCGTTGAAGGTAATGACGTCGAAACATAAGTTGGCCCGCGTGAGTATCCGCTAAAAATTTTTGACACCTTCAGGTAAGATAAATGACTTGCAACTGTCTGGCTTGGCATATATTACTACAGTACCGAGGAGAACGTATATTCAGAATTTCAATGACATTCACGGACACAGAAAAGCCGCCGGATTTGCCATTTAAAGGAGCACTGACACCAAATTTCGAAGCTGAGTTTACTCCACTATACAACTCTCCTATATGCGTAGACAGCTCTGAGCAAATGTTAAGCTCAGGAAATGCTGATAAGATATTTTAATTGGACGTCAAAATCAATATTCACATGGCGTGCCTACTGACGTCGACACTAGTATGACGTCAGGCTACAGTACGAATTTTGGTGACTTCGCGCAGCAGTATGACAAGCTGTGATGACGTCACGTACAAAAACATGCAAAATGGCCGCTCGTGCGTCACTCTAGGTCGTATGCTCTCGCCGTTCAGTCGCCGTAGTTGACAGTGCCCGTGAAGCGAGCGAGCGAAGTCGAATCACCCTCTATCTTCGTGTGTGCCCGCGTACAATCGGAAGGCAAGCTCTCTATGGCGCCGACATTTTGCCCCTGGAATGCCGCGGAGGTCTCGGAGGCCACCTTAGCTTATCGCAGGCTCCGGAGTCACGCCGACACCCACCGTGCGTGCCGTACGTTGCATCTTGCACAGTGCCGAAGTATTTTCTGTCGTCGCGGAGTCACTATACAAAATTTTGTACATTGTTTACCCCGCACTTGCTGCAGGCGCTGTGCGTGAGAGACCACTAGGCGAAAACGTCACGATTTTTTGCGGGAACACGTCATGAGGGCTCATTACTATGCACATACTGTGTCATGACGTCAGGCTACAGTAGAAACCGAAACCGGCTTTTAAAGGCATGCTGTAAATAAATTTTCACGGCGCGTTCACGCTTACCAATACGTTTTCTGGGCTCTGGAGGTCATGGCCTTTCATTTCATGCAAAAAAAACGCCAACTGAAAATTTTCGTGGCAGTACTCCTTTAAGCGAAAGTGGCTTTGAAAAAACGGTAACATAAGAATTACAAAATATCGAAAACTCGCTTATTCTCGTTCACTCTGCTATACGCCGAAACTGGAATGGGCAGGTAGGAATGCTCGAATGATATGATCCAAGAAATATCGGGACGTGTAAATTGAAATCCTCGCCATTTACGTCACGTTTAACGGCAATAAAACCACGTGCGGCTTATACCTGCATTGGATTGCGGTTATGAGCCAGACGTGATTGAATGTTAATAGTTACAGCTTAGGCCTAAATAAATTCACGTGATCTTCGACTGCCAAAGGTTGCAGGTTCCAACCCTTTGGTCCCGGCTTAGACTACCATATGTCTTGGCTTTCACATTTGTGTCTCGCTGGGGAGCTCCTAGGCATTTTCTCCCTCTGTCCATGATACTTGGGCTGCAGTGGGACGCGGGAAGAGTGCTAATTAGCGCTCAAGAACAGGGCAAGGAAAGATGGCGGCGATCATTGGGGATTTATAGCCCCCTCCCCGAAAATTCTTCAGATAACCAATGACTTGGTACCCGCACCCCCCCTCGTATTGGTAACACCATGGGTAACACCAACCAATATCGCTATTCTAGATAAACTGCTGGCTGATGATAAAGGCAGGGTGGCAAGAACTCCTATTGTTGGAACACGCATGGCCACATGGAAAAATAAGTACTTTTTCAGAAACTGGTGTTCAACCGCTCAAAGTGTAAAAAAATGAAGTAGCATGCGGTTATTAGTGCCCGAACGATATCACCCATTTACAGCGACAACAACGGTTTTCTGCGATGCTCCCAACTCTGTATTTTCACAACTAGTGTACTCGTCTAGCCGCTAGACAAATGGCAGGCGGAAACGACTTCAATAAGACAAACTTTCGACAATATAACAGAGAAGTCAGATGCACAGAAGCCACTCAGTTGCGCCTTAGCTCCACAGCAAGATGTGTTGTGGAAGAGAAAGAAGAACCAAAACAATTAGGATCCTTTGAATGATCCAGTAAACATTTCCCTTCAGTATCGCCAGGAAATAATCCCTCAAACAGAGTGCATGAAGTATTTAGGTGTGTTTTATGATCATAAACTGAGTTGGCGCCACCATATTGAGCACATTAAATGTAAGGCTACTCGCGCTGTTGGGATGATACGCAGACTTGGCCAGCACCCCTCTGGGTTACGCAGAGACACTCTTCTTATGATATACCGTATGTATGTTCGTCCGATTCTAGAATTTGGTTGCATTTTATACTCTGGTGGTCCGGCATACAAGATTAATCCTTTGGTTCTTTTAGAGCGAGAGGCTCTTCGGAGTTGTCTCAAGGTACCAAAATTTATTGCAAATCATGTTCTGTACCAAGAAGCCCGAATCCCCACGTTAGCTTGCAGATTCCGTATCCTCACTGTCAAAACATATTTGCAAATTTATGCGTCTGCACAGAGGCGATCACACTTCGTATTCTGCACTGAATCGTTAACATTTTTTCATGAGCCTTGGTCTCGCATATACAGACCTCAAGTTTTGTTTGTGCAGAATCAACTAGAGGCTTTAGATGTTAACATTTGCGATATCGTCTCAACGGATAAACCATTGGCCAATGCTAAAATTGAATTGGATAATATATTCCCTTCTAATGCCAAACTCCTACCTTCCAGATATTTAATAGGCTTATTAGAAGATCATTTATGTCAATTGGGAATTGATGATATAATTGCGACGGATGCATCCATGCGTGAGGAGAAAGCGGGAGTGGGCATTTTTTCAGAGACTTCCTCCTGGTCATATACCTTGCGCCTCCCGGATTATACTCCTATATTTGAAGCAGAGCTCTTAGCCATTCTTTTAGCCATTCGTAAACTTCCTGCACAAAATTCGGCAGTTGTTATAGTGACTGATTCGCTTTCGGTATGCACATCCCTCGCTTCAGCTTCTCCTTCCAAGTCTTCTGTTCTAAACACATTCATATCATTAATTCCTCCCCACGTGCGTGAAGTGCGATTGGTGTGGGTGCCGGGCCATCGTGGCATATTTATAAACGAGATGGCTGATGTTCTCGCGTGGTGGTCCCTAGATGGGCCGGTAATGTCCGTGGTGCCTACTACTGCCTTCGTTACTTTGTCGAGATTCCGAAAGTACTCTTTAGTTCAAGATTCTTTAAAAATGAAGTTACCAGTTGAAGAATATGGACATCTTTCTTTTGTTTGGGATAATAAGTGGTGTCCCTCTCGTAAACTGGAAGTGGCAATAACAAAATTTCGCTGTCGTATCCCTCCATTGAACTTTTATTTACACAGGTCTGGTCTGGTGCCATCTCCGCTATGCTGTTATTGTCGAGAGCCTGAAAACATTGATCACTTCTTAATTACCTGTCAGCGCTATAGTAGTCAGAGAAAAAGGCATTTCGAAATTTTATTCAGGAATTTAAACATTCCCCTAAATTCTCAGAACATTCTTTCCTTTAACAGAGAAGTCAGATGAAGAGCCAGTTGCGCCTAGTCAAGAAGTTGTGGAGAGAAAGAGACAAAAAGGAGATCCTCCGAGGGCCGCTTCCAAGGGCTCGGTCCTGTGTGGACCGGCGTATGGTGTCCACCACGGGGACAGCGCACGTCGATAGCGCCAGGTCCGCGGCTTCCAGGACAGTGCCCGCCGTGCAGACGCCGGTAGAGCCGAAGGATTGCCTGCCTCAGGTCCTTCCGTAGGCCTCTGGCCACCGGACAAGCGCTCAAGTCCTTCAAGCCATGACTCGTGCGTGACGGCGATGAAAATCAGGTGCCACGTCCGTCGACATCCTGCTCCGAGCGCTCACTAGCTGCCGGCAATCGCCGCCGGTATGAATCTCGACGCGACGACTTCGCGAGGCAAAGGATGACGTGTGCCAGGACGCGCCGCTAGCAGTGACGACTTGGGCACGTCTTAAGACGCCACAAACGACACTTCCACGGCGCGAGCAGCATGTCCTTTGGCGGCTTCTGTCGCACCCCTTTGTGGCAGCAGAATGTCACGTGGAACACCGACTACCCTCGCTTGACGTCATGCTTCGAGAACACCGTGCTCACGTGGCTGCCCTTTTCAGTGCTAGTGCTGTTCCTTCCGTTCAAGATGGCTTCCTCCATCGGGCCGAAGGTGCCCCCTTATCCGATGACCCTGCTCTCATACGCCAAGTACGCCTTCATGTCTACCTCTGCCTCCTCCGCGTCCTGTGCCTCAGCGACTATGTCAGTGACGAAGTGTCCCAGAGCGAATACATGGCATGCGTGATGAGACTGGCAGGCTGCGTGATCTCGATCCTGTACCAATTCGCCGAACAGAGGCGCGGCCGACAGACGTCTAACGTGCTGTTCTGGTACTGGACGCTGAATGCGTGTTGCAGCACCGCCAGCTACTACAGGATGCTGCGCAACACGTTCAGCATGCGTAGCGAGGCGCTGCCCTCGGCGTTCACTTACACGCTACAAATGATCGCCTACCCGGTCATGTGGTGCCTCGTAGTCGTCTATTCGTTCACGGAACACTATGCGGGCGAGAAGCGCCGCATATGCCCCATGGACCTAGCGTCGCCCATATCGCACATCAGCTTCGAGTGGTTCACGTCGCTCATTCTATCAGGCTACTCGAAGACGCTGAAGGTAAGCGACCTCTTCCCGGTTTCCGAGGAGATCATGACGGTGAACAACTACAAGAAGTGGCTGCGGAGAAACAACAACACCGTCAACGGTAGGCACCTCACGTGGTCCCTTTTTCGCACCGTCTGGGGTGACGTACTGAAGACTCTGGTCGTGCAGATTCTGTTCGCCTTCTTCAGGACTATGCCGCCCGTCCTCCTGACACTCATCATTCGCTTTGTCATCAACAAGGAAGAGCATTATTGGAAAGGGTACTTTTACGCCACCAGCATCTTCCTGGCGGGCAAGGCGGGCATGACACTTCTGAGGCATTGCGACTTTCACTACGTTGTCATGGGCTTGCAGCTCAAGGGCATATTAGTCCACGCTGTGTACACCAAGACGTTGCGGGTGGCGAGCGCCTGTTTGACGAAGTACACGGCGGGAGAGATAATCAATCTAATGACCGTGGATGCAGACAAGATATACCAAACGTCCCTCTTCGTGACAAGTGGCATGGGTGCACTTTTCATGACGCTAATGTCAGCAGTGTGGCTCTGGTTTTTCATAGGTCCATCATCGCTCACTATCATCGTTGTCACGATCGTGATATTTCCAGTAACGGGGTTGCTTACCCGTATAGCGAATAGGCTGCAGCAGAGACTCATGAAGTTGAAGGATGATCGGCTCATGTTCACCAACGAGGCACTGAGCAATATTCGCATCCTCAAGTTCTACACTTGGGAAACGCCCTTCATGAACAGAATTCTCAACATCCGCAACCAGGAGATGCTAACGATCAAGTTCTATGCCTTCTTGGGGGCCACCATGAGGTTCTTCTGGTTTTCGCTCCCGTTTGTCCAGTCTTTAGCCATCTTCGCCGTCTACATGCTAACGGAGGGCATCACCACACTTGACGTACAGACCGGATTCGTGTGTATAACGCTGTGCAGTATGCTTCGAATGAACCTCGCTACATGTCCTGACGTCATCTCCAATTTCATCCAATCATCAGTGGCACTGGGCCGCATCGGCGAGTTCCTGGAAGCAGAAGAAAAAGACACGGATGTTATAGGCAGTGATCCCGGTGAAGGTAACGCGATCCGCTTTTCGAATGCCTCCTTCACGTGGACCATCCAGTCGAATGACCCGCCGTTCTTGGAGGGCATAGACCTGACCGTACCCAAGGGTCAGCTCGTGGGCGTTTTCGGCCTCGTAGGATGCGGCAAGTCTTCCTTTCTGAATGCTATGCTGGGTGAGATGGATCTCGTAGAAGGAAGCCTTGACATCGATGGCGAGGTAGCGTACGTTCCGCAGCGCGCGTGGATCCTTCATGGAACTATACGCAAAAATATCACATTCATGAACGAATACGAGAAGTACTTTTACAAGAGGGTCACTGACAAGTGCTGCCTGAGGAGTGACTTTGAAATGCTTATGGACGGCGACAAGACCGAGATCGGCGAGAAAGGAGTTAACTTAAGCGGCGGGCAGCGCCAGCGGGTTAGTCTCGCCAGGGCCGTCTACCTGGACAAGGACATTTACCTCCTGGATGACCCCCTCAGCGCCGTAGATGCGCAGGTCTCCTCCAAGATCTTCAACAAGGTCATTGGCCCTCGTGGGCTTCTGCAGAACAAGACGCGGATCTTTGTGACCAACAATCTCGCCCTCTTGCAAGCGGTCGACGTCGTCTTGTTTCTCCATGAGGGCAGGATCGTGGACTGTGGAACCTACCGCGAACTAATGTCCAGAGGCGGCGACTTCGCCCGCGTCGTTCGTGAGTTTTCGAGACAGCGCGACGCCGAAGGCCAACATGACAACGGCGCCATGATGGGTAATATTATGTCCAGCATCGCGGACAGCGTGGACACCAGCAACACCGTGTCGGCCATCACCAGGGCCAACGCGCTCGTCTGTGAGGAAGGCGTGGAGGTGGGCTCCATCAAGAAAGAGGTGTACCTCAACTACCTTCGGCACGTGGGTTTATTTATCATTCTGCTCACCTTTACCGGTTACACGGGCTGTCGAGCGTTCGACGTAGGATGCGGCCTCTGGATCGGCAGCTGGAGCCAAGACTCGAATCTGCCAAAGGAGCAGCAGACAGAGGCGAGAAGGAACCATCGGATGCTCGTCTACGCAGTGTTGGGAATACTAATGGGTCTATTCGCGTTCCTCGGCACGTCCATGCTCAACTACGCCACAATCAAGGCTTCGAGGACACTGCACGAGAACATGATGGCTTGCATGTTCGATGCTCCCATGTCTTTCTTCGACACAACTCCAGTAGGGCGTATCCTTAACAGGGTTGGCAAGGACATCGACCAGCTGGACGTGCAGCTGCCGCTAATGTCGAACGTGTTCTTCGAGCTCTTCTTCCAGCTCATGGCCATGGGCGTCCTCATTTCGTTCGTCCTGCCGCAGTTCCTGATCGCCGCGGTGCCGTTGGCTTGCCTCTACATCTTCATGCAAAAGTTCTACCTCCGTACACTGAGGCAGCTAAAGCGTCTGGAGGGCGTCACTAGGTACGCGTGGACCGTTACTGTTTCGAAAAAAAAAAAAAAAACGCGTGACAAAGAAGCTTGACTAATCATTGCTCTTTTTTGCAAATGCTCTAATTATGAGGGCTTGGCGATTTAGCATGATTCACTATTATCGAAATATAGTTATTGGGACTAGATACGTTAAAGACGGAGTGCCCTTGAAATTTCAGGAGCGCCCACTCAAAGCAGCTGCAACAAGTATCATTCAGAGAGCACAAATGGAGATAATGCGATAAGTTTCGGAGGTAGTCTTGGACAAACCATTTTCTGAAGTCTGGGAGATGTTCCAGTAATTGAGTAACATAGGGTGAACTGCCTCTCAATGTTCTGTTACTTGTACTGTTATATTTACATTTAACTTTAAATGCTGTTTCCAAAAGTGATTTTTTCCCTCCCAGCAGGCCTGGAACTTGGTACTGTGGCATAACTGAAGTGCGATATAGGAGGGACACGCTGGAGAAATTCCAAAGCTCGGAAGGGCGCCGTTGGAGGTTATTGAAATTTCGATTTTGATAAAATAATATATCAAAAGGCTCAGTCGAAAGTTTCGTGTTCGATGTGCAGGGTGAGTGGATTATGACGTCCCATTACTAACTGGCGGAGTTGCCGATCCTAACATTGAAAATGTGATAAATTGCTGAAAGCATGCAGTGACCTCACTACACAGTACTGCCGTACACGAGTTATATACAAAGCTAGAGGAACAGCTTTGCAGGTTGATTTATAAAACGTGTATCCGCTTTATTGCTGTCCGTAAAGGCAGTGTATGTTGCACAATGTGGTCCGAATAGTCCGTATTAACGTGTAAACAGCCAGCCCTAGCGTCCAACTTTTCTCTTGCAACATCTTCTGTTTGGTCCGCCATCAACCGTTTCGATGTATTACAACCTATTACACCTGCGATTATTAGTTCTACTACCCTGTACAGCCCAGACATTATGTAATGTCGCTCCTTTAAGGCAACAATATACGAAATGAACTAGAAAATTTCCGGTTGTTCGTGACTGTATCGGCCAGCCTTGTTGCATTGCGTGCCGACATCGTGCCTGTTCGTCGATACTCGTCAACAGACATTAACACGAAACGGATGGCACATTAGATACTTATCGATACGCTCCTCTGAATTCCAGGTCGCCCGTGGTGAACACATTCGGTGAGACGCTGGATGGTCTCAGCAGCATACGGAGTTACAACGCCGAGCAGGTCTTCATCGACCGCTTCCTGGGCGAGGTGGACACCACGCAGAACTGCTCCTTCTCGCTGCTCATCTCCAAGCTGTGGATGATCAGCCGGCTCGACCTGATCGGCTGTTCGCTGGTGCTGACCACCGCCTTCCTCATCATCCACTGGCGCGAGACCATCAGCCCCGGCACGGCGGGCCTGCTCATGTCCTACATCATCACGTCTACGTTCGCTTTCAACAACCTCGTCCACTTCGCAGCCGAGTCCGAAGCGGCCATAGTGTCCTCGGAGCGTGTCGAAGAGTACTCCAAGGTGGAAGGCGAGGCCGCGCGCCACGTCGACCCGGCTCCACCGGAAGACTGGCCTCAGAGGGGAGTCATCTCCTTCATCAACTACAGCGCCCGCTACAGGGAAGGACTGAGGATGTGCCTGCGTGACGTCAACGTCGAGTTCGACGCGGCCGAGAAGGTCGCCATCGTGGGCCGCACGGGCGCCGGCAAGTCGACGCTCACGCTGGCATTGTTCCGCATGATCGAGGCGGCCAAAGGCTGCATCGTGATCGACGACATCGACATCTCCAAGGTCGGGCTGTACGACCTGCGCTCCAAGATCACCATCATCCCGCAGGAGGCGGTGTTGTTCAGCGGAACGCTGAGGATGAACTTGGACCCGGACGACGACCACGAGGACAGCGAGTTGTGGGAGCTCTTGGACATTACGAACCTGAGAGACCGGTTCCCGGAAGGCCTCGAGACGGCCATCACCGAAGGCGGCGCCAACATCAGCGTCGGGCAGCGGCAGCTCGTGTGCCTGTGTCGCGCCGTGCTCAAGCACTCGAGGATCCTGATCCTGGATGAGGCTACGGCGGCTGTGGACGTCGAGACGGACGCGCTTATTCAGAGGACCATCCGTGACCTGTTCAAGGAGAGCACGGTGATAACGATCGCGCACCGGCTTAACACCGTCTTGGACTCTGACAGGATAGTGGTCATGGCGGACGGCGAAGTTATCGAGATGGGGCCCCCTAACGACCTGCTGGCGGACTCGTCCACGGAGTTTTACAGTATGGCCAGGGAAGCCGGCCTAGTGTGAAATGTGCGCTTACGTTGTGTTTAAACAACATGCATGGCTCGCTTGATGTGCATTATTCAAAAGACGCTTCCCGCCCCTTCATGAAACGGAGGGTGATGATGATGGTGAAAACTTTTATTGTCAAGGGCAACTGTTAGGGGAGTTTTATTTCCCCTCCCTAGATGGCGGCCAGGAGCCCTTGGGTAGCATCTTTGGCTTTTCCTGATAACTTGACGTCTTCGCTGTTTGAGCTTAACAGCGCGGTCTCCCGCTGCGCCTTGTCAGTGTTTGTATTGTTCGGCACTCCCACTATGTTGGGACAAGCCCGAACGATGTGGTTGAGGTCCGCCCGCTGATTGCAGGCGTTGCATCCGTCTGAGTAGAGGTCCTGATAAAATCAGTTATACGCGATCGGCTTCGGGAATGAAACGGAGGATATTATTTAAGGTACGAATAACCGCAGAGTAGCGTTTGCGGTGCGCTTGGCACGTCTCCTATGCGCAGCCAAATTTAACAATGAATCGCACAGAGAATATTGAAAAAAAAAAAACGCTACGGATTGATACTTCTACATATTTGTGGCGAACGTTATCTAAAATGTCGACAACAAGTACTAGTACGATGTAACCAAAGAACGTTAAACTGGTACCAACTGCATTTTGTATAGTAAAGCCAAATGACGTCGGGTTATCATAAGACTGTGCTCGAGCTACGACTAAATATCGAGTAATGTTATGCCGGAGAAGGCGTTTGCATATGGCATACATGTCAGACAGGCGAAGCAACCGTGAGCGCGATGCGCACGCGTGTGTCATAATGCGTGCGCGTTCGGTCATGCAACCTGTCGAGTTTGTTCTGTTAGTCGTTAATTAGTATTTAAGTAAGATTAGTTATACGAAGGCAAATAGGGAAGTGCGGATGTATTAAGTGTTTCACTTAGCGAGATAGACTTTCGGATCATACAAAGATGCGCTGCTTCCATCTTTAATACGCCTATTTCCACGCTTGCACCTCTTTTGCTGCAGAAAAAAAGTCTGGAAAACAATGCCTTCCAAACCATCGCTGCTGCTTGCTTAATAAAAGTCGCTATTGAACCCTGTCACGTGTGGTCCGGAAAGCAAGAGCATGAGGTACCGCTATTCGTAACAACCGAAATGTTCCTGAAAGTGAAAACAGGAGTGTGGAATGCGTTAATAAGGTATTTTGCTTGAAGTACCTATTTTTCAAAGGAATGCACTGACAGTTCACAGAGGACAACCGTGTTCGTACATCGAAGCAGGAGTTGCAAAACGAGGGTGTACACTGCTGTTCATGAGAACCGAGATTGAGGAAGCCAGGATAAACACCGCCACAGGGAGGTTCGCTTGAGGTCTATGGGGATCAGTAGGCTATGTTTCAAGGCACTTGTCAACCAGAGGAGGTGAGAGCGATTGCGCATGGCAGCCTGAGCTTTAGGATGACGGTGGTTAGCAGGCAAGCCGGCGAATTTGGTAAAAGCTGTCTGTCTTGTAAGGCGGAAACATGCTTGCGGGAAACGACGGTTGCTGTCGGCGGTCCTGGTGGTTCGAGAGCCAGAGGCACCAAGATAACGCTGAATCCGCTTGGCGAGGTGGAAAGCGAACAGTACTCAGGGGTTTATGGGTATCTGCGACTTAGTAGGAATACGGTGCGAGAGAAGGACAGTTCTTTGAAGAAGGCGAGCTCACCAGCGAAAGGACATGGTTTTCCAGGGACAAGGCATCGGCAGCTTGTTTTTGACGAGCGAAAGAGGGCACCTGGCATACTTAGGGGGTTCGAAGCTTGGAAACGGCGACCGAGGTAGCAGCGTCAGTAGTGGCAGTAGGCGCCGAAGGCCGGCAACTCCTGGGGCACGACGTTGCGATCGTCCAGCTTGCCGAAGCCATTCTTCTTCTTGCGGCGCAGGTTGCTGATGGGCGAGCGAACGCTACTCCACGACGGCGCGGCACCCTTGTCGGTCTTCTCCTTGACTCGCGCCTTGAAGTTGCCCCACTTGCGGTCCAGCTTGTAGCCGAAGATGGTCAGGAAGCGCTTGAACGAATTGGTCATTTCGGCCAGGGTGGCGGCGGGCGGACCGCGCGCGTTGCAGACCCCGGCGAGGGCTCTGAGGGCTTGGCCTTTCAGCGGGAAGGGACTTCTCTCGGCGTGCTAGGCTTCGCCGCTACCGTCGTCCGGGAGCGGCCAGCTTCGCTCGCTAAGCGTTTGAAAGAGAAAGCCGTTGGAGCGGGCTCCTTTTTCCTCGCGCTCGCGGGCACAGCTACGCTTTCTTCGTCACCACCTTCCCCTTTGTCCCACGTGGTCAAGCGCCGATAAATAGCGCCAATCGCTGTCCTGATGGCCCGAAAAAAATCACGCTTTCAGGAGAAGACCGTATGTAAAATTCTCTCTTGTGCCTGCTATCTTTCGCCCCGAAGTTCTTACCAGGCCGCAGAAGGTGCCTCTATGGTTCGAGTGGCCCTAGCAGCAATTGTTGCCCTGAATTGGAGGATGCTTCCCAAGGATGACCAAGCTTGTATGTGCCCCATTGCTCAGCTACAGTGGCGATGTCAGGCATGTGTCCTGGAACACCTCCGCACCTACTTCCTCAATTTTTTTTCCAGGGGCCGTACAAGAAGCCTGACCCACCCGAAGATTATAGCCTTTGGGTAATCGACAAGTTTTCAAAGTCTCGCTGTAGTCATTGCCTTACGCCGCGCTACAAGAACTGATTTAACTTTCATGTACTATTCACACGCCCTGCGGTTAGTTCTCCCGAATTAAAAAATGATGAGAAAAAATGAGTCTTAGCGCCACCTTTTATTAGAGGGGGGGGGGGGGGTTAGGGGAGGGGCGGTCGCCCCCTCAGTACCCCTGTCCTTCTCGTAGGCAAGCCAATGACTGCAGCATCCTAAGCCCACGACCGTTAGAAAACAGCGTCGTTTTGTTTTTGCTTTCGCAATTCGCATTGTTTACCCAGTATAAGCGACGGGCAAGTTGTGCATCGTTACGCACATTGGCCAGCGGTGCACGTATGGGACGCCCTGGCAATGACCGCTAGACGAGCAGCTGGAGGGACGCGTGCTCAGTACAGCTACGAACGTAATTACGTCCGTAGACTGCCTCTACGGCCATTTCATTCATCCGTTGCCCGAACGAAACTGGCACGCTAATTGCGCCTTGATGGCGCTGCGCGTTGCTTCCCGTCTTGAACGGCCATCACGGCGCCAGTCAAGCGACAGAACTGAGAACGCACACCCACTTCACAATGGGTATAGCAATAACGACCGCATACACTGACGCTCTCGTAAACACATCAGGGGAATGGGACTGTTTAATGAAAACGACATATATACGACAACGCCCGACGCATTCGTTGTAATTGGCTGCTTCTTTCGCATGCTCCTCCTTTTATGAGAGCATTTATGAGTAAGGGAAGCTAGCGATTAGCCTATGTCATCTAGTGAATTTAAATTTTACAGTCTGAGGTTTTACGGTACGTATCCCACTTGTGTTTTCTTCCACTCAGAACATCGGTTGTCCATACGGTGAAGGACTGTGGGATCCTTATAAGCTTCGCCTTAAGAGTGGAACGTGATAGCGATGTCTGGCGATGCCGGAGCGAAGGGTCGCAGGTGCGATTTCCCGGTCGCTCGCTTCGCATTCGAACCGAAGGTTTCTTTCTTTTCTTATTTCTTTATTTGCTCTATACGTCGAATTTTCGCTCACGGACAACGGTCATTTGTCGCTAGCAGTCAACGACACCGGAATTTCTGCAAAACGATCTCTTTAACGCTGGAACCCTATCGCAAAACAAGGAGACGCCTCGCTGTCCAGCGTCATCACTAGGGAGTAGCTCCATCTGGTGACGAGAGCACGCAGGGCAGCCATGGCTCATGGGGTTTTGGAGTGAGGTCCCACCCTGGGAACCCGAAGGACCGTGTCTGCACTCACGATTTCAATAAATGTTTCATCTCTCTCTCTCTCTCTCTCTCTCTCTCTCTCGCTTTCTCATACTGTGAGCATGACATGGACTTGAAGGCAACGGCACCCTCCTGCAGTCGGTGTTATTGGTTATAATTAGGGTTACGTATGCATTAGAGGGATGAATGTGATAATTTTGCAAACGATGATAAACAGCTTAACATGAATATGGATATATTTTTCGTAAATAGCCATTCCAAGAGAGCAGCAATAGACACATGAGAAAGGATGAACCAATAAATGAACAATTATTACCTTGGTCATATCTAGGGCATCACGTGTACAGCAGTATCGTGTATCCTTTAAGAGAGGACCAATTCGCTTTATCACTGTTAAGCCATGGAGGTTCACCACATATTCAAGACATATCCGAACATGTGACCAGGAGAGAGGTAAGTGAGAGATAGGCAGGGAGGTTAGCCATAATTAAAGCATCCGGATGCAGGCTACCCTGTACTGGGGGAAGGGAGAAGGGAATACATAAATTAACAAAAAAAAAATCCAAGAAAATAAAAACCGAAAGGCACAAGTATTATGAATAGGCCACTGTCACGTAGAAAAGTTAAGAAAGCCTTGACTGACTTCCAGTGCGATGACATTTGAAATCGACACTTTAAGATTAGTGATAAGGTGTGCCTTCCACGAAAAGGAAAGTGGCTCCAATTTTTTTCCCCAGGTAAACACTGCATGGTGCTGTGCCAAACAATAAATAGTGTGAGCCAGCGGCACGATAGTGCAGCAGTACACACGTATTGCTCCATAGCAGTGTTATAAGGCTGGAAAGTCAATATCAGCCAATACTCAGCCGACATTATGGCCAGTGATAGCAAACATACGCTAATGCAATTATTACGCCATCCGGCTACATCTTCACTCCTCGCTTAAAATTTCTGTACCAGCTACCCCTTGGAGTTAAATTTTCTGAAGAAATTAGCTCATCTTCTCGACAACTTTCGATTGCTGCGCGCGCACGCGCGGTCGATGACAGTTTTTTAACAACATACAAAATTTTCTATTTTACTCACTTAGTTTTATCCGTTGTATTTTGCCTCTATTACTAGAAATTTCTGCTATGTGTTGTTTTGTGGGGTTTAACGTCCCAAAACCAGCTATGATTATGAGAGACGCCGTAGTGGAGGGCTCCGGAAATTTTGACCACCTGGGGTTCTTTAACGTGCACTGACATCGCACAGCACACGGGCCTCAACATTTCGCCTCCATTGAAACGCAGCCGCCGCAGCCGGGATTCGATCCCGCGACCCTCGGATCAGCAGCCGAGTACCATAGCCACTAGACCACCGTGGCGGGGCTATTACTAGAAATTGTACAGCGGCTTGTCTGTCCTATACTTCACGCACCATTGGAGAAACTGCCCGCAATTTTAGCTCAGAGAATGGTCTTCTAGCGCTGACCCAGAAAGCACTTCGGAAATTGCCCTTTACTTCCCGTATTTCTTTCTTACCTTGTTTTTTTTTTTTTTAGCATACTGCAAATTCCATTGTCCATAATATATGCTGCCCGTCAAAAATAATCGAAGCCCCAATGCAGCACATATGAACGCTCCCTTCCCATTGCACACGTTTGCAGGCGCCTTTCGGTACTTCGGACTGCACCTCCCCGTCATTTAAGAGACTATACCGCCCCCCCTCCCCCTCCTTTAGTTCGCGCAAAATTGAACCAGCCGTCGCGCCTCACGTGATTGATGCGCTGGCTGCACCCGTGACCTTTCCGTTCGACGCATTCATGCGTACGCCGGCTCAATCGACGCACCCTAAGCGCATCCCATTAGCTTTCTTCCGCATTTGATAGCGACATATTTCCGGGTCTCATGCCCCACTTCCGCATCGATAATCACGCGACGACTGCGCACGCATCCGACGTAATAAAGCGCGCACAAAGCGCCATGGTTCTGACAGCAGTCCTCGAGAACTGCGCCGGGCGGAGAATTATCGCGAAGCGTTCTATACAGGAAGCCGCCGTGATCGCGAGCAACACGCGCACACGCAGTTTTGTCTTATATACGCCACGAAGTGACTCGTCGAAATACGATTTTAACAGATGAGATGACTAAGGTCGAAGTTGAGCCGTGCCGTGTGTACGCAGTTAACAGCGGAGCTGTCACGCAGACGGTAAAGACTCTTGTCCTTGACCTACCCGCACTGGTGCATGATAGTGATTATTCGAAGGACAGTATAGAAATAAATAAATAAATAAATAAATAAATAAATAGAGAAAGAAAGAAAGAAAGAAAGAAAGAAAGAAAGAAAGAGGGAAAACAAGAAAGAAAGTTTCGGATACCGCGGGAGGGAATCGTTCTTGCCCAGGACCCACTATTAATATTGCTTTTTTATGATGATGATGATGAAGTTTGAAGTTTATTCAGAGTTGATGCGTATACAGAAATAGACAATTTTGACACAGAGAAAGGTCGCGTAGTGTAGACACTGTAGGGGGACCTTATCATAATGGTAGAAAAAAAAAAGTATTACTAAACAGCAAACAGCAACTTGATAGTAGAGTACAAAGTAAGAAATGAAACAAGAAAGGAAAAAACAACAGCGAATCAACTATTTAGACAAACTTGTGACGTATGGTAGTGACAATAAATAAATAAATAAATAAATAAATAAATAAATAAATAAATAAATAAATAAATAAGTTCTCTGGTTCAGCAGAAGGCACAAGCGGACCTGCGTTCGCACTCTGCCTAGGTGGTAGTGATTCACTATCAGTAGACTATACTGAAGAGGTGATAGCAATAAGCGATAGTGAACAGTGATATCCCTTGCCCGTTTCAGCAGTTAACTCGGCTTTCACAGGCGGGGAACTGCAATTACGTTTTTCTTTTTTTTTTTGTCGTCAGGAATAACGATTCTTTATTAGGCTAACATTTACTAAGGAATCTCCATTTTACAGCTGCAGTGCGCAGGGCTACGAAAAAGAAAAGGAGTACTTTAGGCGACCTTAATGTATCATTTATTTCCTTTAGGGGGTTAGGCCCTATGGTTTGGATGTATAAAGCTGGGGCGTAAAGTCACGATCCCTTATGAGGCGCGCGAATGGGCGATTATACTGTCAATTCTTAAGAGCATGCATCCCGAATACCACAAAGAACAGAGAGAGGCAAGGGCAGAGGAATTGCACAGTACAAAAGGCAAAGATGAAGGAACTGTATTAGTATACGCAGCTGAATACTTGCAAGGAGAGTGGACCGCAGGGACAGTGGTACACTATCAAGAACAATGTATGGTGGGAGCACCGATAAAAAGGAACTCCGTTGAAGATGCTGAAGAAAGAGAGAGCCATAGCTCTAGCGTGGTGTCTCCCGCAGCTGCGTTTATGGTTAGCGATTAGCAAAAATTCCACGAGAAACGTTTCGGAGGACTGCATATCAAAAATCGCCGCCGACTTATACCGAGCAAATGCAACAACCGAGAGAGCGTGGAAGTAAATGCACGCGCTGCAGTGCATACCGTAAGCGCCAGTCGTTGAAGTGTAGATATAAGATGTCGAGCGAAGCTAGGCAAAAGCACGCTTGGCAACAGTAGTAACCTGGTATTGTTCATTGCATTGTTATGAGACCTGTTCGCCGACACTAGAGCATTAATTGACATTGTACAAGCACCACAAACACTGATGAAATAGGTCTATACCCACGATATTTACTGCGTGAGAAGATTCGCAGAGGAGGTGCGGTAGCGTGCTTGCTTGGCACTTCTGGAGCCCTGCTTCGATTCCTATACAACACGTTTGCGCGTGCTTGTCTGCTTCTTACGTTTACGTTTAAATCACCAGCTAGTACAAACGAAACGGCGTACCTTTTACTTGTTTAACTCGTGCGAAGTATATGTCCTCGTCAAATTTTGAGTGTTTGCTTTCGCTTGTGCTTGGCTCACGCGTGGCTCATACCCGAAGTGCTCGGGTATGTGCCACGAGTGAAAGTATCATCATTAATCGTGACGCGCATGACAGGTATATCACTTTAGCTCCTTCCTTCTTCCCTTTGTGTCCCTGTATGTAATAATAATAATAATAATAATAATAATAATAATAATAATAATAATAATAATAATAATAATAATAATAATAATAATAGTCATGTCAAGATCTATATATCTTTGATGATCATCATACGTTCGTACCCATACCATCTAAATTTCATATGGGTTAGTGGGTTGTTGTTCGTGTTCCTATACTATATACACCTGTCCATGACTCCCGGGTGCACTGTGGCTTCTTGGCTAGACATCAACAACACCCCTTGAGTAAAAACGGTGTGGTTCGAAGCATGGCCAGCACCTATGCACGTTGTGGGCTGCCATTCAAGTGGAGCATGACAGGTTGGGATGGGGGTAAGAACGTGAACGGATTGTCCACAGTGCACTTTTGATCCATGTTGTTTCTTTCTATCGTTCTTTTTCTTTTTTTGCAAATTTGGAGTTTGCCGGGAAAGCTTTCGTGTGAATGGGTCATGCTACCTGTGCCGGACACCGTCTCAACACTGTGCGAAGGCACATTTAATAATGTCCTTATTGTTCTGCAGATTATCTGTGCAAAACGGCTTATCCGTCCAGTTCGTCAGACATAACGGCTCGTTAAACATAACTTTCCCGGCTCCCTCTCTGTATGGTAATCAGTGAGCCAAGTTGTCTTTGAACACGGTCGGCTGGAGTGCCTGTCGACCCTTACCGTAGAAATTGCGTCAATGAGTCGTCCTCTTAAGTGAAGGGGTGGCGATTTGCCAGTTGCGGAATTGTTACGCGCATGCGTGAACAAATTTGTCTTCCAACCAAAATGTATAACCTCGGCCGTGGACTTAGTAGAAAGGACCCTTCACCCCGCTCATCACCCGTCCCTGCCTTTCCATTCTTTCTCTTCTGCCCCTCTGTACATCGCAGAACTCACTGTGATATGAACCCTACCCCCCGCCCCCAGAAAGAAAAAAGAAAGACGGAGTGTGAACTAATAAAGGAGCGTGTGCTATGACTCACAGGCAGTTTTGTGACTCAAGAGCATGGCAAGCGAACGTGAAGGCAATGTGGACAGGGCACGATAACGCTATCGCGTTCTACTCTTAAAGGAGAAGCTGAAGCATCCCCCCAATTTTATCCAACTCGCGTGCTTTCCAACGCATGCGCGCAGCTTGGCAAACCACCACTTCGCGCATACAGGCTCTCGAGCTGTCAGGACAAGCTCGTTCACACACTGCGTGTCTTGCGAACGGGTGGCCGTCCCACGACGTGCTCGTTCCTTACGAGACAGCCATTCCTAACGCCTATAGAATTACGAGGTGAAACTAAAGAAAAGAGAATGGCATTCACAGGAGGCACGTACGTTTTCCTGCTTTTCCTGAAGGTTGCGCAAGCAATGTAGGGCGTCGCTGCTTTCGACTTCTAGCGAAGCTGCTTTAGGTAGTCTTTCTTTTTGCTTTGTTTCTGCCCTTACTTTTCCCTTACTTTTTGAAAAGCGGCTAGCACCAGCGTGCAACACTCGCAAGACGTGCTGGCCGACTTCGCACGAGACTCACGTACCCGGCACACACCGCCATCTTACTTAAGAGGCTCCCAGACACCCAACGAAAGACTTTGCGACCCCCCCACCCCCCCTTCTCTATCTCTCCGGCTCCCCTGCTTGTTCGACTCTTCTCTTTCAAAAGCAGGCTATAGGCTACTGACCGAAACCAAGTTCAGCGCGGAAGTGAGGAAACCGTGCCGCCCTTCTGCACACATGGCCGACCGGGCAACTCTGCAGCCGCCGAAACAGACATCCCCTCCCTCTCCTCAGGGGCCTTAAGGGGCCGCCGTTAACCACCCTCAGCGCGTCCCTCCCTCCCATCTTCTACCAAGAGACGGAAAGCAAACACGTCCAGAGACTCGCAGCGCCTCGAAACGAAACTAGAAGCACAACGACCGCTCGGCGCTGCCCGAGGTCACGCCGATGATGCAACGGCATTTCGGAGATCAGTCGGCCGGTCGACCTAGTAAACCGTTATAGCTCCCCCCCCCCCCCCCCCCCCTCTCCTTCGCCAAACCTGCCTTCTCCGGTTCTGCACCTGCTTGCTTGAATGGGAGAGCTGTGGAAGAAAGAAAGAAGTCGAGGAAGGAAAAAAGCAACAACAGACGGCGCCGCAAGAGAAAGATCTCCAAGACACAGCCGTCGGTTGCGTAGCATAGCAAGGCCGCGCACTCCAGGGGCCGCCACTTCACGTACGAGTGGAATTCGGGACCTTTTTCGTTAACGATTACGTTCAAGCGGTGCCCGTGGATTCGAAGCTGGTGAATGCATTAGATCCCTGGCGAATATTGTTGAGGAAATTTTATTTGGCCCTTGTCTAAATCGTACTTAGTATCGTATCTCAATTTTCAGTCGTCGTAGCGTCTTCGTGCTTCAATTACTGGTATTTAAATGCAGGCGAATTGTTTGCTTCGATGTTTGAAGGTTGAGGTTTCTTTCTTCCTTTCTTTCTTTCTTTCTTTAAGAGAAAAAATGAGCACGAGCTAAACTGGCACATGCTCCTATGTGCGTTCGGCAATACATTATATACAATGCAGAAGAGCAAAACATAGCAGAAAAATAAGTGAATACGATGCAGATATATGCAAACAAAAACAAGACATACAGTACATTATACGATCATCACACACACACACACACACACACACACACACACACACACACACACACACACACACACACACACACACACACACATGTAGGCTCGTATGCTTCAAAAATATTCTAGGTTATAAAGTGTTAGTTCTATGCCTCACTCTTTCGTATTCTTGCCGTGTGTACACTGTCTCTCTTGCCTTGTTTATTCCCACCTTCATTCGTGTGTTGTAACCAAATGAACCAGCCTTCCATCTTTACTACAATTTGCTTGCACATAGATGCACCAGCAGACATGCCTCCCACTTTTTCTCCCACCGAAACGCAGATGGAAAGGGGGTAAATGGTGATAAACCTTGCTCGACCGCGTGAGTCCGCAAGAGCACCGCGCATGCACGTCACGTTCGAAGGTCGACAAACTCGCTGATGTTCGCGTGCACCGCTGATTCACTGCAGCCAGCTTCAATGGGGGAATGGATAGCAAAGCCAGGTGTCGAAATACTAAGACCTATAGCTCCGTTATTTTTAAACCAAGCTCAACCAAATTTTGCCGGCTCTTTGAAATTGGAATTTACTAAAGGTGTTACAAATTTGCCGAGAAAATGCTGAGCGGTTCTTAAAGTATTAAAGAATGAATTTTATTTATTTTTTTATTTTTAAGGAATATTTCTGGAAAATGATTCGGAGGTTGGGATGTGAAAATTTTTGTGGTGGTTAAATGCGCCCTGGGTGTTTTTCTGGAGCAAAATAATAGCTGTAGGTATGACCATTGTTTGGTAAAAATGAATTTCGATCTTTGAGGACTATAATTTTATGGTTTTTGCCCCGCCACGGTGGTCTAGTGGTTATGGCACTCGGCTGCAGATCCGAAGGTCGCGGGATCGAATCCCGGCCGCGGCGGCTGCATTTCGATGGAGGCGAAATGTTGAGGCCCGTGTGCTGTGCGATGTCAGTGCACGTTAAAGAACCCCAGGTGGTCGAAATTTCCGGAGCCCTCCACTACGGTGTCTCTCATAATCAGAACTGGTTTTGGGACGTTAAACCCCATAAATCAATCAAATCAAATCATGGGTTTTCTTAAACAAAAAAAAAAACATTTATTAATACGTTTTGCTGGCGACACGATTAATATTGCTTCAGTAAGTACCCATGATATGCAGAAACAAGTCACAAAAATCACCTTTCGATAGCTGCAGTGGTTACAGAGAAAAGATTACACCATCTCCCGTAAAGGGGACCATGAAGCGATGCGAAGCAGCACGGGGGGTGCACACCGCGTTTGCATCGGTTTGATGCTAGCAGAAGCTGCCTGCGTCAACGTTGTCTCTCACGGGCGAGGGCGCGTTCTCGCTCCTTGCGAGCTGGTAAAGCGTTCATCGTAGAAAGAGCGTTTCCATAGTCAACGCGCGCCGTTCGGAGAGGAGAGGAGGAATGCCGAGAGGAAAGGAGATGAGACAAGGAGAGGAGGGGGAGGAGGATGCACATGCGCAATGCGGGTGTAGACGCCACACGGCGGATGGATTGATGGAGGGAGGGAGTGACATAGCCCCGACCATAAGCGGCTTCGCATCTAAAATATTTCTTTTATGACCAAAGGCGGTGCTATTGAGAAAACGCCACTTAAAAGCTGAGTGACCGTCAACTCAAATTAGAATGCTCCTACTGCAGAGTGTTCGCCATCATTGTATCCAGCCTGTCTTCTGAAGCCCTTTCGCTCGCTCGCCTTGATGTTCCTTCTTTTCTTGCTCTCCGTAAAGGCTTGAGAGTCCGCATTTCTTTTCCTGTCCGGGTTTATCCTGCTTAGTACAGCGTCCCATTAGGCGCCTGCTGTAACGCCAAGAACCTCCAGTACTTACTTTCTGGCATTGTTGCCGTCATTGTAATAGCTGACTGCATCAACAGCTTTCACTGTGGGCGCTGAAAAGATCTCGCAAATTGCTCCGGTTATGCATGGGCGCGTAATTAGCTTACGCCATTGTGCGTCAAGAAGAAAGTGTATAATAGCTGCATCTTACCGGTACTTACACCTACGGGGCAGAAACCTGGAGGCGCACTAGAAAAGTTCAGCTTAAAGGGAGGACATCTTTGGAAACCTTAGGCTTCGCAGAAGAGAAAGTCCCCAGTTTAGACGATGGAAACCGCGAGTTTCCGGAGAAGAAATGAAGATCTGAAGTTTTGGCTTCCCGCGGCTTCGCTGGTGTTAAGCACGTGCGATGGCAGAGTCATGCGCACACTTTGGTAAATTTGTTTTTAAGGCGCCACACTCATTCGCAAGACAAAGCTTCTTTCAGGGGCGAAGCTCCTTACGGTCGAGGTTTGTCTCCCGTTGTTTGTCGTGGCCACGCTCGCGCTCGCCCTCGGCGCGTGCCTCCCGGCGCGCGATCTCTCTTCGACAGCGGCAGTCATGAGTGCAGTCAGACTGTGTATGTGCATGTGTGGGCCGATCCCGGAGGTAGTGAAACAAGACAGTGTCATCTGCTGTCGTGAGAGAGGTGGTGGTAAAAACGTTTATTAATGTAAAGGATTGGACAAGAGGCATGCTGGGACGAGGCCGTAAAAGGCTGGTCCTCACAAACACGAGGTGGAGCTCCCTAGTTCGGGACTCCAGTGGCGGTAGCCGCCGCCCGTGCGCGCCTGACTAAGGCTTGTTGGGCCTGTAAGTCGTGGCAGCCGAGCAGGGTCGCCTCCCAGTCCTCCCGTGTTGGGTTGGAGTTGGCAGGAATGGCCGGATTCGAAGGGCAAGCCCACACCATGTGGTAGGTGTCTGAGGACACCGCACTACCGTGCGGGCAGCTGCCGCTAAACGAGGGGTCAAATGTTTTAAACGAGGGGTCAAAATGTTTTAGGGCTGCCGGGCACAGCAATGTATTGGTGAGAACGCGGAGTAAGAGCCGCTCATCCGCCTTCTTAAGGCCTTTACATGGGCGGGGGTAAAGGCGATGGCAATCTTGGCAGAATTTTGTAATATCTTTGAAGGTATAGGCCGGATTAAAATGGGTTTCCTGATCGGGTGGGGAGGAGAAAACAACCCGGAAAGAGAGCGCGCGGGCGGCTGCGTCTGCTGCCTCGTTTCCTACGAACCCCTGATGAGCAGGGACCCATATAAGGTAACGGTGTGCGGGGTCCGTATCCCGTATGCAATTTTCATTATGATGATGATGATGATTGCTCAGGAAGGGACGCTAACTTCTGCAGCCCATGTCGGAAGCACGGCTAAGCGTCCGTGGGGGTAAGAGAATGAAAGAGAAATAAAGGAGAGAAGCCGTAGTGGAGGGCTCCGGAAATTTAGACCATCTGGGGTTCTTTAACGTGCACTGACAACGCACAGTACCGAACCACAATCATCAATCAGTACACGGGCCACTGGCATTTTCGCCACCATCGAAAATGCGACCGCCGCGGCCGGGATCGAACCCGCGTTTTTTGGGTGGCAGCCGAGTACCTTAACCACTACACCACCGCGGCGGACTGCAATTTTGGTAGTCGTGAGAGAGAACGAACGGCGCGCGTTGACTATGGAAACGCTGTTTCTTCGATGAACGCTTTACCAGCTCGCAAAGAAGGAGAACGCGCCCTCGCCCGCGTGAGACAACGCTGACGCGGGCAACGTCTGCTAACGGGTTTCTTGATTGAAAAAAACGACTGCTCGCGCGGCACAACCGTTCACCGGCCACCCCACATATATATATAGGCACTGGATTTTGACCTGCAATGCAATGCCAGTGGGAGATTTCTCTTGTGCGTAGTTGAACCATAAGGATTCGCAGCGTGCGCGTTAACTAAATTAATCCGGAACTCGGCAGGATCTACGATGTGGAGCGCAGGAACATAATAAAGGCCAGGAGCATAAATGACAACGCGTTGTCAGTCATTTACATGCATGAGTGGGCAATGTCACGGGTGATTTACGGTAATACAGAACAATCAACAATCCCCAGTGCTTCACTAACTCGTCATGGTTCCCTTCGTGGAGATGTGCGGAATTTTTCCTTTTCTCTTTTTTTTTTTTGCGACGAACACGATTCGCAGATACGTCGTGCGGAGTCATCTCGTGTTGAAGCATTCTCAGCGCGGGCGGCCTTGCCGATGTGTTGCAAGCTGATGATTAGAGTTATTTCCTCTCCTCTAGCCACATTGTGGAGTGCCAGATAGAAAACACATGCGGTGGGCAAGGCGTCAATGAAATACGCCGAGAAAAGTCAATCGGATAACGAATAGGCAGAAAACGTCGACAAAACGAACTAATGCGTCTGTTGCATTTCTGATGGTTGCGTGAAAGGATATCCATAATAGGCTGTTCAGCTTGATCTCGAACACTGTCGGAGCAGTGCCTTTGTTTGCTCATGAATCTTTCAGCTCATTAGGGGCCGTTCTACCGAGCTTCTGCATAGTAGGGTGCATACTACTGCGTCCGCTTGGCTATCTTGCACTGGTGATAGCAAAGAGGAGAGAGAAAGAAAAGAATTCCGGGAAGCTATGCACGGTGCGAAGGCTATATACCCCCCCCCCCCCCCCCCCCAAAAAAAAATTCCTCGCATATCAACGGAGTGAATGATGATGAGTGGGCGAAGCTCGGGATGTTCATCGGTAAAAACCGCGAATCTTGCCCAGTACATCATCAAAGACGTGACAAACACTGTGTGTCGCCATCTAGCGCTCTCCTATCACACAAGAGCACGCAGCGAGCGCCTCCGCGCCATCTATTGATCAATTCACGTACTAGCTAAGCAGCACCGCAGCGCTCGGACGGACAGACAGACAGACTCCCATGCTACGCGTTCCCATACATCTGAATGAAGCGAGCACCGCGGCGCCATCACGCCATCTAGTGAGCACTTCATAAAACTACAGGTGGCTACATACTATGTACGGAGGAGGGAACGACCCACGCCCTAAGGAGCTTCGCCCCTAAAGAAAGTCCACGCATCTCCACGAAGTAAAATGACGAGTGGGCGAAGTACTGGGGATCGTTCAGTGTTGCCGTAAATCACCCGTAACATTGCCCACTCATGCATGTAAATTAGTGACAACGTGTGTTATGCTCCTGGTCTTTATGAAGTTCCTGCGCTCCCACGTCGCAGATCGTGCAGAGTTCCGGATTACGTTTAGTTAACGCGCACGCTGCGAATCCTTATGGTTCAACTACGCACAAGAGAAATCTCCCACCGGCACTAGATTTCAGGTCAAGATCCAGTGCCTATATATGCGGGGTGGCCGGTGAACGGTTCTGCAGCGTGAGCAGCCGGTTTTTTTTTCAATCAAGAAACTCGCTAACAGGAGCTGCCTGCGTCAGCGTTGTTTATCGTGGGTGAGGGCGTGTTCTCGTTCCTTTTGAGCCGGTAAATCGTACATCGAAAAAAGAGCGTTTCCATAGTCAACGCGCCGTTCGCTCTCTTTCACGGGACGCTGCGCCCCATAACGAGCGCAACTGTAATCAGATGGCTACGCCGGGTGTACGCCGCAAGCTCGGCCCTAAGGTGCTTCGCCCCTAAAAATAGGCAGATCCCGCGCGTTGTGGGAATCGGTGACATGCGAAGCACTCAACGAGGGTATTGCCTATGGCCAGTCGCGTGACATTCAGAAGTGTCACGAGTAGGTTGCACGCGTTTGGGCAAAATGCATGAATAGGTGTATGCTAAGCGTGGGCTAACCTGGAAACTCGCAAGCACCGTGGCGACTAAATGGCACCTCATGTTAGGACGAAACAATGGCGCTCGCGTTATACTCCACAGCGCAGCCATCTGTTTTCTCGAAGATTGCAGAGACTGGTACTCAAAGGCGTTCACACAAGGCTGTTGTTCTCAAGAAACAAAACAGTGCTTTCACTGCCTTGTGGGCCGACGAGAGATGGGGTTAGTGTTCCAGGAACATCTGTACCGAAAGTGGCCGATTGTCGAGTCGTTGGAATGCCTGAGCACGGCCGCTAGATGAAAGCGCACAGGTGCGGCCTGCTGCGTGGAGCCGCCGCGCATTGTCCAGGGAGGGAGAGCGGCGTTGACAGTTTCGGCCGCAACTTTCGTGGGGGGCGCTAGTAGTAGGTGATACTCCGAAGTTCGCGCCCTTGGGTGAGCGCGCCTTTTTTGCGTTGCGCGGAGTGCTAGTAGTTCTGAATTCCATGTGTTCTCGCTCCTGTAAACACAAACATAGCCTGAACAGCTTCTTAAAGCAGTAGAGTAGTATGCCTAAGAGCTGCTGCGTTCCACGGTGCACGTCGAACGCGAAGAAAAATCCCGGCTTGGGGTACCATGAATTTCCCTCCAATGCTGAACGCCGACAAGCCTGGCTCACCAACACCGCCAGACAAGGATCTGGATTCATCTTTAAAGCAAAAGCTTTTTTAAGCGCACATGAAACGTGGACAGAATAGCGAAGAATACTGACAGGACAGCGCTTACAGTATTCTTCGCTATTCTGTCCACGTTTCATGTGCGCTTAATAAAGCTTTTGCTTTAAAGATGAATGTTCACCAACTAGCCCACCTCGCCGTCTTGTTGCAAGGATCTGAAGGAAGAGGGTTGAGGTGGGTGCCCAGCGACCGTTCCTCCGTTTGCTCCTAGAACCAAATAATTAGATGTACCAAGAATAAGTCGTCGACGCTTAGGCTCTTTTTCTTTTTCTCCCTTCACCCTCCTCACGAAAGGCCCTCCCACTGGATGAAAGGGCTTCGCGGGCCAATTTTCATTGGCATATGACAACTGTACTTTTGCCAGCCAGTGCGCTTAGGGAGTCGGAAGGTTCAAGCATTGCATGCTGTTGTAGTAATTGTTACAGGAAGTTGAGTTGATAAAGTGCAGGCCGCTGTGTTGACTGAAGGCGACACGCCAAGATAGATTTTTCAGTACGCACGCTAAGGAAGTATGCGCCTCCCTGCTTTCTATGAGCCGCTTCTTATCTGATAAGCATTTCTTTTCTTTGCTGGGACTCGAACTGGTTTTTTTACTAGAACCAGAAGATATACGCTGCTCGTAATTATCGAATGGGTAATTGCGGCGTGTAGCAGCCTAGATCATTACAATAGAAAACATTATATGTAGCCGGCATGCTCCTCAGTACAACATAATAATAATTACGAAGCTTTTACCCGTATAAGGAGAAGTGCAATTTTTCACAATATTTGTCATAAGATTCGGAGTAAAAAACGCTACTAGTTGTAAACAACGACGTCGGCGGAGAAAAAAATTACCGCTTTAGCTCTTTTAGGGAATTTATATGTTGAATTTGTTTGGCTGAGTGATGTAAGCGATTGAAATATCCTGCACACTCCTGACAGCACTTCTGATTCAAAATTTGCCTTGGCTTTATTTTCTTATTTGCAGTTGATCTGTCATGCTTGCAAGGTTCTCCTGCAAGACCCAAACCCTTGCAGTGGCATTTACGAGTTCACAGAAAAAAAAACTGATAAAGGAAAACTTCGATATGCCGAGACGGAGATCGTACAAATTTGCAAGCTGGCATGCAATTTTGTCAGTGAGGTGATGAAGCCCGTAGAAGTTCCAAGAAGTGGAAACCTCTGGAAACTTCTTCATTCAGCCCTCCTCCCACATTTTGTTACGTGTCCAGCATTACGGTGTGGTTCGACAATCCTTGAGCACACGAGCCACCTCTGCGATGTTTTTTTTTTTTGAAGAAGCTGTTGCGACCGTTGCTGGCTAACTGGACGGGAAATATAAATGCAACTCGTCTGGTGAGACTGTCACACAAGCCCCTCTCGCGAAAAGTTCTTCGCCTTTGAGGGCGATGAGCGTAAACACCTCTAGTATTTGTTTACTGCATCAGTGAATACTTACTGGTAGAGTTTCGCTCAATAGTACGATTGATTGTTGAAGCACACCTAGCACTTACATCTCTGCATGCGCAGACAAGACCACAAAATTTTTCTCATCATCTTTCGAACGGAATTCACGCAAGACATTTTTTTTATGTAACAATAACTGCAAAACAAACTGCAAAAACTGCAAAATTAACTGAAACCTCACGCACCCACTGCAGTTCTAGTTTAGAAACGCAAAATCAAGTCACGGTAGCCATTCAAGCACGTTTTTAGCGAGAAGCGAAAAAAAAAAAAATTTCTCCGAAAGCATGCGACAGTACATTTGCCAAGCTTCCAACCACACCGTCTTTCCTCAAGACGTGTTGTTGAGTTAGCCAAGCAGCCACAGTGCGCCCGGCAGTCAGGGATAGCTAGGTGTGTAGTGTAGGAACACCAAGAACCCACTAACCCATATGACTGCCTCCCATATCAAACCTCGCTGCTTTTACACAGTCGAACTTTGATCTGGTGACTGATACACAGGTCTTGAACTCTATAATTTAGAGCACTGCACGGGCCGGCTTTTTCCGGCCCGGGCCCGGCCCGGCCCGAAAACGCCGAGCTCCGGCCCGCCCGAGCCCGGCCCGGTGTTTTTAAATACGGCCCGTACCCGGCCCGGGCCCGAAAGGTTTAGGCCCGGCCCGACCCGGCCCGGCCCGGCCCAATTCTACCAATTATTCTTTGAGCATAAACAAGACACTGTCCAATCTTCTCCTATAGTGAAGATACCAGCCGCACTCAAGATAGTTTCCGGAGAGCGTTGTGAGAACATATGACAAAGTCACGATTTGCACTGGTGCTGTGTTTACCTTCGGTTAATTACACCTGTAACACTTTAGCGAAAGAATTGCAGGGAGTTATATGAGGAGGCATAGCTGGCTGTCTCATGCACGCAGTGCTAACGGTGCAATGTTCTTATTTCTTTTCAAAGAACGACTACATCATACAACGCCAACATAAAGTAGAAAAACGGCGGACATTTATAATTGGCTTTACTGTAATTGCTGCGACTATAAGTGCCATAGATCTGTCAAAGCAAGCCACACACGTTAGCGAGCGACATACCGTCCTCGCTGTTCGCTTTAGATGCCTATCTCGTCGCCTTTGTTTGACCGTCCTCGGTCTTTGAAAGTGTTATACTTTAAATCAAGACCGGACTAAGGGCTTCCGAAATAACTGCTTAGTAGAGCGCCCAAGTTAACTAGCCGCTGGCGTCTTAAGCGCTCCACGTCGAACGCGGCGGGTCTGGTGTCTGGAGCGTGATCCCAAGCAATGACTGCAATCCAGAGAGTTGGTTGCCGCCGAGGGCCAGAGACCTCGGTGCGAACAGGGGAGCGAAGTCTGACTGTCTGTGGCTCGCAGTCGTGGTTGTAGTCTTGCAGCCGGCGGCTGTGACGGTGGAGGCGACGTGTGCCAGAAAGGAAAAAGCGGTGACTACGATGGGCAGGAAAAGGCGGAAAGTAAAAGCAAACTTCTGAGAGGGGTAGCGCCCACGTGGAAGGACATTTCACGCGGATCTCGCATATTCTATTGCTTCAGCATAGGCTTCATTTCAGAAGGTGTCAACTGCTCCGTCAGTAAAATAAGTTATGTGTTCCATCATATGAATGAACTTGGGCCCTTCTGCTTTTGTTTCAACAAGTAGGGTGTTAAGCATCTCAAGTGTGGCACAGAATACTTAGTCTATGCCTCTGTATATAGCTTCCGCAAAACCTGTATTACCCACTATAATCAATTAACTTATGTTAGCGCACGCACCGAGCTACCCGCGCCACGATTTTAGATCGTGGTACACTTAACACGCGACGGTGATACCGCAGCCGATAAAAGTAAACAAAAAAGTAGCGCACATGTCGCACACCAACTTAGCGAATCTGCCTAACAAATTCTACTCGTCCCGGGGATACCCTACTTGCTTGCCACAAACATTGAGGTCATTGACGCTTTGGTCCACGGAGCAGTGGGAACTCTAGGAACGGGAATCGCTGGGTGCCTGTGCTACGCACGTCCTGAGGTTTCACAGCAGCGGAGCTGCCATACGTTTTTTTTTATACTAGAGGATGGGTTCATGTCTTCCGTTTTGATGTGTGTTACTTAACCGCTAAAATCTAATAGCGGCAGGAGTTCCAAGGCAGATGGAAGCTTGAAGGGATGAAAAATTCGTCCACACGGGGTGTCTCTGGAGCCCTTAGATATTTGTGCGGTAAAGGGTGCCAATACACACGCCTGTTACAAAGTCTACTGTAGTAAATCGTATTGATTATCACCTTCCTTAGGTGCTTGCTCACTTCTGTCTCGGGAGCGTGTCCACGTTTTTGAGCGCCATGAGAACACTCGTGCTCCGACGAATGAAGAAAAGTTATGAATTACTGACGAAGTGTGACGAAGACAAAGGTGGCCGTGAGAATCAGCAAGTACACACTCGATGTGATGAGAATCCGTATTAAGTGCTAGTTCTGACTCGCTAATTGCCAAATCATAAATATTTGCAACTGCCTTGCTACCACAAAAATTAGCAACATCTGCGTGGATCGGCGACCCTGTGACAAGTCACTTCTCTTCTTGCGCTTAAACTGCAGGAAAAACAGCTCCTCAAGTATTAATGACTTACGAGTTGCGTTGACCAGTCTACAGACTGACGAAGGCGGAAGCAGGCGAGGCGGGCATGGAAGCGTAGCTGCATACTCGAAATGTTTCCCATGATACCGATGAGTACATCTTATATGCACTAATCTGGGCAGTGTACCGTTGCTTCGCACTTCTCGCAGTGCTGCCTGACTACCACTTCTTTCGATACATGGTACGCAATAAAGGGATGGTACGCACTTAATATAATGGTACGATACATGGTACGCACTTAATATAATGGCGGGAACTTATATGAGGCAGTTTCCCGAAATTACATGTAACATACTGATGGCGGCAAAATGCTAGACTTATTGTGTCGTGCGATTTCAGTGCACGCTAATGCAGTTCAGGAGGTCTAAATTACCCGGAGCCTTCCACTACGGCGTCTCACATAGCCTGTCTAGGTTCGGGACGTTACATCCCAAGAAACAACAAAACCAAAAAGCATACACGCGCCATTACCGACACGTATGAGAACCGGGCCTGATTCGGGCCTGACTCAGGCCCGGGCCCGGCCCGGGCCCGAAGCTCGTGGGCCCGAGCCCGGCCCGGGCCCGATCCAACAATTACTTACCCGGCCCGACCCGGCCCGGGCTTTCGGGCCGGCCCGGGCCCGTGCAGTGCTCTACTCTATATACCCACTGAGTGCAGGCAGCAATTTTAGTATATCATTACTGGAGCTTAGGTAAAGTTTACCGCCGCTACGGTAAGCAATGGTGCTCGGCCATCTATCTATCTATCTATCTATCTATCTATCTATCTATCTATCTATCTATCTATCTATCTATCTATCTATCTATCTATCTATCTATCTATCTATCTATCTATCTATCTATCTATGCACAGAGCTTGTGATATTTCCAAAAATTCTTTTTATGCAGAGCATAACTTCTATTTTCTCTTTTTCTGGATGATGTCAGCGACCTTGTTTCTTTGGGAGATGCGCCGTGGAACTCGTGAACACTGCTGAGTCGCGTCGACTTGTACGTGTGCACAAGTTGGCCAACACGTCTGGCTTGGTGTTGCTCGACCTTTTGCTATCAAAACTGAATCTGTCGCTTCATCGTCTTTTGCAACCAAGTCCCTCAGCAAAAGCGGCGTTTTATGGGCCCTTTCGCTCGCTCTAGTATACATACGCATGGGACGAAGTCGTTCTACCGCGGTATGTCGCAAAGGACTCGCTTTCGCATCATACGATACTCGTGTAATAAAAATCGGCGTCGCAAAGAAAACGGCCCTTTGAAATCCTGCCCACCCGGCAGGTCCGTTTCATCAGTGTTGTTTGATTTGATCGGCACAGAGTGTTCAACGACCTCACATGGATGCTTTGGATATGAAAACTGTGTATGCACGTTTTATTGTCTGGTCTGAAATGTGCGCGTGTTGCCAAGCGCGATGTGAGGCAGAATATAGATTGTGCTATGAATGAGCTTTGCTCAGCATCGTGACATCTATCTTCGTGACATCTACTGCAATACTACAGGAGTGATTGAGGACATATATATGACACATACGAAGCGTTGGGTGAATTTCTTTTCTTATACCTATCATAGTCTCGTGGATGGCGCTGCAATATATGCCGCGCGCAAGATCAGCGACTCAACAGTATCTATATACGGGCTCTCACACTTCCTTCCTGCATAAAGCGGCCGTTTTGATAGGCTGCGCAGTCTGTTTCCTTTCTTCTTGCTTTCTTCGTAATGATTTAAGTCTGGTGCGAATGCGAAACCTTATAGTACAGTTTGTCCGGCGCCCTGAATGACGACATAGTTTGCTCACTTTTGCATATTATTTGCCGAAATTTCCCGACTACAGTCCGCAGACAGTATGGGTATTCGGCAACGGTAATCATCAGACTACATAAACGTAAAAAAAAAAAAGACAATCTAAGCCCTCGTGAAATCCAGTCTGCTGCCCTTGATGACCATTACTTGTCTTGCGTTCTTACTGCATGCACTGCCCTTGCCCATTTCTTTTTCACGATCTTCGCAAAGACGTTATCAAGACGCGTTCGTTCCTTGACCCACTCCGCTCTCTTCCAACGGATAAAACCTCGAAAATGCTCCTGAAAAGATCAAAGATGTCGTTGCCGTGTGCTATGATCTCATAAGGTCTATTATACACCGTAAATACAGTGGTCAGCGGCCATATACGGAATTAGAGTGGAGTAAGGCAGCGCAGCGTGGACAAAAGGTAACGACTGACGTACAGACGAGGGCGTCGTTGAAGAGGAACTGAATATGGCTGAACAAATTCGGTACCTTACGGATAATGTCATAGACATTTCGACTCTATTGTGTTGTACTGCCCTCGAATTCACATTAAGTTGCGATGCGAATGCGTCGCACGAACGATTTTAGTTCAAATCGCATCGACACCTTCAAGAACAGCAGATCAATGTAACCTTGCCATTAATGTAGATAAGCAGGTCTATGAAATGACGACTTACATACGTTCGAGGCACTTAAGATGACGATAACATAGTTATTGATGAAGACTGGGACGGAGGGATTGAGAGGGGTTATTCATGTTGCAGTCAGTGGGTAATCATTCGACCGTAGAGGGCACCATGATGCTGTCGCAGTGAAGCTTGTTTATTATGAAGATTTTGACGGAAGCTCAATTGCTCCAGTGTGGACGCTAATCGCGAGGAGGCTATAAGCATAGCGTGTTCGTTAAATCTTTTGTCCCCGCCAAAATACGTCGTGATCACATTGTCAACTTCACCTACGTTAAGCCATACAAAACTGGTGCAACGACCGGACTCACATTAGTTCGACACTAGAATCCAAATAGCAGAGATGCGGAGGGCCGTCGGCAAAAATCCGCAAAACGGCCTGGCGAGACCCGTGGTTTCTTGTACCGACATTGGGTACCCCTTGTTTATGGGGTACCCAATGCCTTGTTTCTTGGAACCTGACAGCCACGTTCTACGGACCCCATGAATCGCATTAAACACAGGTGCTTATGAGATTAGCAGGACTGCCTGTCAGTTTTTTTTTTTGACGGATCTTTAGAGGCGTTAATTTGCACGTTTGCTGGTACGCTAGTCCCGTAGCACGTACACTTGAGCAGTGTTTAGAAAAAAAAGTTTATTCCGACGTTTGACACCCCCATTATCGCGGAACAGTGACAGAACAGATGTACAGGAAGGAATGTAACTGTGAGATGTACAAAGATTTTACAGAGCGCTGTATACACGACACATTTACACGCAGCTTGCACGTTTCAAGCTCACACGTTGTCACAAACCGGAAGGCCTAACATAAATGCACAGTTAACAAAAATGAAGTGCTATACAACATGCATGATTGTGAAATTATGCAAGTGCGCGCGTGAAGGCTATATGCAATTTTTTAAAGCGAAGCTTTGTACCTCTACCAGCCAAGGGTTCTGTCGTGTCCGTCGTTGTAATCAAAAAACGATCCCGACGAACCGCTCGCGCTCGGCGCGTGCCTCCCGGCGCGCTACCTCTCTCACTCTTCCATCTGCTGTCTTGAGAGAGAGAGAGAGAGACAGAGAGAGAGAGAGAGGCGCGCGTTGCCTATGGAAACGCTCTTTCTTCGATGAACGCTCCACCAGCTCGCAAAGAAGGAGAACGCGCCCTTACCCGCGAGAGACGAGCTTGAGGCAGGCAGCGTCTTCTAGCGAGTTCCTTGATTGAAAAATACCGACTGCTCGCGCTGGAGAACCGTTCACCGGCCACCCATATATATACATAGGCACTGGATCTTGACTTGCAATGAAGTGCCGGTGAGAGATTTCACTTGTGCGTAGTTGAACCATAAGGATTCGTAGCGCGCGCGTTAACTAAATTAATCCGGAACTCGGCACGATCTACGATGAACCTCCGGAGCTTCGCCCACTCATCATCATTCACTCTGTGGATATGCTGTGATTTCTTTTACGTAGACAATTTACACCCGTGAGCACTGTTAGGGTGAACACGCGAGCACATGACCACTATCCGTAAAGCGCCGATGTAGCCAACGTGGCTGCGCATGAAGCAAGCCTACCCATGCGCAGTAACAAGAGATGACATGATGCTCTGCCCGGTGTATTTTGAAACCGCATATACGGGACAGGCAAGTATGCAGCAAGTGACACAAAGCCATCCCTCCCGCCTTTCCTGCGCATGCGTGGGCTTGGTTCGATGCGCGGCCACACTTGCTAGGCTGGCGCTCAGCGTACTGCGGCCACGCGCTCGCATGTTCCCTCTAACAGTGCTCACTGCTGTGCATAAGTGACAGAATCAGGTGAGTACGGGAAACAACATACACACGGGGACACGCTGACACACGACAAATACATCATACATGCTACACACATACATTAAGCAACACTTCATGACCTGACTACATGAACGAAGCCAACTCAGAAGCGATCTTCACCCGTCCATCAACTGTCGATAAATAAAGGCACGACCGATGCCAGAGAAATTCCTCTTCCCTAAGGAACAACAATTTATTCGGCAAAAAGCACAGTACCTCGGAGTATAGTCGCTCGAGAAGCGGATAAAAAGCGTGGCGACGGTGTTTATAATGAAAGAGTTGTTCCACTGTAGAAAAATTGACACCATCTTCCCAAAGGGAACCCTGATGGGATGCGAAGCAGCAGCGTTGCGCACGGGTGGCGTCACGGGTTGAACGGCGCTAACGCGGGTGCTTCGCATCCCATCAGGGTTCCCTTTGGGAAGATGGTGTTAACTTTTTGTCGGTCGCGGTAGGGGAGCGAGCGGCGGTAGCGGCAGGTGTTGCGGGCGAACGGACGAGGCGGCAGCTGCGGCGAGCGCGCGGCAGGCGAGGGAGAGAGTGACGTCAGCGCGCACTGCGAGGGGAGCGTGACGTCAACGCGCAGCTGCGGCGTGACCTACTTGGCACCGCTCCAACACCTGCGGCGAGGGCAGCGCGTTGCCCTCGCCCTCACCGTACGGACGCACAAATGGCGTTACACAGGACAGTCAAAGAGCTGCTTCGCATCTAAAAAATCGATGCCAGTTCCACTGCTTTGAAAGCTTTATATACGAAGCGCGGAGAAGGGACTGGCTGGCCCCTTGTGTACCTGTTGTGTTTGTCGGCGGCGTTTCCAAATTATATTCGATTAATCTGATCTCATTTGGCATTTGATTACCCGTAACGTGCACATTTTATTTAATATACTAATCTGGTTCGTCTTAACCATTCCTAATCTAGATACATTTCGTTTATTTTTAACCATTATTGACATGTTCTGTGGGAATTATGCGGTGCATGTAGGTAAGTTTCTGTGAGTTGCTGCAACGCAGTGATTTGCCTATTTCTCCCCAGTGTTGCCCCTGTAGTCATCGTCGACGTTTTCGAGTGATCTGTGCCTAATTTGGTCTTATTGTGTGAATATTAGAGACGATAGTCTTTCTTGGGCTACCCAAATGCGAAGAACTTTGTCTGCCTGTCACTCGATTCAACTTTTTCCAACTTCCTTCTTTTCGTGGCTCTCCCACGGCGCGTAGCGTTGCTGCGTTTGGCATCGATGATCGTGACGGCGGTCTGACATCGATGCGCTTGTTTACCTGGAATGTTTAAAATATTGAGGGGAAGTTTAGAGGCCCTTTAACTGGACATCAGTAAAGCGTAATAGTGAATATATAAGGCCCGTCTGTTCCCTATGTATTTAATTACCCGAAACTATTGATCATTGTTTCATAGACTGTTGTGACGATGTCTTCTTTGGGATGTTCTGCAGCGCACATTGAAAAAGGACTTATACTATCCTTACAAACATCAGGTACCTTCACGTGACAAGACACAAAACCATATAGCATGATATAATCGTTCTCATCGGCCTGCATAGTCTCTGGAGAGCGAGAATGATAGACTGGCATGCTGAACCACCGCAAAAAACAAAATAAAAGAAAAAAAAGGAAAAGGAAAAAAGGAGGACCAGTAGTTCTAATTCGAAGTGCATACGAGCACTTTCATGACAGTCCTGACTGGTCTTGCACGTTTGATACGTGTTTGAATTTGCGTGATTGCTAATTTTCCCTATGCTTGTGTATACAACGTTTTTTCTTCCCTGTAATAGAGAAAAAAAAAATTCACAGCATATCCACGGGGTGAATGATGATGAGTGGGCGAAGCTCCGGAGTGAATCACCGGTAAACCGTTAATCTTCCGTGTAATTCGCCCAGTCGATCATCATGTAAAGACGTGAGAAACACTCTATTCGAACGCTGGGATCTCGCGTTTACGGGGACGCTAGCACAAACGCGTTAGAAACATGCAGTACACTCTAGTAAGGGGGGAGAGGCCACAGCGTCTTACGCAGCCCCTTACACAGGCCGGAACGCACACCGCGTTTGCCGACGCCATCACATGACTGCTGAAAGAGTATAAGGCGGAGAGGCCACAGCGTCTTACACCAGCTCTTACACGCGCCGTAACGCGCTAGCACAAACCCATCATCATCGTTAGAAACGGACAGTCTTTCGCTCTCTCTCTCTCTTTCTGTCTCTCTCACACAAGACAGCAGATGGAAGAGTGAGAGAGCTCGCGCGCCGGGAGGAACGCGCCGAGGGCGAGCGCGAGCCTCCCGGCGCGCGAGCTATCGAGCGCAATCCTAGAACGAGGTGGTTACGACTACAAGGGACGAACGACCCACGCCATAAGGAGCTTCGCCCCTAAAAAGTGGCGGTGGTGTATCGGTAGAGCTTCCAGCTCCCATCATCGCATCCCAGATGAATGTGGGTCCGAGCGGGTGGTACTTCGTCACTGTATATGTGCGTTCCTTTTTTTTTTTCGGACATCCACTTCCGCTACGGAAGTACGTAAGCGATTTCTCGGTGGACCCCGGCATAAAACATGTTCGTGCTAAAAGAAGCATTGATGGTATCAAATAGCTACACGAAAGCTTCACGTGTAAGAAGTTGTTCAAGAGCAATCCATTTTTTTTTTGCGAAATGGACTATGCCTTAAGGGCAAGCAATCAACTTAAGGAGACATTAAAATGAAGCGCTGAAGTAGGCTTACACGGATAAATCACAATCGAATTCTGGAACTCTTTTGTCGTTAATTTTGAAATATTGTGTTCCATATCAGAAGAGAAGGTAGATAAAAGTTTCGTACACGATGGTCGAGTTGATACTTCGAGCAGATGAGGCCAAGAACTCCAATGTTCTTTTGCGTATTCTAGCCCCATTAGTTCCGCAGAATTCTGCTGAAACACGCCATGTTAACACTTCGGCATCCTCATCCCTGACCCCCCCACCCCCCTTTCTTCTTCGACGAGGGGTTTGTCCCGACCCCAAGATAAAATCGTGCCGACGCCCAAGGAGGTTTAAACATTTTTTTAAATTACATCCTCTCCCGCTAAAGGGGACCATGAGGCGATGCGAAGCAGCACGGGGGGTGCACACGGGGTTTGGATCTGTTTGACTAGGTCACGGCCGGTCTGGACGCGCGCGCTCGCTGAGCGAGCGCGCGCGCGTCCAGACCGGCCGTGACTAGGTGTCGCTTTTGCATGGGTTTGACGCTAGGAGACGCTGCTGCGTCAGCATTGTCTCTCGCGGGCGAGGGCGCGTTCTCGTTCCTTGCGAGCTGGTAAAGCGTTCATCGGTGGTGTAGTGGTTAAGGTACTCGGCTGCCACCCAAAATACGCGGGTTCGATCCCGGCCGCGGTGGTCGCATTTTCGATGGAGGCGAAAATGCCAGAGGCCCGTGTACTGTGCGTTAAAGAACCCCAGGTGGTCTAAATTTTCCGGAGCCCTCCACTACGGCTTTTCTCTCCTATCTCTTTCACTTCCTTTCCCCCACCCCCCACGGACGCTTAGCCGTGCTCCCTACATGGGCTGCAGAAATTAGAGTCCTTTCCTCAACCAAACCACAATCAATCAATCAATCAATCAATCAATCAATCAAAAGCGTTTCCATAGTCAACGCGCGCCGTTCGGAGAGGAGAGGAGAAATTACGAGAGGAGAGGATATGAGACGAGGAGGGAGAGGAGGATGCGCATGTGCATTACGGGTGTGCACGCCCCACGGCGGTTGGAAGGAGGGACATTGCCCCGACCGTAAGCTGCTTCGCATCTAAAGCTTCTTTGCGATGCCCGTGCTTCAGTGTCCAAGTCAGAATGCGATGACGTAGAAACATTAAGTTGAATCCAGACATTTTAATATTGGCAAAATGATGAAACACGTAGATACTCAAATAAAGAAATGATGCATTAAACGGAGAAAATCGATGCAATATAAGCGCTCGGGTAGACTTTGTTAAAACATGTTGCGATCGCGCAAAAAGCGCAGTCAGCCACCGGCTCATCTGTGGTGGTGACGATAGTAGAGCACACGTTTAGCAGAGTAAAATCTTCCGAGCCTGGAAACCGTAGGCTTCTAGCAAGGAGGTTTTTAAAAAATGCTGGAGTGGCAGCGCCCGCTGAACCTTACCGCAACAAGTGAAGCCGGCGTTTGCCCATAGTTAAGCCCTAAAAGCTTGCCTAAGTGTCCAAAAACCAGTATCAGTTCAGGCGTTCTTGATCTGCTAATGTAAACCCTAGACTAATTGTAATGTAAAAGCGCGATGTTTTGATTTAATAGACTACCATTGAACAAACATCAATGCCGCGATATTGCATACAAATTTTCGCGACGTTCATGTTTCATCCAAAAACCCGTGGCACAAACAAGCACATAAAGGATTGTCTGCCTAGCAAAGTTTATCGCTTTAAAGGTGTTAGAAGCGTGAGGAAAACGCTTTTTCTTTTGTGCTATTTGAATTCTGTTAATCAATGCCCTGAGTAAGATGGCGGCCGCCGGCTTCACCTTTAGCACAAGATCTCCACTCCAGAATTTCTTTTTAAACCTCCTTGGCTTCAAGGCACGCTGTTATCTTCGAATAAAGGGACACGTCTCCAAACGCGAAAGCAGACACGATTCAACCACCCTGTCAAAACTAACCGAGCTACATTATTTCAAACCTCAGGCCTATTAAAGACGATAGTCTTTCTTGGGATACCTGAACGCCGAAATTTTGGTCTGTCTGTCTGTCACACGATTCAGTCACCCAGCCAAAGTTTAAGCACTTGCCTAACGCCCAGCCAACTGGTAGCTGCGTTCATACTTGTGAGCACTGTCGATAAAATAGCAAATATTACGCATATCTGAGGCGCTACATCAATATGTAAGTATTAGGCGGTGTGTCCTTTTACTAGCAAAGACATAGACACGTAATTCTAAAGACGCTAGTGTTTGTTAGGCTGTGCTAAATATGCGACGCTATGCACGAAAAAGGCCTCTGCCGACGATTTGGTGCTGCTACCTGGCAGTTTCCCAGGGATTCTGCGCAAGCTCATGTTTCCCGACGGCGCTGCCCGACGGCGTCCATATCTCACGCAGCGTAGTACGGCAGGCAGAAGACTGTCGTCTTTCGACGACATTTGCAGCGAAGCACACAGATACGCGGCCAATTTTTTTTTATCATCCACGTCAACATACACGTCAGCATACATGTCAAACATAAAGCCTATCAGAGGAAAAACCGGTTACGGTTATGTGCATAACCGTAATCCGAAGCCTTAATATAATTAAGAAATAAATTAAGCGCATTGGACTGGTTTTTACGTTAGTAAATAAAAAAAATCAACGCGTTAGAAATAGTGTGGTAGGGAGGCTACGCTTTAAGCTGACAGTGATAAGAGGTCCGAACAGATGGCGCGACAGCGCGGTGATGCGGAGAATTTGAATTGAATTAGGCAAAACCTGCAATTGCATACATCGTGGGAGGAATGAGAGGTGAAGGGGAACAGCGCTAGGGAGGAAGGGGGAGTAGAGAGGATGTCGCGCACCAGGGGCGGCAGAGGACTGTCGTATTTCTTCCGACGTCATTTGCAAAGCAAGCACACAGGCGGCCATGTTTGTGTTCTATAAACGCATGTTCACCTTATAAATGGAATGAGAAAATTTCTGCTTCCTCTGACAGCGACCTCGGGCCGACTCTACCGAGCGACGGAGCTCTCCTGTGGTAGAGTGCGAGCTCTCCTACAGTAGAGCACTGTAGTAGAGTACGTTCTGCTACAGTGCTACAGTGCTCAGCCGTAAGCTACGAAACACGAAACGCGATCGTAGCTTACGGCTGCCAGTGCATTGCACTGGAGACACCGAGCCGATTTGCTGTGTGGTACTCAACGAAAGCGAGGTACTTTATGCAGCGTAGTTATTCAGATTGGCCCGTCTGCGATCGCCCAGCGATCTCCAGCAGCACAAGATGCGCCGGGCGGTACGCTGTCCGAATACCGCGAGTTTCAGTCGCCGAGTACTGCACTCCGAACTGTTCGCCATTTGTTCCAACTTAAAGGACAACTGTTGCTATTTTTCAGTGTCCACAGATCTCAATAAAGTATTCAGTATACGTTCTCACCGCGACTGTTATAATGTATGCAAAGCCATGCAGTTGCAATAATTTCGTTTTCCTGAAAATGAATTTCAAAATTTTGAGCGGACTCCCGCGCGGGCAGCCCTGTGTTTTTGACGCCATGACCTTCAACGCTGCCCACACGAGCAGGCGGGCGGTCAGGAGCTGCATAAATTAGCTACGGATACTCGAAGAACCTGGCCGTCTCGCCACACTAGCCCGTTTTGGAGTTCCTGGCGGCCTGGCATGCGTGATTTAGTATTTGCCTACGCCCTCCCCACCACCCTCTCTCCTTACCAGGCCCCGCCACGGTGGTCTAGAGGTTATGGCACTCGGCTGCAGATCCGAAGGTCGAGGGATCGAATCCCGGCCGCGGCGGCTGCATTTCAATGGAGGCGAAAGGTTGAGGCCCGTGTGCTGTGCGATGTCAGTGCACGTTAAAGAACCCCAGGTGGTCGAAATTTCCGGGGCCCTCCACTACGGCGTCTCTCATAATCAGAGCTAGTTTTGGGACGTTAAACCCCACAAATCAATCATCTCGTTACCAGTGACCTACGGTCCTCCTTTTATTAATAACTGATTTTCATCATCACCATCATATCTTCGTCACAAATTTTGGACCTCGGGGCTGTGTATACGGACCTTTAAAGGAAACATTCATTTCCCGTATTTTTTTCGGGACAGCTGTGTTCCATGGTCGATCTCACAGTGCTTCAGATAGTTTACCTTTCGTCCTAGAAGAACTGGACGGCAATCTTCAGTGCACCGAGGTTGTCTATATACTCCGTTTCATACGTCAGGTGCTACGCTGCGAAGGGTACGCATGTAGTCCGTAAAGGAAAAGAAAAGGAGAGGTGCATCCCTCCGACGAGCAAACGACAAATACGAAATACAAGCTCGCACATTTCGACTCTTTCCCCAGCAATACGAGCGTTGTTTTGTCAGTGTGACGAGAAATGTTTTATGATTTAAGACTGCCAGCGAGGCATTTATTGTTTTTCGCTCACCATAAGCAAAGCGCTACTTTTTGATTGCGGAAGTACGCAGCGTAAACACGAGCACTATCTTTGGCAACGTTGCACCTGGTGTATGACTGAGTCCAGTTAGCACAAGACAGGGATAATCGGAGATCTATGGGAGAAGCCTTTGCCCTGCACCGGGCGTAGACAGGCTGATGATGATGATGATTATGGTGATTGTGGTACCCGAGTGTGGATCCGAAAGAAGCGCGTTAGAACCTGGCCGCAGCGGTCGCGTTTTTGATGGAGGCGAAAGGTTGAGGCCCGTGTGCTGTGCGATGTCAGTGCACGTTAAAGAACCCCAGGTGGTCGAAACTTCCGAAGACCTCCACTATGGCGTTCCTGTCCTTTCCACTCTTTCACTTCCTTTCCCTCAACAACACGGACGCTAAGCAGTGCTCCCGACAAGACCTGCAGTAAATAGCGTCCTTTCCTTAGCCTAACCACAATCATCACCATGTTTGTAGTGTGTAAGCGAGTGCGTATACAATATCGGAGCTTACAGAAGCTCCAAAGCAATACGTTCCTCAGCCTCGCACTACACCGGTCCTTTAACCTTACCCGGTACGTAGTTAGCGCAGCCTTGGGCGACCAACGACGAATGATTGACAGGGCCGTCCTGACTGCAGCGTCAAACGGGATCCTGGACTGAGGGTTCCACCTCTGGAACAACATTATCAAAATTCGCAAAATTATGCTTGCTACTACTACTACTACTACTACTACTACTACTACTATCTTCTGCGTACAAAACAACGCGTTGAGCTTCTCGAGGCTATTGGCGCGTTTTCGCAACGCTGTGAGACATCGAGAAAAGCAGCTTCCGCCGTAGAAATGCCTGGCTCGTCGTTCGTGGTATTATATGAGAGAGACCGTGAACACGCGTACCCTTCCACGAAGGGCTCGATCCGTATTCGATAATGATCTAACGGCCACCTTCGAAAAAGCCGTACCTACTTCTAAGGCTAGTGATATGCGGCATTGGACGACAGCGAAAGAGAGAGAAGCTTATATAGCCATATGCAGAACTGCCTAGTGGGAATGGCTCGATGTAGTTTTCATGGACAAGGCCGGGACCCTGATCACTTTTCCGGAGACAGTAACGTGCTGATAAGTCACCTCACAGTACGCGCTCAGGAGAGCATTTCACTTGGACAGCATACTTGCTGGGGAATTTGCGATAACGTATAAACAGTCTCTCCGATCAACCCGTAACGTACATCCGCAAGGCCTGTCAGCTCCGTCAAGGCGGTGAATTAGGTTATAGGTTGAATGTCATTCGCATACGAATATCGATAACCAAGTCCACATCTCAAGTACGAGTGTAGGTTTCTTTTCTTTTTCCCCGTAAAGCCTTGATGTAAACGTCCCGAACGAGATGTAGCGTATAGGTGAAAGCCCTCAGGCCTCTGAAAGACAAGGATATCATGAGACTGAGAGTATTGATTAAGGCTTTACCGAGAGTTGGAGGGTCAGAAGGTGTCGTGGGCGAAACTGCTTTCCGAGCAGTGTTGGAGAGTGAGAACTGCACGTTTCAGATTGAACGTTGGTAACCCGCGATGTACTGACATATGGGGCAGAAACTTGGATAATTACAACGAAGCTCGAGAGGAAGAACCACACAGCGGGCGATGGAACGAAGGCGTTACTCTAAGAGATAGGAAGAGAGCCGAGTGGGTTAGGGAAAAGACCGATATAATAGTCGAAGTAAAGAAGAAAAAATGGAAATGGGCACGTCACGTGATGGGAAGGCTAGACAACCGATGGACAGTTAGAACGACGGAATGGATACGAAGAGAGGGTAAGCGTAGCCGTGGACGACAGAGTAGGATGGAGTGACGAAATTAAGAAATTCGCAGGCCTCAAATAGAATCAGCTCGCACAGGACAGGAAAGGATGGGGAGCACTGGGAGAGGCCTTCGTCCTGCAGTGGACATAAGACGGCCTGGTGATGATGATGAACCCGCGGTGACCCGCAGATTCGTGACGACTCTGTGGCCTTGAGTTGCTGAACATGCAATTCGCGGATTCGACGTCGCTTCGAAGCGCTCTAACTTAATTCAGAGTGAGTCGAGAGACTATAGGACGATATGCTATTCGCGACTCCATCTAAATGCTCGCCACCTAGCGGACGCTCCTGGAACCAGCCGATCCAAGGTCGACCGCGAAACGCGGCATGGTATCGCATTACCGCGGGCTGTAAAACAGCTCTATAGTTCCTTAATCGGCGCCATGCCGCCTTGAAGCAGCCCGAAAAAGAAAGAATCTTCATCAAAAGACCTTTGTTGCGTGCCTCAGTGCGTGTCATGGCGATGCAAAGACAGCAACACGTCGTTTCATCGGTTCCCCAAAGAAGCAGACGACGCTTCGCGCAGGGCAACATGGATTAGGAACTTGCGCATCGGCAAGGAGGTGACGGGAACTATGCTAGTTTGATCCAGGCACTTCACTCGCGACGATTTCTTCCACCCCGGTGAGTACACAGATTGTGTGTGCGTGCGTTTATTATCCTGCGCGCTTTTCGAAGAGCCGGAGTGTAGTTTAGTTTAGGCAAGCGCGAGAACAAAATAGCGACATCGTTTATACGTGTATATAACGTTTCCCGAGCGTGCCTATGCTCAACTTGAACCGCGGTAGCATTATTGCTGACGTACTTTTGCCCACATGCATTGTAGTAAGTAGATGTAAAGCGAGCGCTTGCCTTCGTTCGCCGCCTTCGTCCCATACGCGCGCTGCGCCTCGTAATTTGCTTGGTGGTTATGGAGGTAATGTGTGATCGTTTAACTTAGCGCGTTTGCATTTCGAGTTCATCTGGTGACAATTCAGGATTTATTGCACTCGTTCCAGCTTTTGAGCCCTCGACCTGTTCACCGCGCGTCTAAGTTTGTTTTCCGGCACCGCGAATAGAACTGAACTCTTTTCACACCCTTATAAGTGACGCATTTGTACTCAATGGAGCAACGTCGCGCACAAGCGCTTGGATATTTCGGAGAGGCCTGCTACGCATGAACACGTACCTGCCTTCTTCAACTTCAGGCTCGCTGGAAAGGCTCTTTATCCTTAAGAAAATCTGATGCGGGTCTCCGAACAAATGCGACGTTTGAACGCACAGCGCAATTATTTCCGCTGTTTCGCCGCTCAAATCTTTTAGACCGATTAATATGAGGTGTTCGGCAGCAATAACCCATTCGCATTCGACGAAGCATCGTGATCCGAACCCGCAATCAAGAAACTTTAGCGCCGCGCTAAGCGGAAGCGCGGCCGTGACCCTGGATATGGAAGCCATCTTTGTTTTTCTCAGCAATGTTGCCAGATGAACAGCTTTTTCTGGAGTTGCGAATACGGGCACTCTCTGGTGAGTCAGTCTTCAGAGTTACATCGTAACCAAGTGCGTATTTATTGCGGAAAATGTCACGTCGCGTTTCTCCGTATAGGGAGAACGGATCGAAGCATTATTATGCAGGGAAGAAAAAGTTACATTATTTCCATTATTCACTGAATGGGGTATGATGTGGAACGTGACGTTAGACAATCGTGAAGACACGAGGTGAACCGACAGGATCACCCCGTGTAGCAAAGATAATAGTTAAGCTATCTGCACAAATCCATGACGAAAAGAAGGCAGCGTGCGAAGCAAGGACAGGTAATTATAACTACAGATACCACAAAGACAGGTGGCGCCAAAGTTAGATTTGTTCTCCAGTAGTAGTTTTGCGTTTCCTTATCCTGACCAATCTATGTAGGCGGACCAATGTAAGTTAGGTGGGTAGATGGGATCGAGAAGTTAGCGTGGATAACGTGGTCGCAGTTGGCACAAGACGGGGATACCGGAGGTCTACGGGAGAGGCCTTTGCCCTGTATTGGTCGTAGACAGGACGATGATTATTATGATAATGATGATGATGATGACGACGACGACGATGATGATGGTGCTGGCGTAATGTTTTGTCTAATGAAACCTCTGCGCATTTTGAAAGAACATCAACAAACTAGCCAGCTGTCCTTAGCTGTCGTCTTGGTGAAACCTAGGAGAAATCCTATGACATTTCGTGAACACCTTAATCCTCACTTGTATCCACCATAATCCGAGCGAGGTCTTGGGTTCGACTCCTATAAACCTCTTGGATTCGAGTTATAGACGTGCTGGGTCGAGTCTTAAAAGTGGGTTGGTTGACTGTTTTGTGGGGTCTTCCGTCCCAAAACCAGCTATGATTATGGGAGACACCGTAGTGGAGGACTCCGGAAATTTAGTCCACCTAAGGTTCTTTAACGTGCACTGACATCGCATAGCACGCGGTTCTCACCATTTCGCTTCCATCGAAATGCAGCCGCCGCGGCCGGGATTCGATACCGCGACCTTCAGATCTGCAGCCGAGTGCCACAACCACTAGACCACCATGGCGGGGCAAAGGGGGGTGGGTTCAAGGCCCATAGCACCTTTAACTCATGTACAATCACAAATCAACCATTAACTAACTCTTACACATTGCTCGCATGCTCTGGTTCGCTTCAGGCCTTCCTTGGGTCATATGATATTTACTCTCGAAATTCTACCGTTCATTTCCATCTTTCAACTGAAACTTTGTATTTTATTATTCAGAAGTAGGATCGGTGACATTCCCACTGACATACTTCCCCTAACACATCTTCGCAATTCTAATAGCACACGATTTTCTGAAAATAGTAACCTTTTGCTTCCGAAAGTAAACACCAACTGCGGAAAAATAACAGCCTTGTTTTCTGCAATTTCATTCTGGAATTCATTACCACTTGTTATTAAATCTAGCCCTTCATTACATTGTTTTCGGCGGAATCTCAAACACTTCTTACTAACCACATGCGCCACCTAAATACATACATGTGCCCATATATGTCTGTTTGTTCAAATATAAATATGTGCATTTAAGTGCATGCGTATGTATACGTATGTATTTGCGTGTATCCATATATAATATGCACACGCAGCTTATGAAGTGACAAACTGTGTTGGCTAGTGATGTGTATGTGTTGCGTTGTTATAATCACCTTATTCAATCATTTATCTGTTCTATCACTGTTGTACTATTATGTTGTACTATTATTTGGATTTATATATTTTGAACTACCGAAGGTGTTGACTAACTTTCATTACATTCGCTTCATTTTATTCGCTTGCTGTTTTTTCCTTAGTTGCCAATCTTTGTTCTCAATTTTTTATACATGTATTAACAGGAGGTCCCCCTGACAGCTTTTACTTTGGGACCTCCTTCTGTATTGTATCAATTTTCTACTTGTATTGTATTATTGTATTGAATATTGAATAAACTTGAAACTTGAAACTGCACCAGTTTCTGTACCGTTCGCGTCAACGCCAAGGTCGTTCAAGGGCACCATGCATGCAAGGTTCCGCCTAAAAAAATAAGGAAAGATCAGATATCTAATTTGACGACACGTCGCAGCGACGCACAGTTAGTCTAGTATTCGTCAGGCCATCCGTCGCTATACTGGCCACTCGGGTTCGCAATTCGCTGGCACGGCTCGTACGCGCTTCCACGTTCTAGCTGCGGTTGGTTAATGGACCTTGAGCGAGTCGGTTGTGCGATAGCTTAAAGGTCATGAATATCTGCGCGCACACACTCGGCCGGCGTTTTTTTTTTTTCTGTCACGACGATTAATTTGTTTCTGTTTTTTGTGTCGCCATTATCTCTCGCTACCGATCGCTGGAACAGACTCCCGTTTGGCACGTTGCCTCTCAGTCGTAATTTTTTTTTCTTTTCTTTGATTCACTTGGTCGTCTGGTGAGAGAGAGAACGAGAAAGAAGTGGAAGGGCGCATGCATATTCGAATGCACCCATAAAAGCAGCAGAGAGCGTCTCGGGACGTGAAGCGTTCGCTCGGGTCGATATTTAAAGCACCCATCTCACCAAATCCGTGCAGTGACGCGAACACCAAGGCTCTCGTCATCCGAATGCAAATTGGTGCATGCTCTTCAAAACTCCATTTGCCTCTAGCGAAAACAACCCGACGGCTCGCTAGTCATGTTTGCCTAAGAGGGATGCAGTATCAGTGGTAAGCAGCGTCACCAAGCCACGCCTGCACACACTGTTAATAACAACAGTATTAATAACATAAAATAAATATTAATGGCAGGAACAATTAAGGCCCGCCACGGTAATCTAGTGACCGTGGCACTAGGCTGCTGCATTTTGACGGAGGCGAAATGTTGAGGTCAGTGTACTGGGCGATGTCGGTGCACGTTATACAAGCCGAAGTGGTCGAAACTCCCGGAGCCCTCCACTGCAGTTGGGACGTGAAACCTCTGCAGCTTATTATTAATAGCAACGATTAGTACAAACACGTAGACAACTGCAACACACCGAGATTGAATTAGGGCAACGTTGCCTTTAAATCACCTCATAGTCAGCATTAACAACCAGTATGCAAACTCCTGCCACCACATCACATAGCCAACGCTGGACTATTGGCTCTGCTAATGTTGCTTACCATTGGCTCCTGGCCTAATTCTTTCGCATTGCTAAAATTTAGCGCACAGTAGTAACATGCCCTACATAGGTGATGTTTATGGACGGTTTATCAGGGCCTGAATTCTGAGAACGATCGCCCTTGACGATGTCACCAGAGGCGCCTTTTGGTGCGAGCTGATCGGCTGGTCGAGGAAGAGCGAGAAAGTGGTCGCTTTTTCATTGGACACGTGAAATTCTACATCCCGCTAGGCGACACTGTGGCCTTGGTTAACCAGTAGATCCGTAGATCTACTGGTTAGCCAGTAACCAGTAGATCGCTTCGGCAGATACGGAATCTACTGATTCCTCTAAAGTGATCTACTGGTTAACGTTAACCAGTAGATCACTTCGGCGGATACAGAATTTCTCAAGGCGTTATGGAAGCACGGGTGAATGTTCTGGCGATGACAGCGCAAACTTTGTCGCCACTATCACCACAACTACAACCAGCACTGTCATTGGCTGTTGGGTATACTGTTGGCTATCCGCTGTCATAATGCATGTAAAAAAAAAAAAGGCAGATCCCACGTGCAGCGGGAATGAAGGAAATGCGAAGCACGCATCAGGAAGGTAAAATGGATCTGCATTGTTGTCTCGCTATGCCGATTTTGGTAAATATGAAGTTAAACGAAACGGCCGCAAGAGCACCAAGACTGTGGCACGACGTAAACCATGCCGCTCATGACACGCTTGTCATGATTGTAGTGTTATGACCTGCAGTAATTTACGTTCTTCATGCAGTCGTGTTGTTCCATATAGCAGTTTTGGTATACATCCCATTAACGAAATGCGTGGCATGTAAATCGTGCCGCTCATGACATGCGTGTCACGATTTGCATGCTCTTAGACACATGGTCGTCATACATTGTTGTCTCGCCATACCAATTTTGGTATATATCAACTTAACGAAACGGCCGCAAGAGCACCAAGGCCGTGGCACGTAAATCATGCCGCTCATGACATGCATGTCATGATTTTTGTGTTATGACGTGTCATTTATGTTCGTCATGCAATCGTGTTGTGCCAAACCAATTTTCGTATACACCCCCTTAACGAAACGGCCAGGAGAGCACAAAGTCCTAGGCAGCTAGATAGATAGATAGATACGCCCAAAGTCGCCGAAGTTCGCTAAGAAATGCTTCGCATTTAAAAAAAAACTAATATACAAGAGTAATGCCGTGCACCTGTCTCTAAACATTTAAATGCTTCGCGCACCGCACAAACTTTCTTCGCGTTGGCCGCACCGTGAGAAAAGCCTGATAGCTTAACACTGCACGCAATTAATGTGGCGGAGCGTGTAGTTCACTTCTCTCTGCATTGAAAAGGTGCGGGGAAGACGGAAAAGGACAGTGGGTACACAGCGCCACAGCACTGAACGACGCGACGATCGGTGGTCGAGTAGCCGCAGTGGTGGGGCATCAAAAATACACTACAGCAACTGGAATTTCGCAATAGCCGTCGCGGACGGCACGCTATAGATTGACCCGTTTTCGGGGTCGGTCCAAGACGCGCGGTTATCGATACGGCTGACTATAGTCTGTTTCAGAAGTTCCGTGCAGCACTGTGGAAGCTACAGCCCTCTTCGGCCAATCCGGAGGTTTCATTCATTCATTCATGTTAAACGTGTCCTTCCGCGGCTCGCATCTGCCAATGACGGGCGCTGCGGTGGCAGTTCCAGCTTTGCAAAGAGGACAAGTGGGGCCTCCTGTGGCTCTAGTGGCTTGCAGGCGCGTGTCCGGACAATGGCATTTCGCCTCGCGTTGAAAGGATTCTGTGCTCGATGGCCTTGTAGCCTTGGCTATGCTGCATGGAACTCATGAAACAGGGTATAGACTGTGTTTCGCTAGTTCCGTGCAGCACTGTGGAAGCTGCAGGTCTCTTCGGCCAATCGGGAGGGCGAGCACATGTTAAACGTGTCCTTCCGCGCCATTGAATCTGCCAATGGTGGACGCTGCAGTGGCAGCGGCAGCCTTGGAAACCGGAGGAGGAAGTGGGAGCGACACTCAGGTGCATGTCTGTACTATAATGAACTAGAATACTTTTAGTCTTTTAGTGTACTATAGTCTGTACAATGGCAATTCGTCTTGAGTCGCATGAACTCTGCTCCGATGGGCATCGTAGCCTTTACTATGCTGCACCGAACTAATGAAACGGAGTTCGCTATATTATGCGATGTCTCGTAGGTAATGCGGCTTCGAGTTTTCGGTGCCGCTGGCGATGAGGTTAGTCACGTGTCGTGTTCTTGCGGGTTATGGGTGTCGAATGTAGGTTACAGAGAGAGGCATCACGTAAGGGGGTACTAGTGATCGCGCGTTTACGGTATAAGTTGGGTCGGCGAGGTATACGACGCGCCGCAGAAGGTCAGGCGCCGTGCACCTTAACACTGCGTTAAGGTGCACGGCATTGTCCGAGCAAGTAGAAGACAGTTGGGTAAGAGGACATTACTGCTGTGTGTGCATGCGTTCGGGTTAGGTGTGGTAAGGGTAGGCAATTAAAGAGTCATCGTGGAGAAGGGCTGGCGGCTGTACAGGACCATTAACTCGACGAAGAAAAGAAAAATGGCCCGCGTATCTGCGTGCTTCGCTGCAAATGTCGTCGAAAGACGATAGTCTTCTGCCGGCCGTACAACGCTGCGTGAGATAAGTAGGCAATCAGGCAGCGCCGTCGGGAAACATGAGCTTGTGCAGAATCGCTGGCCAACTGCAAGGTGGCAGCCCCAGATCGTCGGCAGAGGCCTTTTTCGCGCATAGCGTCAAATATTTAGCGCAGCCTAACAGACACTAGTGTCTTTAGAATTACGTATCTATGTATATTCTAGTAAAGGAACACACCACCTGATACTTACGTATTGATGATTCGCCTCCGATGAGCGAATATTTGCTTTTTTGATAGACAATGTTCACAAGTATGAACGCAGCTACCAGTTCAAGATGGCTGTGCGTTAGGCAAGTGCTTAAACTTTGGCCGGGTGACTGAATCGTGTGACAGACTGACAAACAGAACAACAGACCAAAATTTCTGCGTTCAAGTATCCCAAGAAAGACTATCGTCTTTAAAAATCAGGGCAATCGTACTTTGCGAAGGCGGATGACCTGGCTTCGCCGTTGTCCTCTCTTCAGAGGTCCCCTGTCGTTACCACACGCGCCTGTCTCCGTTTCATACGTCAGGTGCAAAGCTGTCAAAGCTAGTGGTCGCGTTTACGCTGCGTACTTCCGCGACGAAAAAGTAGTGCGTTGCTTGCGGCGAGCGGGAAACAGCAAATGCCTCGCTGGCAGCCCCAAATCATGATACATTTCTCATCATTCTTCACAAAAAAAAAAATGCTCCTATTTGTGGAGAGACAATCGAAATATGCGAGTTTGTACCTTACGTTCATCGTCTCTTTGTCGGAGCGATACACATCTCTATCTTTTTCTTTACGGACTACTTGCGTAGCCTTCAGCGCGTTGCACATGATGCATGAAACAGAATATACAACTATTAGCCATAGACAAAATGGCGCCGCTCCTTTACAACGCCCGTTTGTTTGTACGTCGTCTGCTATATACCTGCACATGCCTACACTCATCGAAACTTCAGTGTAGGAGGTGTAGCTCTAGTTCTATCCTAGAACTACAGCAAAAAAATGTCTTTCTGTAGGTGGGCGGAGCTACACTTCATCTGCGCGTAATAAAGAAAGGCAATTTTCTACATAGGAAGGTAAAAAAATATAGCGCTATTGAGGCGTATAGATATATTTCGCAAACGAGTAGACCTGTGGGACCGATGGACGGGCCATGATCGTGTTGCCATGTACACTTGGGCAATAGGCGGCCGTCGCCATGCCATTATCGTCGGCGTCGCAGTCCTGATGTCATCTTCGTGACGCCCTCGTAATCACAGACAATGCTGTCATCTACGTTGTCGTTGCACCCATATTCGCGTTGATGACACGTCACTGGACATCGACATGGTTCCATTGAAAGGTAGCTAACCTCACTTTCATTAACGTTGTATACGGGGGATAGCTTAGCGCGTGCCCCCCCCCCGCCCCCTCTTTCTCTTTTTCTTTTTTTGTGAAGAGTGGCCGGTGAGGCACTGGATCTTGACCTGCAATTTAGTGCCGGTAGGAGATTTCTCTTGCGCGTAGTTGAACCATAAGGATTCGCAGCGTGCGCCTTAACTAAACGTAATCCGGAACTCGGCACGATCTACGATGTGGGAGCGCAGGAACCTCATAATGACCAGGAGCATAAATGACAACGCGTGTGTAAATATACACACGCGTTGTCACTCATTTACATGCATAAGTGGGCAATGTCACGGGCGAATTACGGTAACACCGAACATTCCACAGTGCTTCACTAACTCGTCATGGTTCACTTCGTGGAGAAGCGTGAATTTTTTTCTTTTTTTTTTGTAGAAAAGTGGCCGGTGAAAGCCGAGCGGTAAAGTCCTGACCTACCGCACTTACACGCTACTAGCACGTGTTATCATCATATCATCATCATCATCATGCTACGACCTCTGCAAGGGAGCGGCCTCTCCCATAGTGCTCAATTATACTGGTCCTGCTGTAACTGCGACTAGTAGTAGCACTGCATGATGTTGGCTAAATTTGGCTAATGTCGGCTCGTGTGGGGTGGTGTTGGAATAAAAATGGCTAATTTATTTCAGGTGTTTCTTTTTTTTTTTTTGGACTATGCACCAACAGGTATTACAGCGGGAAAAGGGTGTGCGCAAATATGGCAAGAAAGATATTCAAAGATATTCATTGTCAGTCGATCACGCAAATAATCAATCATGGTCACTTAATAATCGCATTTTCTTTTCATTAGTGACTGGAACTGCCTAGTTCCACTCACTAATGAAAAGAAAATGCGAACAGGCTTGTAAGAACACCTTATAATCAAGCACAGTCCGCCACACAGATATATACCACTGGAAAATCTTAAACTCGGAAGTTGTAACAGAAAACATCATTAGACATAACTGAGGCGGAATTTAAAGGCATTTCGTTCATTTCGCTGAATGTCATCTCCCGTATCTCGATCAACGCTATCTGGCGGACAATGGAATGCAAGCAAGTACACTTTGCCTTACGTAAACCCCGACATGGCGAGAATAAAGAGCATGAGGAAATTTCATTAACAAATTAACTTACGTCGACAGTTGTCTAAGTGCTCCCAATTCAGAACTTCAGAACTGCCGTCCCAGTGGGCCTTCTGTAATTCGTTGACGCAAACCGAGCAGCTAAATTCTGTCAGCTGGCTGACAGTGAGTTTTAGCTAATCTCGGCTAGATTAAGACATCCGCTTTTGCAATACCAATAGCCATTTTCTTTTCTTTTTTTTTTATTGAGGAATGGGCATGCCCTTAAGGCATAGTTTCTGGTGTGTTATGTTAAATGCGTGCTGCAAGTCCTGTGTTGTGTATGAACTGAAGTAGTGTTTTGTGGTATCTGTTGTCGTGTATCCAACGATCATAACTGGTCGAGGCACTGCAGCGGAGACCGTCTTGTTTAAGGAGTCGAGAGCGCTCCCGATGGAGTCCTGTGCATGTCCATATGAGATGGTGCGCATCTGCGTCCGTCACGGGAACAGAGCAATACGGGCACGTATCACCAAGTGGTATGGTGCACCAGTTCCACGTAGAGATTACAGCCGGTGTAAGGGCAACCCCGGCCCGAAGTCCTTTCAATAGCCTTTTTCACTCGTTCCCAAAGTAATTAATTTGGTTTTACATTCCAGAACAGAAATATGATTATAAGGCGCGCCGTAGAGGAGTGCTCCGGAAATTTTGAACACCGGAATTTATCTAACGTGAAACTGATAACGCACAGTGCACAGACCTGCACCACTTTCGCTTCCATCGGAAGTACGACCACCGCGGTCGGGATTGTATTGTATTCTTGTGAAAGCTCCTTTTTTAAAAAAACATCTTTTGTGTGCCTGCTGAATATTGTACGTCAGTTTTCTCATAGAATGTTGTAAACCTGTCATGTGACTGTAACCCACTCCACTCTGTAATGCTGTGATTGGCCCTAAGGGCTTAATAAAGTGGAAAGAATTGAAATTAATGAAATGAACCTGCGTCTTCCAGGTTAATAACACCGCCGGCGGACTTCATTCAATGATTCTTTCTCACGGAAACGTAGACGACGGGCCGAGTTCATTCTGCCCGAGTCACTTCTTTATCCGTCCTTTATCTTTTACGTCTTTGGCTTAGTGGGAACAGTAATTTGTCATTACAGATAAGCTCCGAGGAAATCCGTCTCGCGCTCGGTGACTGATAAGGACGGGACGGGTTGCCAGAAAACGTGCGTTCATTGACGCCCGATGACTGCTCCATAAAGACGGCTCGTTACTCACACCGACATGAGTCGACTGATTTTCATTCATTATCGTGTGAGGGAGCGCGTATCCTTTGTACTCCTCGCAACACACTTAGTACGAAAAAGTTCCAAGAAGAAAAATACGGGGGAAGAAGAGAAAAAAAAATCTAAAAGGTGACGTAACGTGATTCGGCTATCCTCGACAAGACAACCTCCTCTTACTCCTTCAGCGAGGTGCCTCTCGGGAAGTGTTAGGCCCCACACAGTTGCCGGAGCGCTCGCGATTGTTTTGGAGCGGAAACATGCACAAGCGCTTGACCGTGCACCATTTCTACCGCTTGCCTGCCACGTGACCGAGGTCAATGTCCCATGACTTTCTCATTTAAGCTTTTTTATGACTAGGCTTCAAGATTGTCACGTGACGCCTCCTCCTAGCTTTTTTTTTTTTCCTTCCTCCATGTTCTTGGGTAATATTAGGCCTGCGTGGTTGCCGGAGGTTGTTTGGTACGCGGTAGTCTTTAGTCGTGCATCACCATACACGAATCTACCACTTCCCCATGACGTGAGCAAGGCCTATTTCAGATTTTTTATTTGTTTTTATTTACAAATACTGCAGGCCCTATTCGGGTCCAAGCGGGAGTTGTACATAAATGTCAGTTACAAACAGAATATAAAAATGAAATACAAGGTATAAAATTTACAAATATGCTCAACATTATTAAGGAGCATAGATAATGTATAGCAATAATAGCAGTAACAGAATACAAAGTAAAATATAAAAATTCATAGCACCAATGAGAAACAAACAATATATACACACGATTCCCATTTTCATTTTTTAAATGGATGGTTTTCGACATTGCCACCTGACACCCTCTCCCAGCTATTTAATTATTCTGCGAAGAAAAGGCAGACCCTGATCGATGTTACGCTTTGCCTCGGGACTAATTTCCCCGTCTAATCCAATACCACATCCCGCAACCTTAATCCTAGTTAATGAAAGCCAGTTATCTTCCTCTCTGTCTATGGCTCCCTACCAGCCAATTATTTTTTACTCCTTCCCGTGCACTGCCTCACCCCAAATCCCTTTCTTCCCATCCCGATCTCTGACGCATTAGTAACATGGTCTCGTTTTTATTCTGTCAAGGCACATAAAGGAACACAAAAGACGAGCTTGAAAACAGCTCAGTGTGATTTCGGAGTGACAGGTGAGATAGATCAGCACACACACACAAAAAAAGTTTATTCATAACTCTTTGAACGTAGCGTCGAAATCCCAGCTGTGCTAAGCCCCTGACGTCACAGATTTCAAATTACTTTTTGGTATTCGGGATATGGTTTGCTCGGAATCACTTCTTGAAGTTTTTAATGTTGGTACACTGACCCTCTCGGAGTTCTGTGTAATGTACGGCCACTGATAAACCAACAACAACAACAACAACATAGCTATGGTGACGTCATCAAAATCGATGGCCCCTACGCGAGATGGTGCGGAAACTCACCGACTACGTCGCCACTTGCCTTTCATTTTCCCGCGCTTCTGCGTCCTGCACACCAAGTCTTCACAGAAAGGAATCGAGTCTTACATTTTTGCACTGCGGGAAAGCGGCCTAGTTAAGTATCTCGTGTAATCCAGTAATTTATTTGCCCCTATAACAAAACAACAGCAACATCACCACCAACAAACACGTTTCCCTTAAACAAGGAATCGCGCACTGCGGCCGAGCAGCTATATCCTCGTGGTGCCTCCTGGGATACATTATCGCAGACCACTCTCCGACGCCGCTGCTTGTAATCCCGCGTTTGTTGTCATGGCTTCCCTACATTGCGTTCGCGTACACAAAGCTAGATCAATGAGCCCAATGCGCCTCCGATCGATTCGACCTTCTCTTACACTTCCTCTTCCTGTATACCCGTAGCATACATCTATATAGCCTGGTTCCGACGTGGAAGGTCGTCGTAAGAAGCAGCCATCGGAGTAAATAAGGCAATAAACCATGGACGCTATATGTGTTTGCTGTTCTCGTTGGCCGAGCGGCGATGCCGATCACGTTATTTACACGCGCATCCAAGCGGATCGAGCGGGAATGTCTCAATAGGCTTAACGTCCTTCATCACAGACGGAAGCATCTTCATATTTCTTTTGTCAGCGGACCGCTGGCTTACACTTGTTATATTTCGTTTTGTACGATAGTTACTTTACCCCATTCTAGAGGTAGCAATGGTCCTTTATTTATGCTACTCTGTTGATCACGTGTAGTATACAGCGTTCCGCTTGCTAAATTTACTTATATAAGCGATAACTATTTCTGGAGAAAGTTATAGCGTGTCGTCCATACTCTACGCAGTGCCCTATCTATAGTACCCTATGTTTTTCGTGCTAACTATGGAGTTTATGTCGTTACACTGCCATTTATAGTTTTCTTTCTTTCTTTCTTTCTTTCTTTCTTCTTTCTTTCTTTCTTTCTTTCTTTCTTTCTTTCTTTCTTCACATGCTGCAATAAAGCGGCTACCGATAACACCATATCGGTATTAGCAGTTATACCTTCCTCGAACATTGATGTGTTCCAAAAACTACGGATTCTCATTACGTGCCCTGTCCGCACCCATTGCACCATCCTCGCTCCCTCTAAGATGTCATTAGCACGCGTTTGTTCGTTGACCCACTCCGCCCTCTTCTTATTTCTTCCGCACCTTTTTTTTAGGTGATTTAAATAGAAAGTGCTCGAACAGGATTGCCTCTCTTCCATAGGACTGCCTTTATTCCATGTGGATTGCATGTGAACAGGATCACCTCTCTTCCATGTAACTTATCTGGACCATATGAATGACTTGGATTTCCTACCGCCTAACGAGAAAGAAAGAAAGAAAGAAAGAAAGAAAGAAAGAAAGAAAGAAAGAAAGAGTAGCCCCTTTATTGCAGCTTTGTGTGTCAAGTTTCGGCCGAACGTGACGCGCATGCCGCGCGTGGCGAATATCTTTTTCGTAGAGATGGATAGATAAGATAGCCCGTTATCTCCTACGACGACTCGGCGATAGGGATCGAAGAAGTACTACATGTCCCGGGCGTTTAATGCCCCTGACTGCGATGGTTTAACCTTCGCGCCTGAGCTCTTGGCCAGACCTTGGAAAATGACAAGGCCCAAGCTGGTTTTTCTCTGCCAACGTTCGTCGCGCTTATAATAGGGGAACTACTTGTACGCAGCGCAGGCGATCGAAGGTTGGCTCAGTGAGCCGTCGATGATTCTCTCCCTGGTCGTCGCTACCGTATGTGTTTACTGCCCGATGAAGAGGAGAAAGAACGTCAAATTGTGGGCTAGTCAGGGGTCCTCTCTGGGGCTCCCAAGGCTTGCTCTTCATGACCTTAATAAAAGTTCACTGTCTGTCTGTCTGTCTGTCTGTCTGTCTGTCTGTCTGTCTGTCTGTCTGTCTGTCTGTCTGTCTGTCTGTCTGTCTGTGGGACTTAGGGTGCAAGAGCCGTGGGAAAGGAGCACGCTAATTCTAGATACAGACATACAAATAGTACGCGAGAGCTTGATGTAACCGAGTTTTCTTTCAGAATTCATTCATCCTTTAGTACACGCGTTTTCTCTCGGGACATGTATGTGGTAGTTATTGTGTTCTACATTGCTTTAGTGGTGTCGTTATTAGCTAAACTAGAATTTTACGCCCCAGAACCACGGTACGATTATGAGAGACGCCGAACTGGAGGAGCTCCAGATCGCACAGATGCAGGAGCATTTCGATCCCGCGATCTCTTATGCCAGCACGTTAAGATGCCGTAGCCACTATAGCCCACATCGACGGGTAGCTTCCATGGTGTTTCGCGTTCGTCGAAATGCAAATTGCAGCGGCAGGGACCAGACCAGCAACTGTCATGTCAGCAGGCGAGCAGCATAACCGTGCACTATGCCACCTTCGCGGAAACCTTACTGGCTTATTCCTTTTTTTTTTTTTTTTACAGTTCTACATTGTGCATACAGATTATGCATTGTGCTCTGCATGCAACACGCAAGAGGACCTTAGACACGTCGTGTGCTATTGCCCGCGCTACGACTCCAAGAGAAAGAATCAAGGCAGCGCTTCTTCTGCAACACGGCTAGAACTAGGAGGCGGCATCTCCTCGGCCCGTGGCAAGATAGCACCTGAGCACTACGCAGCACTATAGCGTTGATAGTGTTTCTCCGGGCAACATCCCGCAACGAAACGCTGTAAACTGCGTTTATATATATATATATATATATATATATATATATATATATATATATATATATATATATATATATATATATATATATATATATATATATATATATGCACATATGAGTGTGGGTGTAAGTGTTACACGTGATCATCGTAAATATCATAATCACCGCTAAACACCTGGAGCCCCGCCGCGGCGATCTAGTGGCTATGGTACTCGGCTGCTGATCCGAGGGTCGCGGGATCGAATTCCGGTTGCGGCGGCTGCATTGCGGTGGAGGCGAATTGCTGAAGCCCGTGTACTGTGCGATGTCAGTGCACGTTAAAGAACCCCAGGTGGTCGAAATTTCCGGAGACCTCCACTACGGCGTCTCTCATAATCAGAACTTGTTTTGGGACGTTAAACCCCACAAAGCAACAACAACAGCTAAACACCTGGAGTAGCAAGACAGGCCACTGACCGGGCTAACATGTTCGGAGTCATCAATAAAGTGTTCTGTCTGTCTCTCTCTCTCTCTCTCTCTACAGTTCTACCTCACCAACCAGCGTTTTAAAAAGAACCTACACAGGCTTTTATGAGACCATGCGTTGGTTTCTACACCTGAGTACGCTTCAAATGAACGATTCGGTGGGTGTCGACCGGAGCACCACCGCGGAAACATTCGGCACCATTCCATTGGCCTCTTGGAATCGGCATCCGACACGGGACATGTATCAAAATGAGTTCAAGGAACACGGCATTTTCTGAGCTTCGCCCGCGGGGACATTTCTCTTCGCACCCCGAGTGGCCGTCGCCTGCCACGTGCCGCTGTGTATAGCATTCGCGATCCACCGACTGGCGTGGCTGGCCTCGTTTGCGCACAGTTTAGCAATCGACCTCTCAATTGACAAGTGGGTTTACTTTTATTTCACCGACGGGTTCGGTCACACGTGCATTAAGCTAATGCCCATTATCGCACCCTGAAATAGCTTTCACTTTTTACTTGCTCACTTATTCTACATTCAAATAGAACTCTATCTATCTATCTATCTATCTATCTATCTATCTATCTATCTATCTATCTATCTATCTATCTATCTATCTATCTATCTATCTATCTATCTATCTATCTATCTATCTATCTATCTATCACTCAAGACGTAACTCAAGCGTCGATAGTAGTACGTAGGAATAAAATTCCTGAAAAGGGGACAATTGTCCTCTCTCTAATGAGGCCTCCTATTTTCGTAAACAAACCCATGAGACTCGTATTAACTGCTCTAAACAAAAAATTAAAGTTTAAGGTAACTGCAACTCTTAATTAAGTGTCAGGAAATGTTAATTTCGACGTGTCTTTGAAAGCATTTATTAAAGAAAACAGCAACATTTGATCGGTTTCCACTTAATTGTGATTAGTAGAACATCCTCTTTACTGTTGCGTGTCTACAACATGCTTCATACGACAGCTGCAAGCACACCTCATTTTGTATTTAAGTTTTGTTTTCGTTATAATTTTGTTTAGGTCAGACTGCACAGGGGCGCCAACGCCTTCATCACGTTATTCAGCTTCCGCGTTAGTAAAGAAAAAAATAGAAGTAGGCATAACCTCATCAAAACCTCTTGTTGGGCGAGTTGGTACATTCTTGAAACCTAAAGGCACCGACGCGTGGTTGCGTCTCCTTCTGTGTCGTGTGGTTGCGCCGGTGCCTTTAGGTTTCAAGGCATAACCTCATTTCGCTCAACTTCACTGCACTTAATTATTATTTTTGACTCGGACGTGTATAAACATCACGATTGATAGAAGACGCTTGTCCTCAATTATTGCCTCCTGAAAGAGACGCCAAGTCCACTGTCATGAATACAAGTTTAATAAAGAGGTAAACACGACAGATCCCCCAGGCACTGCTTGTTGATCGATTCGAGAAGTGGCTATTCGAATTCGTCGAATATTCGCTCCGACAATTCCAACTCAGGCGAATTTTCCGCCGCGTCGCTTAGCGTATAGGATAGAGGAGGCTCTTTCGAATTATTCTGCTGCGAACTGCGGCTGTTGTGCAGCCGAACGCAGTTGGCAACATAACCACCGCAGGAAGTGCCTCCTGCACCATCCTTTCCAGTCGTCAGAAAACTTGAGGTCTCGATTTAGACGAATAAATTTATTGTTTGTCCAATCCCGCATATGTTCATTCTTTGCGAGCTATTATCGATGCTGTAGTGCTTCTCTCGGCTGCTAGATAAAGTACTACACCACGTGCACTCTGCATATCCGGTGCAGGGCGGCGTTGTGTGCAGTGCAGTGTGACGTTGCAGGCGAGCAGAGAACAGTGCAGCGGGAGACATTCACCCAAAACAGATTATTAGTATATGAATGATCACGCGCACTACGTGCAGCTGGTTATGTTAGCGACACATTAATCACTAGACCTGCTGCCTGTATTTGGTGATGTGAACCATGAGGCGAGCAATGTATTACAAGCTGCATTACGTCCATCTGGTTATGTTCTCTTTCACGTGCCTCTTTCGCTTGTATTTGGTCATATATCGCTAGGTACACGTGGTGACATGCTGATCACTTGGCGTCACCACGAGATGCGAGCGAACCTGGTGACGCAACGGAGACGCACGAGTATGGTACGTGCATCTTTTGAGAGAGGCCCATGCCAGAAGCACGAGTTGATGTTAACACACACGCACCGGATGGACGACGATATCTGTTAGTGCATCTGGTGACATACTTCAGTGTTACTGTCACTGCCACGATACAACCAGAAGCGATTACATTTCCCTTGCGGTCCACCTTCCGCAAATATGTCAACTGTTATGGCACTCATTCCTTAGCGGCGTTACATGCGTATCGAACAACGTCAGTAACCTTGTGAGCCTTTGTTGACCAACAAGTTCCCGCAGAATCTCTGTATACTTCGCATGTAAATTGCAAACATTCTGTATTCGGCTCCATATTAGGAGGCGCTTCTGTCACCAGTCATTCGTTTAAAAACTCAATCCCAAGGAAATTGTGGTGGGTTTATAGGCGGGCGACAGCTCTATATACGGAACCGGACAAAGGTTTAACCTGGACCACTTCCTCAAATCGGTGTCGCTCATCAAAAACTCTTAAAGAAAACAAGCAGGCCTTGTTTCCACCTTATGAATGGTACATACGACTTGCCCTGTCGGATTCATCACACAGCGAAGCTCCTCCACGAATTCGTCTTTCGCCCAATGCTGAGGTGAGCAAGACGTGACGCATATACTGGGTAATCTTGCAGCCAGTTTTTACAGTGGGTCAATAATATCGAGAATCACTTCTGGTTGAACGCGTCTCGGAGGCCATCCATAGCTATGCTTACAACCGAAAGTGAATAAAGAGGCATCTCAAGAGGACACAATAAAATGGGCACGATCATTTACAGACGCAATTTCCGTGACGGAAATGACGTCACCAGTTTAATGAAATCATCCCATGACGCAAATTCTAGCAAGATTTTGATGGAGCCTTGCTTAAACGGGTGCAGTATTAAAATTTACGGCTACAGTCGGACACTTCAGGAATATAGAACAGTCATCGCCATTCGGACATGTCCCGTGCCCTTCGTTGACTATAGCCATTGTTATTCAATAGTCGTTTTGTTATGCGCAAGTACGGTGTCCCTTTTGTCAACTTCTCGGCGATATCGCGTCGCCCAGCGGCCAGTTATTCCGTTACCATCTCCCCATGCATCTTCATTCGACCGTCTCGCTCGATGAGCACGTTGGGCTTCACGGCCAAACGCGAAAAGAGCGTGGCCGCGAAGCGGTAAAAGGCGCAAGCGATGGCTGGATAGCCTCGACCGAGCCTTCATTCACCGAACAAGAAGAAGAAAAAAATAAGAGCAACAGCTGGATCTTCAAGAAGCGATCGAAAGAAGGAAGAAAGAAAGAGAAAGAAAATCATGTCAAGGACCCTCACGGACGAACGCTCCCCAAAGCGCAGTCCTTGCGTCGCCTCCTTTCATATAGCGCTATCCGAGTCTCGGCACGCAGCGCACAGTCGATGGCGATCTGTTTTGCATCGCTCGTGGCGACGCCCGCGTGTGCGTTTATAAGGCATCGTGTATTATACATATATATATACACCCGCATCGCGGGGGTACGTGTGTGCGTACCGTGTTTTCGCGTACGTAACCAGACCGACGGTAATCGGAGGATCCCGCAAGGACATGGTTCACTGTCGGCGGCATTGCGTAAAGTCGTTCGCTGCTGTGTTCTTACGAAAGCGCGTGTTTTACATTTCGCATTAAGGAAGGTTGACGACACGAGTAGACTTCTATGCGACGAGACACTGAAACGTTTTCTTTTTTTTTTTCTGTGCGGCTGTCCTCGGTACAGTGTTCAGAGAGCAATGATAGCATCTGCTAGGGGCGTATCCCCAATGAAGCCAAGACTTTATCTTGAGAGGGAAGGAGTGTCTTTGTGTATGTGTATGTTCATATATCTACATAAGGAATACAATAACTCGGGTGTGTGGAGGGGGGACTGAAACCCCTTCCCCATCGTTTCGTAAGCGTTCGGTTTTGTTGCACATTTACCGCTGTATGAATGTGTAATACGGTGGCGTCAGTTCTATTGCGTGTTTATCGCAAGAAGCCGACGGAGGACACAGTCCGTAATGTCCTTGTGGTCACGCTGATGAAGGCCACGTTATTGCTTGTGATTTCTGCTGTTCAAGAGCTGCCAAAATGTGGGAAGGTTAGCTGAACTGATCGGTTTATGGATTTTTACTTCCCAAAACCACCATATGATTATGGGAGGCGCCGTAGTGGAGAGCTCCGGGAATTTCGGCCACCTGGGGTTCTATAACGTGCACTGACGTCGCACAGTACACGGGCCTCAACATTTCGCCTCCATCGAAATGCAGCCGCCGTGGCCGGGATTAGAACCCGCGACCTTCGGATCAGAAGCGGAGGGCCATAACCACTACACCACCGTAACGTGGAGGTCCGCTAAACTGGAGGGGGATATCCCAATGCATGGTAAAAATGCTTCGACGGACAATTTCACCGAAAATGCCAGAGCGCGTCGAACTAAAAAGAACGCGATAAGTAAAAAAAAAAACAACAATACTACAGAAAAACGCAAACAAAGAAATGCAAAACTCGGTGAAGCGACCAGCATGTAAACGATCGAACGTTTTCGGAAAGATTCGATAAAACAGCAATATGCGCGAAACGCTCGAAGTCCATCTACACTGCGTCCTTCTGCCGCAAGCACAACGCACACACGAAAATTAATAAGATGCTATGATGCAATAAAATAATCAAATTAGTGCTTATAAAAACTTCCTCAAAGGTGCCAAGGCACATCGTTGTTCAATGACCCACGATCACGGTTTTGTAAAGACCATGCAGCGGACTCACGGAATTCGAGAGGAGACGTCCCTGCTGTATTCTGATTAGGTGCGCAATTTTAATTTAAACTTTAAGGTGACTGACGAGTTTCAAAGCAAACTGGACCACCGAGTCAGTTACAGAGCTGTCAACACCATTGGAAAATGACTATCTCCCGATACGCCTAAGAAAAAAAAAAAGGGAAGATAACAAAGCAGTAGCCCTTCAAGACGCATTCGCGGAAATAAGGCGCCTGTTGTGCACATAAAAATGCGGTATTTAGTTAGATGCGAACCAATTCGGCCAACGCTGTGGACGTCTGGTTGTCCTAACCTTAACGCTTTCATATATAACTCCCATTTCAAGACTAGACGCCTCTATTTCATGACAAGGTACCGCAATATCATGTGCATCGCGGTATGTAGGAAGCTATACCGTCGAAAGCAGAAGACATGCTCTCACTGCGTTCACACAAATGCACTATTCACACAGCCGAATCGAGCAGCCTCCGTTTTAAGGAACAATTCGTTCTATGGACGGAGAATGGAGACACAAAGCTTGTTCGTTCTTTAGTTTCACCCGTCGGCACTTTTCGGGGCTGTCGACATTATAGCTTGCTCAGGCTCTTTCTTTGTTTTCGCGTTGCGGCTCTCCTCCCAGTACGAAGAAATCGATAACCGCGAAAGCTTTCGAAGACAGACGACAAGTAAGCTCCCATGTTAGCGCCAGTACACTCCCCGCGCACGGGAATGGAATAACATAATACGCGGTTTTAAAGGAGGGCTCCTTTCTCGCTCTTGCGTTTTTTTAGTCCGTCTCGGAACCGTGTACTGTCTTTGTGGATATCGATTTCGTACGAAACCAGCGGGCGCCGCCGGGTATTGTAAGTGGACCGCAGGAAATGGAGGAGATGTCCATAGCAGACGACATACAAACGGCCTCGTCCGTGTCCCCAGCAGGCGACTTATAAGCGGCTTCTTCCGTGTTCCTAGCAGACGACATATAAGTGGCCATCCCCAGCGAAGGTTGTCGCATGCGAACGCTGTCCTCCGCGGCCCCACGAGATCTGCTATAGCAGTACAGACGTTAATCCGGTCTCTATTAATCGCGGGGAGTAAGTACAAGGTCGAAAGCTATGCAGCCCGTGTTTTTATAGCGCCGAGGCTCGGTTCAAGGCTAACGCTCAAGGTAAAAATCCACTATGCCACGCTAACACTTGCGATGTTTGTTTATTTTGCTGTAAACAAGTGTTGACTGGAACCACTATACCCTCCTCCGGCGTTGCAACCGACGACCCGGCCGCCTTCAAATATGCGATTAATTGTTGACCAACTCCTCTCTGTAATACCCCTCGCAAATTGAGAGTATGAAAACAAGAAATTTACTTAATTTGACTGCTGAGGAAATTGAAGAGGAATGCAAGTTTCCCGAGTGCTGCGTGAAAATTTTCTTGTTGTGCTGACGTGCGAAAATCCACGTTAAAGACGTGGCTTCGACTTCTGGACGCATAGCGACAACGCCGAAGCGACTTGCGTAGCGGATTTGGTCCGAAAATCGTTAAAGTTAAAAGACAAATATGCTTATACAAATCCATTATCTTTTACGGAAATGTATTCGCACTGTTTCGTCATTACAGATTTATCACAGGAAGGGAAAACAAGATAAACGCAGAAGTTTCGTTTTTGAACTTTGCCCCAGAAGCCAATGCACCAGTACGTCAGTGTGACATAAGTGATTTCAAAGTCTCTCTTGGCATTTTGGTTACATTGCGTGAATACAATTGCGTCAGAGTTGTTACGTGTATGGTCCCCTTAGAACACAGCGTAATCCATTATTGCCGATAAACAGTCACGTATGGGCCAAAGTAGACACCGTCCGAATTCTTGACGTCACGACGAATTACTGCAGCAACCATCAGGGGTGGCCTAGCTAGCAGTATTTACTCTCTCTCTTTCTTTTCTTTTTTGCTCGTTTTCTCGTCTATCAAGGTCCTTCTCACAGCATTACCCGTGCTTTTTGGTATTTGGCAAAGGCAATCTGCTAATACGAGAAACACTTTTTTCTTTCTTTCTCTTCAGTACATTCGTTTCTTCGCTCATTCATTATTACTCTCGTTTATTGATGCGACCTTCATTACAGATCCTGGTTGTGGCACTGTTTCCCCCACTTCCACTCCCGTTACAGCGCGCGCGCAAGGAACAGCTTGTATCATTAAACGCGTGTCAGACCTGCCCCACCTTTACCGAAACACTCGCGCGAGATCTCGCCGCGCTGCGGACTTTAGCCGCAAGCACTTACCCGATTAGTTGCAAGAACGTGATAAGAATGAAGCTTCATCCATCTTTTTTTTCTGTTTTTATTGTAGAAAACAGTACGGCCTACGTTTTTCTAATATCCGATGCCGGGTCACGAGCGTGGTGGGTTGCTCTGGGGATGTGTGTTAACAGCATGAAAACATTTAATGTTGCCATGGGTGGACATGTTTGGTTTCGTTGCTTTGTCCTTTCGCGGGTCTCCGTTTGGGCGTGAAGGTGAGAGTACCGTACGCACGATCGACATTGCCCTTGGTTTGCAGTTTGTAAGTCGTGTTACGTAATACTGCCGGTGCGTCGCACAGGCGTCAGGGCAATGAAGTGTATCTGCGGACGCGTTAATGTGGCGACTTGGTGATACAGATGAATGTTTTTAGTTCCGTGCGCGCGTATTGTACCGTGGGCAAGGTCATGAACGCATGAGAGCTTGAGCTGTTTAATGTATTCTGTCCTGTCTGTAGAGCTTCCATCATGAGCTGCGGAGTCGTTAATAGAGAACTTTAGTTTGTCCGTAGAATTTTGGATTTTTACTGATTCAAGGTTACTACCGGAGCTGTTGACAGCAGTAATAGGGCTAGTAGCGACACCTCGGTGCGTTTTCTTTCTTTCTTTTCCTTTTTTTTTTTTTCGACTGAGTTCGCGACCACACGACTTGGTTAGTGGCAAACCTTCTGAAGAACACTGGTGGTTGCCAGTGAACCTGTCACATATCTTTGCAGGTGGTCGCTTTTGGACGAAAAGCGGTTGTTTTGGGAAGAAAACCACCGGCTTGAACCGACGCAGCAATGGGCACGTTCCTGGCCAGGAACCTCGCCTTCGAAAACCGCATAAGCGCTGTTCAGTCCACTTGACGCGAGATGACCATTGCGCTTTCGTCGTGCGCACACCGCAAGGCGCCGTTTCGTCAAGGACCGATCAGCGGTCCTATATGCGTCTACACATTTCCCGTTCATCGGAAATGCAGGAAGTCTGAGACCGAAGGCGACTGAAAAGAAATGGGAGGTACAGTGGAAGTGGTGAAGGTGCGGGTATACTATTCATTCATTCATTCATTCATTCATTCATTCATTCATTCATTCATTCATCATCAGCTACGCCCACTGCAGGGCAAAGGCACCTCCCATAGATCGCCAATTATCCCTGTCCCGTGCTAACTGGGCCCAATTTACCCTCGCAAACTTCCTGATCTCATCTGCCCACCCAAACTTCTGACGCCCCCTGCCACGCTTGCCTTCTCTAGGAACCCACTCTGTTACCCTTAATTACGAACTGTTGTGTTGTCCTCGCATTACATGGCCCGCCCACGCCCATTTCTTCTTCTTAATTTCTATTAATATGTCCCCAACACGCGTTTGTTCCTTAACCCACTCCGCTCTCTTCTTGTCCCTTAAAGGTATACAATAGACAGATGCATATATACATGCCCGCTCTCTCTCTCTGTCTCTCTCTCTCTCTCTCACACACACACACACACACACACACACACACACACACACACACACACACACACACACACACACACACACACACACACACACACACACACACAGGCACAAACGCGCGTGTTCGCCTTGGCGCATACTGAAGTGTCCGCGTAAAACGACTCCTCTTTCGTGGCCTCAACGGCGTACTTGACCCACTTATCAGGTGCGAGTGCGGGTAAAAGCAATGTTATAATGAAACGGTGCGAGGAGGCGAGAGACCAGGATAACCAGCAGTGTGAGGTGCCCTACGGCGGTGAGGGAAGTCTACGCCGCTCTTATTTTATTTCTTCTTCTCCTCTTCTTCTTCTTTTTCTTTCGTTTATACAGTCACAGGTAACCGTTACGAGACATGGCTTGACCGGTACGCATCCTCAGGTGCGTCGGTTATTCGTCGCGGCGACAACTTCGGGAGTCGCTGTCCTCCTTCAGTCATTCCTGCTTCGCAAGCAGCAAGAATGAATAATAATAATAATAATAATAATAATAATAATAATAATAATAATAATAATAATAATAATAATAATAATAATAATAATTTCTGGGTATTTACATGCAGGAACCACGATTATGATTTCGACGCACGCCGTATAGTGAAGGGCAGCGGATGTTTTGACCAGATTTTAACGTGCACTGACCACGCACAGTATACACGGGCCTCGAGCGTTTCCGCCTCCATCGAAAATGTGGCCGCCGGTCAAGCACGATGATCAGTCTATAGACCACCGTGGCAGTCATGCCGCAGGGACAGAACGTCCCTACCGCGGACACAGTAGCTGCGTCGTAAGTAACGATGGACAGCTTTATTTCGCATAGGCTAATGTATACGTATAGTATTAGCAGTAATGTCCTAAATGGTCTGTAGGTGGAGCTGTAGTACTACATTCGAAATGAATTGCACAGTGAACTGTTTCACGCTGTGAACACTCCACCTGGGTGCTATGGGAAACTAAGAAACGCAAACCAGACAGACAGACAGACAGACAGACAGACAGACAGACAGACAGACAGAAAAAATAAGGAAATGAATTGCAAATAGTGTCATTTAGGACATTTGAAAGCACTGGGATTAATACACACCACGTCAGGAACTTTCAAAACACCACAGAGGGGTTGAAGAGACGCGTGTGTGGAGCTGTAGTACTACATTCGAAATGAATTGGACAGTGAACTGTTTCATGCTGTGAACACTCCACCTGGGTCCTATGGGAAACTAAGAAACGCTAACCAGACAGACAGACAGACAGACAGACAGACAGACAGACAGACAGACAGACAGACAGACAGACAGACAGACAGAAAAAATAAGGAAATGAATTGCAAATAGTGTCATTTAGGACATTTGAAAGCACTGGGATTAATACACACCACATCAGGAACTTTCAAAACACCACAAAGAGGTTGAAGAGACGCGTGTGTCAGTCTAGCTTTCACCATAGCAACAAGACTGGTTTTAGAATAATTAACGAGAGGTATTTCGCGTCCTTTAATCGGATACGGTAATCATCGAGAACCTCCCGCCAACGCGCGCGAGGTAATGTTTCCCGAAAAATGAAAAAAAAAAGAGAGCGATGAAAAATAACAAAACTTCCGCTCCCGCTCTGGCTGAAATGCCAGAAGGAACGAACCCGTTCCTGCTCGAAACGGCTCTGTACGCAGACGGCAGAAAACAACGCCGTGCCCTAAAGCAGACGGCATGAGTTATAAGAAAAACGGTTTTAACAACGTTCTCGGGGAGTCAAGGGCATGGCATATATATAAATATATATAATATACGGCTAGCCACCAAACGTAAACCTTCGTTTGTTTCTGCATCGCCTCTTTTCGGTTGCAAGCCGTAGAAAAATATCAAGCAGCACCCTGTTCCTCTTCGACGCTCGCCGAGGCGGCATTGCAAAAAACGACGGTTGTAAATCTCGTTTATAGACGTACGTGTATCAGCGAGTGACGTCAAAGACGCTTCCGGCAACGGCCGCACCCTATACAAGCTACTCCCATTCTTAAAACAGCGCGCCCAACAACGCACCTGTTGCTAACGGCTCACGCTTACGCTGACAGTGAACACGTACCTGCATCTCCAGAGATATCATCCTCCTCACGGCAGTCCAGAGATAAGAAGGTTTATAATGACACGGTTGTAAAGCGATGCACCGCGTAGGATGTAATTGCGTTTATGTCCCGCTATATACTACGACGGTCACTGCAGAGACAGTCTCACCTGACGACTTGTTTGAATAGCGTGTCATCATCTATATCCGGGTTGCTGAATTACCGGTTATATCCGGCCCCGAGACCTCAGCCTTCTTTTTACGCTTCTGTTCGGTTGTCAGGAATGGCGTATTGACGTCTGGAACTTCTGCTACGCGAACTCCAACGCTGCCAAGCAGGCGACGCTATTTCTGGTTTCGACAGGAGACACAGATGACGGACTGTCTTGCAAGTGTTACATAAATAGAAGCGTCACGAACGTATACGCGTCCCTTCCGCATAAACCGATGAAGCACTAGTTATGTTTTTCTTGTTCGTTTTCTCCTTGATGTGGACTGAAGTCCCGTCAAGAAGATCATCGACGTCGATGAAGCAGGAGGCAGGTTGGAGGTAATGAACTTGAAGGTATATTGTAGCAAAATATTTACAGTCATATGTACATCTTGCCGAAGCACACTGATGATAACATAGACATCAACAGCGTCTTACTCTTCTACTTAACTTTTCTTAAGTTAGAGCCTAGAACACTGTTACTACATACAACGAACCTAGTCTCACTGTTCGACCACCGAGTGGTTACGGCCCAGACAGAAGTTGCATCGTACGGAGTCTTACTGATCGATCAGTTAAGTGATTACAGCCTAGACTGAAGGGAAACGAATCCCGTCCAGTCTTTAGTACCTTGCGGTGACAAAGAAAAAGGGGAGGTGGCCACTGCTGGTCCGCCTCAACCTTCTGTCATCCAATCTGTTTATCCTCAGATTAAGCCACTCCCTAGTGGGCTGTCCCTAATCCCGACAGCAGCGTCTTTGCAGTTTAAACAGGCATTTTGGCATTCTTTCCCATCATGGCTCTCCCTCTCCTTCCCACGCTCTCAGATATTCTCACAATCGAAATATCGGTATCGTAGCAGCCCTGCGGCATTCGGGCCGTCTCCCACGCTCATCCAGTCGAACCCTGTCGTTCCAGGAAACACAGCGTGTCTTCGCCCTTCCCGCAGTTCGGACCTTGCACTGCTGGGACTCAACCCTTTGTTCCAGTCGGCGCGCCGAGAGCGCATGCCGGTCGTTAAAGAATTGGTTGGGCCAAGCGCATTGTCGCTTCGAGCGAGGGCGCACTTCTCATGCATTGTCCTCCTACGCGTTCGAGCTGCTCTTCCCCGAAACGGCCACTAAGAGGACAAGTACGGTCGCGCAGCCGCGACCCCCCCGAGCGACGTTCAGCGAAAGGGAAGGGTCTCGTACCAGGAACCCCTGGGGGCCAGCGTGGGAGACCAGCCGCTCAATGGGAGCAGTTTGCTTTCCATTGATAATTGCTGTCAAAGACCATGCAGAGAGAGAGCCGAGAAAGAAGCTTTGTATAGCGTACGGTGCTACGCCGTTCCTTCTGCACGATCGCCTTATGAGCGGCAACATAACACGTCCCCCCTTAAGAGTACGCTGGGCTGTTCTACGCTCAGTGGTACGATAAATCACTGCCGCGATTAGGTCACTGGACTTTCTAAGCATACAACAGCATACACAAACATCAAACACAATTGCGATACAACACGACAGGAGAATACAAGAAACGAAAACAAATACATGCTAAACGATCAAGCACACCATTGCTGCTTCAAGCAGTAAGATCACTAGTGTCTGTTTCTTGGATTGTCAATCACACAGTCCACAATATACAGCAGCGAGTGGGCAGGAACATTCACGTCCCCCCCTCAGTTGGCATGGCACTGTTATTCTGATGGCTTCCACAAACTATTCTGGAGCCTCGATAATGCATCCGCATTCCCGTTACATATACCCTTCCGATGTTGTACCGAGACATGATATCGCTGTAACGCCAGCGCCCATCTTGTCAATTTCGCCCCGTGCGGAGTAGAAGTTGCAAGGTACGACAGCGGATTGTGGTCGGAAACGACGTTTACCATGGCACCGAAAAGCCAGTAGTCAAACTTCTTTAAGGCCCATATTATTGCGAACGCTTCCCTCTCAATTGTCGACCAACGCATCTGGGTCGGTGAGAAGCGGTGGCTTGCAAAGGCGATAGGCCTCTCTTCTCCCTCAGCTGACATTTGCGCCAAACATGCTCCCGCCGCCGTAGCTGAGGCGTCTGTGAAAAGCCAGTAGGGCTGAGATGGCTCTGGGGTGTTTAGCGCCACGACCTCGCACAAAGATTGTTTGAGCATCTCAAATGCTGCCTGAGCTTCCTCCGGCCAGGGTATCTTATTAGGTACCGCTTTCTTTGTTAACAGCGTGAGCGGGCTCGCCACCTCTGCATATCCTCGGACGTACTCGCGATAGTAACCGCACAGTCCTAACAGGCTGCGTAGTTCCTTTTTGGTGCGCGGTGGTACCAGGTTCTTAATCGCTGCTATTTTTTCAGGGTCTGGTGCGTGTGTCCCTGAACCGACAATATGCCCCAGGTAATGTATATGGGATCGCGCAATCTGACACTTCTCCGGACTGGCTTTCAGTCCCGCCTTCTCTAAGACCTTAAGAATAATGTCGAGATGCTTTAAGTGCTCCTCCCAAGTGCTAGAAAAAATAGCAATATCATCAAGGTATGCCGTGGCATACATTTGATGTTGCGACAAGAGTTTATTCACCATTCTTTGAAAGGTTGCCGCGGAATTTTTTAGCCCGAAAGGCATCACTTTCCATGCGTACTGACCCTCGTGCGTTACAAACGCGGTGAATTTCTGACTCTTCTCTTCCATCGGTACCTGCCAGTACCCGCGCCTAAGGTCCACTACCGTAATGAACTGCGCTCTGCCTACTCGGAAAATCAATTCCTGAGGATTCATCATAGGGAACGCATCCGCTTTGGTGACGGCATTTAACGCCCTGTAGTCCACACACATGCGGATAGTCCCATCCTTTTTTCCGACGCATACTACCGGGTGTGCAAACTCACTCTCCGTGGGGTAGATCAACTTCCAAGTCAAAAGTTCGTCAACTTGCCGGCTGACTTCCTTCTTTAATAGTTCCGGCACCCGATAAGGAAACACCTTTTTTGGCTGGTGGCCCGGTTCTATTTCTATCCTATGTTCGTCTACCTTCGCTATACCCGGAGTGCCGTCAAAGAGTGTGCAATGTCTTTGGAACACCGCCTGTATTTCCGCCTGCGAGTCAGCATCAAGGTGAGCAACCTTCTCGCTCGTTAGCACTAGCTCTTCCCGCTTTATAGTGGTTGGTTGTGGAGCATATTCCACCTCCCCAAAATCATGGTCCTCATCGAAGACTACCCCAATATGACTGACCCTTGTATAGTAAGGTCGAATGTTGTTGGCGTGGACACTTTTCACCTTTCCCTCAGATGTTTCAACGCGGTAAGAGTGTTCGCGCTCACGTCCAACCACTGTGAATGGGCCTAGCCATTTAGGTGACATCTTACAATTTCGATCATTGTCGAAAACCACAACCTGGTCGCCAACGTTAAAAGCATTGAGCCTGGTGCTGCGATTATAGGCACTGGCGTAACTCTCCTGATGAGTTGCACTAGTTAGCTCAGCAATATTAGCGGCCGTCTCGAGCTGCTCCTTAAGTTGCTGTAAATACTTAGCGGGGCTTTCTCTTAATGTTGCGGGCACCGGCATTTCTCCCGTCCACGTCCTCTGTAGTATTAGAAGCGGTCCCGTGGGATTCCTTCCATACAATAGACGAAACGGAGCTACTCCGGTTACCTCATGGGGAACTTCCCGATAAGCCCATAAAACCATTGGGATCAATTTGTCCCAATTCTTAGAGTCTCTCTGAATGACATGATACAACATGTTTTTCAGTACTCGGTTCCACCTCTCTACAACTCCATTACTCTCTGGGTGTTCTGGGGTTGAGAACCTTGGCGTGCAACCTAATTTCTCCATCATCGTTTGCGTGAGCTGAGATTTGAAATTAGTGCCCTGATCGGAGCAGATCATCTCCGGAACGCCTGTGCGACTGAATATCTCAATAAGTGCATCGCAAGTCGCCTTAGCGGTCAAAGAACGCAGTGGAACCACCTCCGGCCACCTCGTGCAAAGGTCCACTAAGCATAGCGCGTACTTATGCCCTCTCGCTGACGGTGTGTCGAGGGGTCCGATCACATCTACATTGACAACTTGGAAAGGGTGCTCGGGTCTAGTGAGCGGAGTTATAGGCACTTTATCTGTGCGACGCCTGTCTGACCTAATTTGACATTCATGGCACGAACGACAATGCTCTAATATCTCCTTCGCCATACCTGGCCAAAAAAAATTATACCTAATGCGAGCTCTTGTTTTCTTTGGCCCCAGGTGCCCCCCGCATAGCGACTCATGGGCTAAGTGCATCACCTCAGTGCGCTTATCTTTGGGGACAACTAGCTGACTCACTCGAGTGCCTGCTATTGAGTCGCAGTGATATAACAGTCCGTCTGAAATGAACATGCCGGATTTCCCACTACGCGCATCTTCCCAACATTTCTTTAGCGTAGTGTCACCCAACTGCACTTTGCGGAACTCTTCTCTCTGGCCTAATGATGCCTCCCTTTCTTCATCAATTTGCGCATCTTCGCCGGAAACGTCTTTCTTCTCCAAAGTAAGATTGCATGCCACGACCTTTGGTTTCTCTACTGCTTGTTCTGCCTCGGGAGCAGGCTCGGCCGGTGCTCGACAGGGTGCCAGGGGGCTGCTGGCCTTCGACAAAAGTTTCCAATCTTCCTCGGTCAACAAACAATCTGTGCCCTCGACGAGCTCATCAGTTAACGCGCAGAGTAGGTCGACGCTCTGAGGCTCCGTAACCTCTCGCGGGCTATTTAATTTGACCGGCAACGTAGCTAGCCTTGCCTCGATAGTTTTACCAAAAGCGGACACCAATCTCACCTTGTCAGACGGCTCTACTAAACTTCTCGGAAGCAGACTCTCCCGAAAGACAGTTATTTCACTCCCTGTATCCAAAATTGCATCTGCGGATATACCTGCACATGATACGGGAATTAACTGCAGTTTATTTGTGCCTTCACCCTCGTGTTTTAGAGACTTCACCTTTGCGCTAAGTACTCCATCAGGTATTTCAGTTTCCGTCTCGTGGGATAACGTTACCTTTTGGACCTTCCGCTTTGGCTCGGTAGCCTTCTTCGGGTTGCTCTCCTTATCACTAGACTTCGGGCACTCTTTAGCTAAATGGCCTGAGCCGTGACATAAGTGGCACTTCAGAGCCCCTTTCTCTACTCGTGTCGCCGGCTTCTGCCCCATTTCTACAGTTGGTTGCTTTGAAGCACGCCCTTTTCCTTTCGCTTGTTCGAAAGTTTGCAGCACTTTAGCGATCTCAGTTGGCCTAAGCCATCCCTCGCCTTCTCTTAGTCTCACATACTCAAGACCCTCCGTGCTAAGGCCCGATTTTATGCGGTCAGCAACCATGAGTTCTGCCATCACTTCTACCGTGTCGGCCTCTCTCACTTGGAGGTAGTAGGAGAAATAAGTTTTCACGCGGGACGCGAACTGCGCCCACGTCTCTTCCTTCCGCTTTACCGCTGTTTCGAACCTCTGCAGATACTCTGCCGGAGAAAGCTTCAGTTCCGTCAGTACTGCTGCTTTAACTGCCTCGTAATCTGCACTCTCTTCAGGGTTGAGGTTACGCAGTAAGTAACGAACTCGTTCAGTTAATGCTGGTATAACCAAATGCACGCGACTCTCATACGGTACTTGGTAAGTAGCAAATAGTTTTTCTACTTCCTCAAACCATAATGGCACATCCGCGTCACTCGGCAGGCGGAACCCTTTCAGCACTTTTGCACATTGCTGGACAGAATCGAAACACCGTCGCCCCCGATCGCCCGTCTCCGACCCAGAGTTGGACAACGTGCCATTGAGACGTTCCGCGTTCATTCCGCGCCCCCGATCGCCCGTCTCCGACCCAGAGTTGGACAACGTGCCATTGAGACGTTCCGCGTTCACAGACAGACAGACAGACAGACAGACAGAAAAAATAAGGAAATGAATTGCAAATAGTGTCATTTAGGACATTTGAAAGCACTGGGATTAATACACACCACGTCAGGAACTTTCAAAACACCACAGAGGGGTTGAAGAGACGCGTGTGTGGAGCTGTAGTACTACATTCGAAATGAATTGGACAGTGAACTGTTTCATGCTGTGAACACTCCACCTGGGTCCTATGGGAAACTAAGAAACGCTAACCAGACAGACAGACAGACAGACAGACAGACAGACAGACAGACAGACAGACAGACAGACAGACAGAAAAAATAAGGAAATGAATTGCAAATAGTGTCATTTAGGACATTTGAAAGCACTGGGATTAATACACACCACATCAGGAACTTTCAAAACACCACAAAGAGGTTGAAGAGACGCGTGTGTCAGTCTAGCTTTCACCATAGCAACAAGACTGGTTTTAGAATAATTAACGAGAGGTATTTCGCGTCCTTTAATCGGATACGGTAATCATCGAGAACCTCCCGCCAACGCGCGCGAGGTAATGTTTCCCGAAAAATGAAAAAAAAAAAGAGAGCGATGAAAAATAACAAAACTTCCGCTCCCGCTCTGGCTGAAATGCCAGAAGGAACGAACCCGTTCCTGCTCGAAACGGCTCTGGACGCAGACGGCAGAAAACAACGCCGTGCCCTAAAGCAGACGGCATGAGTTATAAGAAAAACGGTTTTAACAACGTTCTCGGGGAGTCAAGGGCATGGCATATATATAAATATATATAATATACGGCTAACCACCAAACGTAAACCTTCGTTTGTTTCTGCATCGCCTCTTTTCGGTTGCAAGCCGTAGAAAAATATCAAGCAGCACCCTGTTCCTCTTCGACGCTCGCCGAGGCGGCATTGCAAAAAACGACGGTTGTAAATCTCGTTTATAGACGTACGTGTATCAGCGAGTGACGTCAAAGACGCTTCCGGCAACGGCCGCACCCTATACAAGCTACTCCCATTCTTAAAACAGCGCGCCCAACAACGCACCTGTTGCTAACGGCTCACGCTTACGCTGACAGTGAACACGTACCTGCATCTCCAGAGATATCCTCCTCACGGCAGTCCAGAGATAAGAAGGTCTATAATGACACGGTTGTAAAGTGACACACCGCGTAGGATGTAATTGCGTTTATGTCCCCCTATATACTACGACGGTCACAGCGGCGACAGTCTCACCTGACGACTTATTTGAATAGCGTGTCATCATCTATATCCGGGTTGCTGAATTACCGGTTATATCCGGCCCCGAGACCTCAGCCTCCTCTTACGCTTCTGTTCGGTTGTCAGGAGTGGCGTTTTGACGTCTGGAACTTCTGCTACGCTCTACGAACTCCAACGCTGCCAAGCAGACGACGCTATTTCTGGTTTCGACAGGAGACACAGATGACAGACTGTCTTGCAAGTGTTACATAAATAGAAGCGTCACGAACGTATACGCGTCCCTTCCGCATAAACCGATGAAGCACTAGTTATGTTTTTCTTGTTCGTTTTCTCCTTGATGTGGACTGAAGTCCCGTCAAGAAGATCATCGACGTCGATGAAGCAGGAGGCAGGTTGGAGGTAATGAACTTGAAGGTATATTGTAGCAAAATATTTACAGTCATATGTACATCTTGCCGAAGCACACTGATGATAACATAGACATCAACAGCGTCTTACTCTTCTACTTAACTTTTCTTAAGTTAGAGCCTAGAACACTGTTACTACATACAACGAACCTAGTCTCACTGTTCGACCACCGAGTGGTTACGGCCCAGACAGAAGTTGCATCGTACGGAGTCTTACTGATCGATCAGTTAAGTGATTACAGCCTAGACTGAAGGGAAACGAATCCCGTCCAGTCTTTAGTACCTTGCGGTGACAAAGAAAAAGGGGAGGTGGCCACTGCTGGTCCGCCTCAACCTTCTGTCATCCAATCTGTTTATCCTCAGATTAAGCCACTCCCTAGTGGGCTGTCCCTAATCCCGACAGCAGCGTCTTTGCAGTTTAAACAGGCATTTTGGCATTCTTTCCCATCATGGCTCTCCCTCTCCTTCCCACGCTCTCAGATATTCTCACAATCGAAATATCGGTATCGTAGCAGCCCTGCGGCATTCGGGCCGTCTCCCACGCTCATCCAGTCGAACCCTGTCGTTCCAGGAAACACAGCGTGTCTTCGCCCTTCCCGCAGTTCGGACCTTGCACTGCTGGGACTCAACCCTTTGTTCCAGTCGGCGCGCCGAGAGCGCATGCCGGTCGTTAAAGAATTGGTTGGGCCAAGCGCATTGTCGCTTCGAGCGAGGGCGCACTTCTCATGCATTGTCCTCCTACGCGTTCGAGCTGCTCTTCCCCGAAACGGCCACTAAGAGGACAAGTACGGTCGCGCAGCCGCGACCCCCCCGAGCGACGTTCAGCGAAAGGGAAGGGTCTCGTACCAGGAACCCCTGGGGGCCAGCGTGGGAGACCAGCCGCTCAATGGGAGCAGTTTGCTTTCCATTGATAATTGCTGTCAAAGACCATGCAGAGAGAGAGCCGAGAAAGAAGCTTTGTATAGCGTACGGTGCTACGCCGTTCCTTCTGCACGATCGCCTTATGAGCGGCAACATAACAGCACTCGTACCCAAATCTCGAACGTTGCGAATGTATTCGTGGTGTATTCACTTTTAATACTGTGTTTCGGTACATTACATGCCGGGCTGTTTTGAACAAAATAAAAGATTGCCGGATGTCCCTAACTATCGCCCAAGAGGCGCGAAGGTAAAGGTGTTGTAATATGTCTTGCGCACCTTCATCCACTTCAAGTAACCTCAATCCAAGCAAGTTCTTGGGTTCGACTGCTATAATGGTCGTGGCTTCGAGTCCTGGAAGGTCTTTGTTTAGAGTCCCATACGATATTGAACCCATCAACAATTACTACTAACCGAACTTCCTGTCTTTTCTGGTAACTGTTAATTACTGTTTATTAGTCACTTTATACTACCAATTTCTCGTTAATCACTAGTGATTACTGTGATTATCAGTTAAGTTTGTTGATGATTAATCATCTCATGAATGCTGCTGGCAAGCCTTGCTTCGCTGCTGGCCTGTCTTGAGCGGCGTGATATTTTTCGTATCACATTTCGCCCCGTACGTGCCGGCGCCAAGGTCCTTCAAGAACACCTTCCTAATGACGCATTACAAGGATTCCGCCTTAATAAATCGAGAGCGAGTGCCGAGAAACGGTGATGTCGAGAACGGTGGAACGGGCCTTCTTGGAATTCGCAAAACAAAACAATACAAACAAAGAGAAATGGCTAAAAAGCTGCGTCACATTTACGTGCTTGCTGTCTATCTCTAGGGGGTGCGCATCACACGACTTCGCGATCGCGTTTCTCTCATTTCCTTTTCTTCTTTTTAAGTAGTTTTTTTCACGACTGCTTCGGTGAGTAGGCGCCCTTGTCGAATTACGATACCATCCGAGATTGCATGCACGTCTTTAGGACACCATAAACCATTAGTTCAAGTTACCTGATAACCAGCTGCGCTTTCAAGGCCGAATTCTAATTAGGTTCGCACGTGGCTTTTTGCACTACAGAATTTCCTACGATAATGACAACGTGTCACGAATGTCTATACGGCAGCTGTACCTACATTAATAATAATTGATGGGATTTCGCACTTGCCAAAACCACGACATCACCATGAGGCCCACCTATGGTGGAGGTGTTCGGAAGTTTTTACCACCTGGGGTTCTTTAACGGGACACTTAAAGGCAAATGTTAAGTAGACCAAGACTGAAAGATTAGGTTTGTGTTATAACCATTTCGGCTTTGCTGGAGAGAACAGATGAATTGTAGGCAAGGAAACGACGAAATTGAGGAATCGAAGTGGTGCCCTCTGTTCCATTCTGTGTGGGTATACCTTTTTTTTTTAATGACGTCAGATTGCCTTATTTCGGGTACTCGACTATACTGCTTCCGGTTACAAATGAAAAATGAATCAGATGAATTTTGACAATAAATAAACGTGCGGTCACCACAGTTGCTGGTGCAGTAGAAACTCGTTATAACGAAGCGAGATGTAATTAACTAATGCATATAACGAAGCAATCGTAATTCCCCTGAAATTCCTATAGACGACATGGATATTGGTTATAACGAAGTAATTACGACTCCCCCTTCAACTTCGTTATAACGAGGTTTTACTGTGTATATCGCGGCTGTGGACCTCACAGCACCGTATACTGTCGGCAACCGAGATCGTGACGTAAACTCCTCGTTTTCGGCGTGGGCGATTAACACTTAGCGGCGACACCTGGAACTTTTGGGCGGCTGTTTCCGACGCAGATGATCGTTTGTCGACACGCGAAAAGTAGACTCCAACTCAGGTTAAAAAAAATTGGTCTAGCTAAACTTCACATTCTACTTTAGCGTCTGTTTAAAGTGCGCTGCCATTGCACACTACTCGAGCTTCTTACATTTCGCTCTTATCGAAATGGGACCATCGCGGTCGGGATTGAACCCACGACCTTCAGTTCAGCAGCCGACCACCTTAATCACCATACCACCGGGGAGGACCGGCTTCTCGGTTAAAAGTGCTGCAATAAGAGAACTCGATGGTGAGACGGAATTTGACGACGCACGAATGGCGCGTACCATCGGTGGACTCCGGCTCAATGCCTGCTTTCTTTCGTAACAAATTGTAAGAAAGAACACGCAGTGGCTTGTTTTGCGCTGCCGAGTTCCCTCCATGGCATGCCAGGAACTCCAGATTCCTTTCTCCAGAGAGGAAAACAATATCTCTCTGCGTCGAAACAACTTCAACGCTGACCGTTCAGTGGACCATGCAGTTTCCCAGGCTAGCGCTTTCTCGATTGATCGGCAGACCACAACGGTAAAACAAATCCTGCTGTCCTTCGAGGTACAACATGATTTCGGACACTATGCGCCCTAATTCCGAAAGCAAACGGGCTCGCCTTCACGGTACGGCCAAATTGGCATTTTCGCGAAGCCTGGGCAGCGAAACCGAAATCTAAACGACCTCAGTAGAGCGAAACGCTATACCCTCTTCTTCCGACTGTCTCGTTGCGTAAAACGAAGGCGCCTTTCACGACCGCCGTAATCTGCGTAACAGAACAAAGGAAGCTCAATTAGGAAGCAAGCGGAAACAAATGGAAGGAACAAAGAAGCAACAGATAAAAGTCGTTGCAGATATAGCAGACGGCGGGACCGGAACGAGCCAGAAGCGGGCAGCAGACGACAGGCCGAAGACGGGCGCAGACAACGGTCCGACTGCAGTTCGGGGTGTCCCTTAGCGGCAGTGCAGGTGCTTACTCGCGCGCAAACCGGAACCACGGAGCGGAAGGAGCGGACCCCGCCGTTTCATCGCCGTGCACGACGAACCGGAAGTAACGGGCCAGCGACTTCCACCCCCCTCCGCTCTAGGCACGCCATTCTTGTTGCTCGCGCCCGAACTGTACGCTTCGCCACGCAGCGAACCAGTCTTGAGAGCGGGAGGAGCACAAGTCGACGACGTACTATATGCGGGAGGCTGTCTGCTGCGGATCGTAGCAGACGAAAAGTCGAAAAATAAAATAGCACAATAAACAGCACCTCTGGCGCGTACACGCAACAAACAGGCCATGCGCCGATTCCTTCTGGCCGGTGGGTCGTTTCTTGTCTCTGTCGTCTGCAAAGCAGCGCCAACCTATTTTCGGTGCAGCGAAAAAAAGGGTCGTGTCTGGAGCCCTCACCTCGACGGCTTGTATCGCTGGCATAGCGTTCCACGAAGGATGATGCAAATTCCGGAGTACTAGAAACACCGAACATACAGAACGGTTCGAGCGAGGAACATAAGAAAAAAAATTTGAAAAGACGAAAGAGAGAGAGAGAAAGAAAGCAGACGGCCGGACAAAAGAACGTCTGGACGTGGGCCGACCATAACTGTGCCGGAAACGACTTGGCCGGGCCACTTTTACGCTCTGCAGTGTACGATGTACCGTCGTCCTGACTGGCTTTCCGTGCCTTACCATTTCCGGTTGCAAAGGGAGCCTGATAGATATGTTTAAGAAAAATCAAAATCAAAGGAACCTCCACACGCCTTGGCGACGAGGCCGGGCACTAAAGTTTTAGGTCGAGAAATGCGGCCGTACTCTTTGACGACTCAGTCGGCCACGTCTTCGACGCCAAAGGAAGTTATCTCCAGTAGCAGAGCCTTGGCCAGTAAAAGAAAAGTGGTGGGCGAAAGACAAGCCTGCCCATTTACTACATACGCTACATCTGCAAAGTGCAGTCAGCTGTGGCGGTTCCTTATTAAAAAGAATTGGATATCGATCCCGTAATTTTTCGTGCCAAAACTACGATAGGGCATGCCATGGTTGAGGAAGCTTGATTAATTTCCTTAATGCACGCAAATCCAGGAACACGGGGTGTTTTCCAGTTCTTCCTCAACGAATGCCGCGGAACGTTGAGGCAGGAATCGAACCTGCAACCTTAAGCTTAGCAGTCCAACACCGCACCTACTATAGGTCGCCACAGTAGTAAGTGTTATGGTTTCTCCTTTTCGTAAGTCTCTGCAACAGCATAATGATAACTGTTCCAGCGAATGAATCGACAAATAAATTAGTTCTCGTAGGTAAGAAGCAAGAAAATGGAGATATATTTGCGTTAATAGATATAAAGGAAACGAACGGTTACAAAAAAGGACCGCTTCAACAGATAAGTCTATAAACATACCAAAGCTAAACAAACGAAAAAAAAGGAAACGCAACATACAAGGCGGATGATTCTGTCCCATTATAACAGACTTGACAGACAGACAGACAGACAGACAGACAGACAGACAGACAGACAGACAGACGGACAGACAGACAGACAGACAGACAGACAGAGATAAATGTACAGCAGAAATTCGAAGCTCGCTGTAGTTTTCAAGCGCTTCGCTGAAATTGAACAGACCTTTCGCAGTGCGCTTTGTGGCACATCGGTAAACTTCAATTCTCATTTAATGACTGCAACTGCTTTGATGCTTACATTAGTTGCCGCGGCCACCGTTACCACGTAACTCTCACGAGTGCTTGTGTACGTGCACTATAGACATAGCACCGGGTATGTAAGCCAGCACTGTTAATAGCGGAGAGCTTGCAGGCTGTACGTCACGTCTTACACGAGCAAAAGAGGCCCATTCTGGCTTTCCTGTCCCTACCCCAGATTTCCTTTTTGTTTTCTGCCTGGCCGGGCAGCAACAGCAGTTCAGTGCGCTTGTAGTATTCGCAAGGCCTTCCTTACGTAAGATTATTTACCCGTTGGCCGTTTATCGGACCCTTGCATCTTCTAAGTACTGAGCTGATAAGCGGTCAACTGCCGCGCCGACACCGAATCTTCTGCAGCATGAGTTCGCACGCACGCACGCACGCACGCACGCACGCACACACGCACGCACACACACACACACACACACACGCACACACACACACACAAGGCAAATGTGTCCAAGCTTTCGGCAGATTCGTGTAAATTGAAAGGAGAAACAAGGCGGACCTCCTGTCTTCTTTTCCAGTGAACAAAAACAGCTACATCTACAACCACTACAGCATCAACAACTGCAACTACAACTACTGCTGCTCCTGCCACTACTACTACTACTACTACTGCTAGAAACAACTTAATGAACAAACAGACAATGAAGCCAAGGAAAGCATAGGGGAAGTTACTTGTGGTATTGTAATTGTGGAGAAAGTAGGTTCGGGTCCCACCGACGGCAGGCTTGTCTTTTCGTCCACTTTAATTCCTTTCTACTTTCTCCACAATTACAATACCACAAGTAACTTCCCCTATGCTTTCCTTGGCTTCATTGTCTGTTTGCTCATTAAGTTGTTTCTAACAAATAAAGAACGAGCCCTTCACCCCTTCCCTTTCGTTATTTCATAGCTTGGGCCTCGTTGCGGCAGACTTGGTGCCTTAGGTAGCATGCGAGGGCTTCTTGGGCAGCAGCCATCTCGTCTAAGTTCACGTTCTACGTGACGCCTCCTGGCAAGAAAGTGTGTTCCACACACGCCGCCTTGGCCATGAGTGGCGCTGCCTAACACTCCCAGGATTATAAGTACATAAATACACAATAAAGTGGACGGGGGGACGAGCGCCTTCGTAGCTCAGTTGGTAGAGCATCGGACGCGACATCCGAAGGTCGTGGGTTCGGGTCCCACCGACGGCAGGCTTGTCTTTTCGTCCACTTTAATTCCTTTCTACTTTCTCCACAATTACAATACCACAAGTAACTTCCCCTATGCTTTCCTTGGCTTCATTGTCTGTTTGCTCATTAAGTTGTTTCTAACAAATAAAGAACGAGCCCTTGACCCCTTCCCTTTCGTTACTGCTAGTACTACTAGTATTACTAGTACCACCACCACCTTCCTTTAACGTTTCAACGTAACATAGCACTCATACTATGAGTGCTTCGCCAACGGCGACCCTTGCATCATCGCAATTTCTTTGATCGGTGATGATGATTACGATTTTTTTCTTTTTCCTGAATATAGTAGCAGCACGTTCGCCACATAGCGGCATATCAGATTACATCTTGCTCCTCTTCAGCATTTACCTTTCCACTCCATTTTCTCTTTATAAGAGCGTGACTATACACTGTACACTACGGTAAAAAATTGATGACCATTAACATGTTATCATCACCACGTATGAATCGGGGTGGTCATAATAATGATGCCACCGTGAGGATCGCTTACCAATCGCTATATCGTAACACAACCATAAGCGACCTGTCCTGCTCCATCTCGGAAAATTGACCGCAGATGACCGCGACAATCATCAATGCACCCAGTCCGGGTATTTTCACGGCAATTTTCTTGTTATTCTTGCCTGTCTCAACCAGCGACCGGATATCGTCCAAACGAGTTGTACTGCGGCGACCTTACAACGACAGAACGGGAGTGTGTCGAGGGTTCGTTTATTTTTTAGACTCAACCTAATAAAGCCAACGGACCACGAAGCCAAGGAAGGCATAGAGGACATGAATTCTTAGTTTTTCACTGCAGTGTATAGTACTTATGCCTAACCGTCACAGTGATACAAAAGTCGGCGCATAGCTTCCGATATCAGCACGCATTTTCCTTAGAGCTGCGACCGTCTCGGAAGAGATGCATTTGAATGCATTTGTTGTACAACATCTTTTGCGCTACCCGGGATGTGGCTCCCCCTGTGAGGGGGCAGGAATTTTACAGCACGCATCTGCGCGTCGCAAATGCCTGACACCGGTAATATGCCACAAATGTCTTCACAGCTGGGACATGGAAGAAACAATAACACAGAGAGAGAGAGAGAGCGTAATAGAGGTCTCGAAATAAAAATGACATCGGCCTGTTTACTTGAAGAGATCAATGGGGAACAACCTGCCCTGTCACATTCAAAAACGTCGTGATGGAGCGCTGCAAAGCCGAGCAGTGTGACGTCAGTCGACGGCGGAGGAGAAAATGTCGAATGGAAACGTCTTTCGAGAAAATACGAAGAACAAGAACGACCTTCTCTTTTGTTCGGTATAGGGCGCCGCGCATGCGCAATGACTGCGCATTGGTGACGCGAACGAGTGCGTCTCAGTGCTTATTACACTTGAATGGCTCGCCTCGCATCTGCATGGGGCGATATATTCCGGAAACCAGCGAGAAGCTAGCCGATTAAAGTAAAAAAAGAAAGAAAGAAAGAAAGAGAGAAAGAAAGAAGGAAGGGGATTAAGCAAGGGTAAGTATGAAAGAAGAAAGCGAGGCACGAAATAAGGTAAATGTTGTTTTCAACAAGTGAAACACGAACGTTGTGATATATCGCTGGTAGAGAGAGAGAGACCTTTACGAAAATAAGATATAAAGTAAATGTCCAAGAGCACGCGCTGCTGAGATTAAAATTACAGACTTCGTCGAACGATTGTTTCGAAACAATTCCTTGTGACATCCTGAGCGGTGAAACGAGCTTCTTGAAATAAGGGAAGGAGCGAAAACACATCCAGCGATCGTAAACGAACTGCGGACAAGAAAGCAAAAAAGAAGGGGGACGCCCACGTAGTGGTTTCGAGGATGCTTATTTTAGAGAATAAGGGGTCCAGACACAAAGACCTTCGACGGCAGCTTGAACGAGCTAGTATAGTTGGCGCATCGTACGCGTGCGCATAGGACAGTTTAAAGGATCGATCGCTCGGCAAGGCATTGCGGAGAGCAAAATAAAGCGATAATTCGTTTTCGTGTCGCATTGCGTTATATAACAACGCCTTAGTTCTCATCTGTATGTTTTGCCCGTTTGGGCGAAATGTTTTTCTTCGCTGCTTCCAACTACATTTTGCGACAGCGTACCGTCGATGATTGGCCTATTTCATTTGTCCTATACCGGTACTAGCGAATGTCTGCTATCGTTGGCTAATGCTCGCCGAATCCTAGTTAATGATACTCAGGACAGGCTGACGTCCGCCAATGTTGCCAGTATGATGTGTTTTCCAGGCTAGTGTTGGGTGAGTGATGGCTAATTGTGGCTAATATCAGAAATATTGGCTCTATTACGACTAATGCAGGCTAGAGTTGGATAGCTAACTGCTAATTCGGCCTAATACAGGATAAATATCGGCTGTATCATGGCTAATTCCGGCTATAGTGTTGCGTAACTTTCCGATAATTAAGGCTAACGTCAGCCAATGTTGGCAGTATGATGTGTTTTTCAGGCTAGTGTTGGGTGAGTGATGGCTAATGGTGGCTAATATCAGTAATATTGGCTCTATGACTACTAATGCAGGCTAGAGTTGGATAACTATCGGCTAATTCGGGCTAATACAGGATGTATATAGGCTGTATCATGGCTAATGCCGGCTATAGTGTTGCGTAACTGGTCGCTAATTAAAGATAATACCGGTAATATTGATTGCATGATAGCCAACGCAGGCTAATGCTTTGTAACTGACGGCTAATTTGAGCTAATGCTGGTGATAATGGTTGTATAATGTCATATTCAGGTTAATGTTGTCTGAGGGCTGAACGGACCAACGTCGGTAATATCGGCTATATGACGGCTTACGCTTGCTAATGCTACTGCGTACGTATTGTGTGCGTCTGTCCACAGTCAACTGAAGCGGGTCGCTCTGGACAGCTGTATGTTATGTGTGTGAGTGTCGGGATATCTCCGCACCATGGGCTCGTGTCATGTATCTGTGTGGGTACATTAATCTTCGAATCTTTCTGGCTGATAAGGTGCCTCTTTGCGGGACGATGTGTCGAACTGTAAGGTCCTTGGGAGTACCTGCCTCATCTGATGTAGTAGAGCTCTTTCTTCTTATTTTTATTTCGTAATACCCTCCGGTCCCAAGGCATTATGGAGGGGGGGGGGGCGAAACATGATTTTCTTTACTTATTATTTGTTTATTCAAAATACCTGCAGCGCCCGAAGGTATTGTGACAGAGACGCAAGAGAGACAAAATGATCCTTTACATTGTGTTGGCGGAACCGACGAAATGGTTGATGGCAGACGCGCGCAAGAGTTTCATGAACACTCGTCGTCTTTCTCGCTTCGCAGAGCTCAGCACTTGTCCTCACTGTAATGCTTCGTAACAGTATTATTGCAGGGAGGAGAGGGACGAATACAAAGAGTTACATATGTACAGAAAAAGGATAACTGTGCAAACAAGAATAACACAAAAACAAAAAAAAGAGAAGGGGAAAACTATAAGTGCTGTAGTTGTGCTCTGAACGATGCTTCTGTGCGACAATCGGCGATTTCCTGCGGAAGCTGATTACATTGGGAGATTGCATGTGGTAAAAAGGAAGTTCACTAAAATATAAAGGTTAAGTGCAAAGAGAACAGGTAAGTTGGTTTGCTTTACACAATGTTAGCTAGTGCAGAACGGAACAAGTGATGATCGGTGATGACGGCCACAGATCCGAGGAGGCGGTTCCAGTTTACAGATGTTCTGGGGACAAATGAGTCACTGCATGTTTTGGTTAGACATGACATAACACCAACTTTATTAGAATGATCAATCCTAGTCAATACGTAAGAATTTCGAGAAATAAGTGCGCGACGAAGAGTTGGAATATAAGGATAGATCTTGTGAAATAGACAGAGGCGGAAAAGCTTAGCTACAGTGGGTTTCGGCTGGTGCGCTGCAAGGTATGATTACCGTAGGATGCAAAAATAATAAATAAAGAAGACAAAAGCCATGACAATTGGTTACTGTAGTGGTACTTGCATACGATAGCGCATTCACGCCGTCCGAGATATGCGAAAAAAAATCCACGCATATCCACGGAGTGAATGATGATGAGTGGGCGAAGCTCCGGAGGTTCATCGGTAAAAACCGTGAATCTTCCGTGAATCTTGCCTATCATCAAAGACGTGACAAACACTGTGAGTCGCCATCTAGCGCTCTCCTATCACACTGGAGCACGCAGCGAGCGCCTCCGCGCCATCCATTGATCAATTCCCGTACTAGCTAAGCAGCACACCGCAGCGCTCGGACAGACAGACAGACAGACAGACAGACAGACAGACAGACAGACAGACAGACTCCCATATTACGCGTTCCCATACATCTGAATGAAGCGAGCACCGCAGCGCCATCACGCCATCTAGTGAGCACTTCACGAACTAGAGGTGGCTACTACAAACGGAGGATGGACAGACCCACGGCATAAGCAGCTTCGCCCCTAAAACAGGCAAGCAGCAGTGTCGCGCCTTTAATATTCTGTCATCTAATGTTTATCGACATCGAAAGTTCAGTTAGAACGCATTGGTTTCGATGATACTCACAACCTCAAACATCCGACGAAACGAAAGAGCTATGAAGTGCGATACCGTCTTTGCAGACTGCACGAGCACGAGTGTAGTAAGAGGCTGTTATGAGCCAAAGAAAGTGGAAGCGAAGACAACGAAAAGTGCGCGCTTGTGCCAGCCGAACGTGAAGCACGTGGGCATCGGAACGCCGACCCCAGGTGGTCTAAATTTCCGGAGCCGTCCACTACGGTCCTTCTCTCCCCTCTATCTCTTTCACTCCCTTTCCCCCACCCCCACGGACGCTTAGCCGTGCTCCCTACATGGGCTGCAGAAATTAGCGTTATTTCCTAACCGAACCACAATCATCATCATCATCGACGGGAGATCGAGCGTGGTCAGCAAGCGAGAGGCAGCACGTTCGACCCAGGGGAGAAGACGCACCGAGCTGGTGCCATCAGACCAGGCGAGACGAACTTGGCGTTTCCCTGCGCCGAACAGGTGTTCTATACCGGGCCTTGGTGGCTGTCCCCGTGGTGGACGTGCGAGCGGGCCTGGGCGAGCTGCTGGACTTGTGCCAGGTGGTGTGTCCGCAACCAGCTACCGACTTGTGGCCACGGCATTGAGTCTGCTCGGGTCCGGCACAACCGACTCCTGAGGGCGTGGTCACGGTGCCACGTACGGTCCAGTCAGGCACAACCGTTTGCTGAGGGTGTGGATGTGCTGAGGGTGTGTGAGGTCGGATGCATCGTATCCGACGTGGCACCGAGCAAGCAGATCCTGAGCTGCTCGCTAAGGATCTGCTCGTGCCTCACGCGCCTTTCCTCCTGCCAGCGTGTGCCGCCTCCAGTATCCGCGGTACTGAGTGGTGCCCGACGGACCTTAATAGGCTCCGAGTTGGACAGGACACGCTGGTTATTCGCGTGAGCATAGGGGTCAATTTGCTAAGTAATTGTATTGTTTGGCAATTGGAAGTGTGTGTATGTGCTGTCCCGTGCTGTCTATAAATGTTTCCTTCTCCTGACTAGGCTGTATGTGTGTGGGGGCCCAACAAGAACCACCAAGACAACGAGATAATACCGCATGAATGCAAAATAAAAGAAAGAAGGGAAAAAGAAACGAAAATGTAAGAAAGGACGCCACCGCTGAAAAATAAACCCGAAAGGCGCGCCGCAGCTTACGTAGGAATGGCCTAAACTTATGAGACACGAACCATGTGCAAGGCCAGGCTGTTTCACACATGAAAGAAGTTTCACACATGAAAAGAAGGAAGAAGTAATAAACTTACAAGTGTTCGTCGTTTCTAGTAACAGCACGATCGCTCACGGCGGAACGGACCATACAAGTTTTGTCAGGGGTAATGACAGCAGGAGTCGGAAGCTGCAGTCCTCATGCGCCGGCATTGCAGTCCATCGAGTCCAAATGGTCCTAGTTATCAACTAGACGATAGAACATTCAGTGATACGGGTTGTCTGTATGTATGAAGAAACAACTATGACCTGCAAGCCTTGTGGGGGACTGACGGCCAAAGTTAAAAAAAAAAAAGCAACATGGACCAAAAGTGCACTGTGGTCGACGCGCTCACGTTCTTACCCCCATCCCCCGCAGCCTGTCAAGATCCACGTTGTAGTGGCAGCCGACAACGTAGCGGGTGCTGGCCAAGCTTCCAACCACACCGTCTTTCCTCAAGACGTGTTGTTGAGTTAGCCAAGCAGCCACAGTGCGCCCGGCAGTCAGGGATAGCTAGGTGTGTAGTGTAGGAACACCAAGAACCCACTAACCCATGTGACTGCCTCCCATATCAAAGCTCGCTGCTTTTACGCAGTTGGTATTTGATCTGGTGACTAATACACAGTTTTTGAACTCTATATACCATCATCACACCACCATCATAATCTTCATCATCAGCCTATTTTAGGTACACAGAAGGACGAAGGCCTCTCCCAACGATTTCCAATCCGCCCTATCCTGAGCGAGTTGGTTCCACCTTATGCACACGAACTTTTTAATTTCATCGCTCCATCTAACCTTTTGCCTGCCTCTGTTGCGTTTTCCCTCTCTTGGTATCCATTCCGTCGCTCTTACTGTCCATCTGTTATCTCTTCTCCTCATGACATGTCGTGCTCAGGTCAACTTGTTTCTTTTAATTGCTATAGGTAATAACATCAGCTACTCCTGTCTGTTCCCTGATCGATTCCGCTCGTTTTTTTTATCTCTTATCGTTACAGAAACATGGTGGATAACGAAAAAAACTAGAGAGGAAACTAAGGAGCACGCAACGTGCAATGGAAAGAAAAAAAATACCAAAAGCTGGCAGAGAATTTTAGTATGTCATTACAGGAGCTTAGGTAAAGAATTAATGGGGAGTTTTAACGTGTCGAGTACACCGCCGCGGTCATGTCCAGTTCTAACCGTGCCCAGCTCAGTTTTCGTCCATTATTATTATTATTATTATTATTATTATTATTATTATTATTATTATTATTATTAGTAGTAGTAGTAGTAGTAGTAGTAGTAGTAGTAGTAGTAGTAACGTGTCCCGTTGTAACCGCCGTGGTGTACAGCGGTTAAAACACATCTGCATCTACTGCTGGCGCGAAAAACGCACATTCGACACTAGTGCGCGGCGGTCGCATTTACGATCGAGGCGATAACGGTGGATACCCGTGCACACCTTGCACGGTCTCCACCGTTATTTCGCCGTTACTCACATTGCGATGGAGATGCCTTGACGTGGGCTGCATTGATTTATCTCGAAATTGATTTGGCATCGTGTCAATGTAACTTGGCATATCCCTGCTCGGGAAATGCGAGTGTAACCCGTTCGTGATAATATTATCGTTAACCACGACATAAGTGTTAAGCATGCCACGTTATTCATGCCATGACCTGTCAGCCATGTCAGTCATACATCCGTACTCTTCCGTGTCAATTTTGGTGTAATTCCTACGGTGAAGTAGACGGGAGTTTTAGAGGTTCTAGAAGCTGTGCGTGTTAATTGTGTACGACGCCGGATAGTCGTATTCGCCGTTTGAGGGGGAACATAATAGTTAATTAAGTAATTAATTAATTAGCGGCATGCGCCATGCTAGGGTAGCGCAAGTCGCGTTTATCTATATATACACTTTATCTTACGCCTTTCGGCATGCTTCCGCAAGCTGTCCGCCTCGGTCGTACAGTGGATTCGATGCTCACTTTCTGTTTACCCGAATGCACGACTCGGGTTCGATCCACGCTGTGGCGGTTGCATTTTCGATGGAGGCGCAAGTGCTAAAGGTCGTGTGCTGTGCGTTTTCAGCGCACGGTAAAGAACACCAAGTGATCGAAATTCCCGGAGCCCTCCACTATATACGGCGTGCCTCGTAGTAATGCAGTTTTGGCACGTAAAATCTCCATTATTATTATTATTATGTCTCAAGCTATACTACTCTATGTTGCGCAGGGTGTCATGTCCAAAAGCATATGGGTAAAAGAGTTGCTTCGGGTCGCGTAAGACATTACGCCGGTAAACGCGGAGTCGCAAGCCGCTGCCGGACTACAGCTGCATCCAGACTGCAGGCTGCGCTGTTTGAGAAACCGCCGAGAGGTCTTTCTCGCGCTGCCTTCGCCCGATCCTCATGAAATTCCAAACGGCATTTCACTTCACAGCGGCCCTGAGCGTTGAGAAATCCGGGCAGTGGCAACGAAGCGTGTTGCTCTATAGCGGTGTGTAAGTAGCTGGACACACAACGGAAAGCAGCTTCCTTTCCGTTGTCTCCCGTTCTCGCACTGCCTCCCCCCGTCCCCCACCCCCTTCCCCGGCTTCTGGTCTCTCTTCTGCGAATTGTCGCCGACAGGATCCGGTATACGAAGACGCATGCCTTTCCCACGACTATGGCGTGAGAAAGACAACTGCCGGTCGGACGCACCGCGGGGACGCGGACGCGAACATCTCTGTCGGTCATGCATCTGTATTGCGTAGGGTAGAAGGATACGCAACGGTTTCGCACGTGACGCACAGAGCATGCGTTCAAGCATTAGGCTGTAATTGCTAACTAACTAACTAACTAACTAACTAACTAACTAACTAACTAACTAACTAACTAACTAACTAACTAACTAACTAACTAACTAACTAACTAACTAACTAACTCGTGAACGGATCAGTATAAATATGTCTCCACTAAATTACAGGCAAGGTTCCTCATATTTATCTCTCACCTCTATGTACCAAACCCATGCGTATGTATGTATGTATGTATGTTATGTATGTATGTATGTATGTATGTATGTATTGTATGTATGTATGTATGTATGTATGTATGTATGTATGTATGTATAATGTAAAATTCGTACTGTATTTATTTGTACTTTTGTATTTGTATTTACTTTTGTATTTATTTATGTACTATGAAAAGAGCCACGATATCTGATTTTGCATGTCTATGAGGCTTATGTTGCAAATTTTCATGTTATTTTATTATGGTTATTATTAGCTGCTCCGTACATTTTGACAATTATTATATAGTGTAGCACTGTTTGCTGGACGTTCAATCTTGTACATTCCACGTAACCGAAGCAAACTCAGGCCGAATGGCCTTTATCTTCGCTTCGTTTTTCTGTATGTCTTTCAGAAATAAGTCTGTTCATTCAATCTCTTCCAACTAACTAACTAACTAACTAACTAACTAACTAACTAACTAACTAACTAACGAATGAACGAACTAATTAGCCGACTGATTACCTACCTAACTATTCAGCCAGCTAGCTAAATCAGCGACGTGACTGACCGCCAGTCCTAAAGAACAGCTATCACATTCACGGCGATAGTGTTTGCGGTCTCATCCACCTGCTACTGCAAGTCACGAAAGTAGTACAAATTGACTGACAGAAACCGACTGTTCTCGGCCTCACCGAATGAGGGCGAGTTTGTGCTCGGCACTAGAACGTTGTCTCTCTGTGCACAAACACTTCAATGGAGCGATGTACGCGTTGGTGTTGTCGTTGATATCTGTACACGCGCGAAGCAACAGAGCAGAAAAGAAACGGACCGGAAGAGAGGCCGCCGTCAACAGTGTCAACAGTTCTCAACTGTCTTATCCTTTCTCAACGACCATGCAGGACATGAAAGCGCACGTGGCCGAAGTGGAACACGACGCTGAATTGGCCGTTCACAGATAAGGTCGCGGACTATGCAGAGTTATCACGCATACGCAAGGTGTACATAACTGGAGGTATATCTTATCGACGCACTTGTCATATCCAGGTGAGGCTGTGCCGAGAAAATCCTACTCAAAGAGTGGCACACAGATAGGTAAGGAGGTGAGTGACCGCCTAGACTTGCGCAAAGGAATTCGAGTTCAGGTTAACCAATTAAGCACGCTCCGTAGCTTGATAATGACGATTTCTGGGATATTGTGTGGCAAAACAACGATATAATTATGCGAAACGACGAAGCAGAGGGCTGTGAAAATTTGGTCACTTGGGGGTTCTTCAACGTGCACTGACATCACAGCACACGGGGCCTCAACATTTCGCCTCCCTCGAAATGCAGCCGCCGCGGCCGGGATTCGATCCCGCGAGTTTCGGATCAGCAGCCGAGTGCCATAACCACTAGACCACCGTGGCGGGGAATTCGGCTCTACACAAGTTGATTGTCGAGTTCTCAGGAGTGTGCTCTTGGCATGATATTCGACATGAGGAGCATGGTGGAAGAGCCACCGAAGCTGTATCTAACAGTATTCTAAAATTATCGAGCTCAACCCGCTTCTGTAAGGCGACTGGACGGGATCTCCGTGTTGGTCTTGAAGATATGAGGCGCGCTGTGAGAATATAAGCGGTGACGTGGCCAGCTGAGAAAAGTGTCACCTCAACACCTTATATATGGGAACGGGGTGGTAAGAATAGGAAGTGTGCAATAAGATGTAGCAGAAACTGTCGTACGTTGTCATGTTTTCAGTACTCGCTTCTCCCATTCCCTTTTTCTTTTATATTTAAATTAAGAGAAACATAGGAAGATAGGCTGTGTTAGACCCACCAATCCAGGTCGCGATATTGATGCTCAGCTATCAAATAATCTAGGGAAAAAAGAACTAACGAATAAAAGAACTATGCACAGCTACACGGTGCAAAGCGAAGGATCGATGAGTATCAGAATCGGGGTACATTCGCCAGCGTACAGTCTGTCGCACAGATAAGTGGGCGAGTTGGTACGTATTCACAGTTAAGAAAACGGCGCAGCACACACAAACTAGATACTAAGGAAGAAAAAGACACAAAGACGAACGCCGGTCTTCAAATAGGTCTTCAAATAAACTTATCATATCTTATTTATTTATTTACGGAGTACTGTCAGCCCTCCGTGAGGGTTATTACAGGAGTGGAATGTATACAAGGCAAGCAAGGTAATGAAATGGCAATACAAGAAGAGTACACAAGAGTATTAGTATCATCATACAATCATAGCAATACATTGTCTACAAAACCAAAATATTGAAGAAGATGAAATAAAATGTAAGGGTGTGAATTCTTTCACCTGTACACAAGTAGTTCAACATATAGAACTTGGGAGCACAGATGTGAGATTTTCAATACTTTCTAGGAATTGTTGAAGTGTTGGCTGTGCTACAGTAATTGAATCTAGTGCGTTCCATTCCCCGAAATTTCTGAAGAGAACTCGCCGCTCGCCTCTGCTTTTCAAGGCATGACCAGAATCCGAGAGCTTCTGCTCGGCCTTAATGTTGACCCGGCGTTCGTCTTTGTGTCTTCTCCTTTAGTATCTCGTTTGTGTGTGCTGCGCCGTTTTCTTAACTATGTACAGTCTGTCGCCAGAGTCCAAAACATATCGCCAGAGGCCAAAAACGCCCATAACACCGCATGTACGATAATATTTTCAACGTCCTTTGAAAAAACAACGTGACCATGAGATCGTTGACCAATTAGGAGAAAACAAGCAGAGGCGAGCGGCAACTCGCCGCTCGCCTCTGCTTTTCAAGGCATGACCACAATCCAAGAGTTTCCGCTCGGCCTTAAAGGGCAGCCTCCTGTGGTTTTTCCACCATATTCTGATATCGCTGTTTTCCAATAGTACTGAGAACCCTGAAGCCGCTAGGGTCATACAATTTGCTCAGAAACTCGCCAATAATTTTAAATAACCGACTGAACGATGTGTTCAAACCGAAACCGAAACGGGTAGACACTTCCTGCAACGTATGCGATGACGTCACAGCCTCCCCGCCATCAGAAATGTGGATCTGGTGAGAGAAAAATGAAAGTGGCGATTCATCGAACGATGTATTGAGCTACTCTGAACTTGACAGGTGCGATTTGAGTGCTGAAGTATCGTCGTTTTGCTTTAGACGGCCCCGCCTGCTCGGGTAGACAGCGTTGCAGGTAGTGACGTGAAAATCACTGGGTGGCTCGCGCGGGAATCCGCTAAAAATATTTAAAATTCATTTTCAGGAAACGTAAATACCTTGCAACCACCTAGCTTGGCACAAATTATGGCAGCACCGTGGAGAACATATACTGAATACTTGGTTGAGATAGTGGACAATGAAAAATCGTCAGAGCTGCCCTTTAAAGTTGACCCGTAAAGATGTTCAACCTATGCTCCGTCATCCTGCCTACGTGCCCCGCGTGTTTGCTTCTGTCAACGCTAGTCCGTTTATGTGTGTTTGCTTGAGTTGCAAGCGTGCTCACCTGTGCGCCCGCTGAATCAGGGCGGAAAAGTTTGTTTTTCCCGAGATAAGGAGCTGCACTGCATGTGGGCGGCGAACGATAAGATAAACGGGCGAGTTTTCCCTGTTCCGGTACTTGTCACCACGAGAACACCCGGTATTTGAGTACCTGCTGAAAACAACATGTCAGACGGCGCAGCCCTGTGACTCCACTCAGTAAAACGCAATCGCCGCGCAGTCTTGACTCTCACTAAAGCGGAATGACCAGATATATCGCCCGCAACGTACGTTGTCACAAACCACCGTGAGTGAGATGTAGGCTTGCCATGCATGTTAATTTCGTCTAAAACTTTTCTATAGTCGGATACAACTCAAGTCTGCAGTGAAGCCCCTCCCACGCCCTTATAACCGCCAGCCACTGTACCTCCGGGAAGCCTCAAATAGTTTCTTCTTTCAACTTTCCATCACCAAAATAAAGCGAAGGTGACAACAATAATGATAGGTGCATAGCTTTTTACGTTTTCCTTCGTTTATTAGAGTGGAACATGCAAAGGATAATTCTTTATGGAGCTCAAATCAAGGGCCTGCAATGCAAAAACCTGGCGCGCTACAAGAGTCGCCACTCGAGCTTTTCAGCACAGTTCAGTGAAGCTTCAAGCGTAAAGCGGCTCGCAAGCGAAATGAACTGTGCCACGGCCTTTTGCGGATGGAAACGGTCAGACCTGACGCATTTTTGTCCCATGCTTCTCGAGCACCTCGTGGCTTATACCTATGGAAGTACTCAAGAACAGCAGACGCTCCACAGGTACCGAAGGCATAAACATGGCGCCATTTTGAAAAAGTCGCATGACGATTTTGTTTGCTTCTGTGATTGACTGGTGGAGTAACGCCGACGCGCACGGTCCGTCGGCCCTTGTTGCCAACTGCTGTTCTTTTCTAAATTGTATCCTACTATAGGCGTGACACCATCGGCTAACACCCGTCTGATCTTCACTGTAGAAGGGCGTCAATCCTCCCCGCCCCGTGGACAACCTAATTTCTATGTATTCGAGCTCGATTGATCTTGAGCCAAAGCCAGAGCCATCGTCCGGGTACTTAAACACGAACATCCGGGTACCCAAACGAGAGCATGCGGCACCCAAACGAAAATATCCGGGTACGCAAACGAGATCCTCCGGGCACCCAAACAAGGAACTTTACTGCGTGCTCATTGGAACAGTCCATCGGATCATCTGTGAACTGGGTAACTAAACGTGACAGTTATGACAGGTGTAGACCAGACAAAACTATCGTCCATACTACTGCACTGGGATGTCGCTGCGGGTTATGTCATGCTCGCATGAACTTTCGATCACGGAAGATGCCAGCAGTTTTGACAAAATACGATTAACTTCCCGTACCTCCGTCTACATAAAGATAACATATCTATCAATTCTAATCCATACCATCCATACAGTTCTAATAAAGATAACATCCCTCTCCCCAAAAATGCTAAAAAAATGACCCGCACAAGCCCGCCACAGGAAGAAATCCGTCCTGAACAGAAAGAAAGAAAGAAAGAAAGAAAGAAAGAAAGAAAGAAAGAAAGAAAGAAAGAAATTTCTTTTCTTTTTCTAACCGACAGCGATGCAATGACGTCTTAACATTTTAGTAGTCACGGCCGTCTGTGCGGCGCGACGAAACCCCGCGCAATATGTGAACGCCTTTTCTAAGTTGGCGTGTCTCACCGCGATGTACTTATCTCTGCTTCCGCAGGACGCACTCGATGGCGATGGTGAGCTGCATGCAGAAGGGTGTCACGGAAACGGCCGTCGAATGAAGATAGTGTTTCGTACAACAGCGCAGCTCACGCAGAGGCATAGCTGTGCGGTTTGTCGTCATCGGACTACCACTCCTCCTCCTCCTCCTCCTCCTCCTCCTAGTACTACGACTACTACTACTACTACTAATAATAATAATAATAACAATAATAATAATTGGGGACTGCTTCAGCTTTGACTTTAAGAGTGGAACGCGAAAGCATTGCTACGCACCATCTGCTTACAGGCTTGCAACCCCACCTGTTTATGTATGTATGTATGTATGTATGTATGTATGTATGTATGTATGTATGTATGTATGTATGTATGTATGTATGTATGTATGTATGTATGTGTGCGTACGTGTGTGGCGCCATCTTTGGAGAAGTCCAGATAGAATGGAATGACAAAAAGCGGAGCCAGTTGGTGGAGGTTCATCCTATAGCAGAAAATGCGCAGACACGGACAAGACACAAGTTGCCCGGTTCTTGTTGTTGTTTTTTTTTTCTCTTATGTAGGTGTCTCCAAGCCTCAATTTCTAAGTTGGAATGCATTAAGCAAAAATGCATAAATAACTGGAGCATTTCTGACGATGGCTACTTCGTTACACTTGTTTACTGGTATTATAAACAGTGGAAAACAAATGATGACCGTCAATTCCAGGTGTTAGAAAAGTTCTCGTTCCAACAATGCCTACTAATACGTGACATATTTATCTTAGAAGACTCGTTGGATGGTTCTGACCACTTTGTGACTGACCTTTGGTAGCCGTGAGCCCAATATCTCGACAAATGAGGAGATTCGCTTTAAATCCTGCAAACCGAGCTCCTCCTCAAGTCGTTATGTGCTGTGTGCCTGGGATCACCGAACAAGTCATACACATACTGAAGATGACACTCGCTGAATTCTCAACAAAAAAATTAGCCGTGCCTCTGCTATCGCAAACACCCATCTCAAGGATAGCCATAGGGGCTTAGCAAAGCATTGCAAAGTTAAGGCATTGAGGGACCCTTGTTAAGAAAAGGAAAAGCGACCTTTAAGGAAAACCACACCTAACTATTCATGCACTACACAAGCTGACTCACTCTCGTTCTCTCTTTTTCTTTCTCTGTGTGTGTCCCGTTGCCTCTGTCGTCCGCCGTAGCGGACTAGTGGTTATAGTGCTAGGCTGATTTATTTATTTATTTATTTATTTATTTATTTGCTTATTAAATGCGAATCATTTCTTAGCGAACTTCGGCGACCATCCATCCATCCGTCCGTCCATCCATCTATCTATCTATCTATCTATCTATCTATCTATCTATCTATCTATCTATCTATCTATCTATCTATCTATCTATCTATCTATCTATCTATCTATCTATCTATCTATCTATCTATCTATCTATCCGCCTACGACTTTGTGCTCTCCTTACCGTTTCGTTAATGGGATGTATACGAAAATTGATATGCCACAACATGACTGCATGACGAACATAGATGACAGGTCGTAACATGAAAATCACGAGATGCATGTCATAAGCGGCATGATTTACATGCTATGGACTTGGTGCTCTTGCGGCCGTTTCGCTAACTTCTTATGCACCAAAATCGGTACAGCGAGACGACAAAGCAGATACACTTTACGTTCCTGATGCGTGCTTCGCATTTCCTTCATTCCCACTGCACGTGGGATCTGCCAATTTATTTATTTATTTATTTATTTATTTATTTATTTATTTATTTATTTACTGTAGTGGGTCGAGGGCAAGCATAGGTTCCCCAGCTCGGTAACGGGGCGCACGACGACGGAACGATCATTATAGCGGCGTTCTAACAGCTAAAAGTGCTTTGTGTTAGCACTTCTAAGTAGGACGCCGTCAACGACGGTGTGGATACGCTGCGAAAGCATGACGTCTTTATGACTCGCACTTTGAGGTGTCTCCCGCGGCTACAGCGGGCCAAGCGCAAAACAATCTTGCTTCGGCGGTTAGCAAGGCTAGCCTGTCGCCACTTGCGACTAGGAACCGTATTATACACGGAGGCCGCCGGCCCAGCGAAGTAGGATCTCTCGGAGTCATGTCTCCGTGCAAGGCTCATGAACAGTTTGGAAGCCTACACACGAAACGCTTTAATGTTATTGAAATTATATTTGTGTTACTTCAATACTACCAAGGGTGCGTATAAAGGGACGAGACCACAATAGACCAACAGGCCAACTAGGGAAGGAACGTCCTACGAGACGCTGCTTTTTTCGAGTGTTTAAAAGCGTTGCATAGACGGTAGCGGATCTGCCATCGATCTATTGGTTATAACGAAAGAGTGATACAGAGACACCGATAATGCATGAATGCTAATAAGAAGGGCACATGGTTGGCCACCATGGTGTGGGAGAGGGTAACAAGGAAAGAGAGAAAAGTGTCAGTATGGGAGGGTGCTGAATGCGTGCGCGGACGGCACCACACGTAAAGGTAGCCGATGAAGTCATTTATTTAGAAATACACATAGGCACAAGTAAAGGGGCTCGAAATATTTGGAAATTGCCTCTTACAGGTCTAGAAATACTATATCATAGCGCAATCGGTCCAAACATTCCATAATCCACTTCCGTATACCTACATCGCCGTCCTTTCGAGATTATCATGACACTGAAATAAGGACCTATTAAAACATAGATCCTTGTCCATTATCCTGCATGCAACACAACTCCCCGACTATCGCAGACACTCATTGTTCGAGCGCGTCTCTCGCTGTGCAGTGCGTGCGTACATGTACATGGTCGCAGACGCGTAGTACAAACGGGGCCGTTATCGTATTACCGGAGAAACACCGCGTATTAGGCACGTACGCGGCACGCCTGAGCTCCTCCGCGATGAAGCAGTGCGCTCGAGGAAGCGAGGAGGGTAGATAGCCGTCAATGGCGCTGTAGACTCACCTTCACCATTCATTATTTTGTGTGTAAGCGAAGCATCCACATGGCGGGGGCGGAGATAAGGGCTATCCGCGGTTAGTGGCGTGTTTTTACAGCAGGTCGGCAAGGTTTTCTCTTGTGTTCTGCGCGTTCTCTTCGCTGTCGTGGTCGTTAATAAGCGCAGAAACACTAAATCAAAAGGAGGAGACTGTACGAAAGTGCAGAAGAGCCGTTGGTGCGAGGCTACGGTTCGGCTCCGCTGACGGCGAGAGGAAGGCAGTTTCCGAGCTCACAAGGGTAAAGACTGTCGTTAGACAGCGCAGTATTTCGTCTTCTCCCTTGTCCTCGTTCCGTTCACATTGAGATGGCCGTTCCTAAGTTTCTGAGATGAAGGAGCCGGGAAGAATGAAAAGAAAGAAAGAAAGAAAGAAAGAAAGAAAGAAAGAAAGAAAGAAAGAAAGAAAGAAAGAAAGAAAGAAAGAAAGAAAGAAAGAAAGACCGGGTGTGGGAGCGGGAGGTCGTCAAATGAGTTGGCCCAATTTACAGTGCACCGTTGCACATGGTAATTGATGATCAACTGTGTCAGGGTAGGGCGGCTGCATTTTGATGGTGGCGAAACGATGAGGACCATGCACTGCGCGATGTGAGTTCACGTTGAAGATATCCCACGTGGTCGAAACTTCAGGAGTCCTTCAGGATCAGCAGCCTAGTGCCATAACCATTAGACCACCGTGGCGGGGATGTTTATCAGTGTATATCATAACCATCACCCAGAACATGTAGTAAGCATGTACGGCCCATAGCCAGGCAAACAACTCCAGCACTCCCCCCCACTAAGTGTTTCCTCGATCGCTCTCTCTCAATAACGGGCCTGAAGAAACCACAACCGCCGCATGCCAGAGATATCGGACGCTATAATTGAAGCCCACAGGGGAAAGCTATCTCGGTATTCCGTGATGGGATCAGCATACAGAACGGCACAAACTATCAGCAAACTATCAGTGAACTATGCACCGCGTATGGCTTGTTTTGCTCGAAAGCAGCTGAGGTCGCGCCGAACGAATTCGCGGCACGTAGTGTACCGTACGTACACACAGAGCTTCGCGAACGGAATGCGAAGTGCAATGCAACGCGGCCTCGACTGCAGCTGCTAGAGGCTGACTTCATGGCTGTCGACTTCGAAATATAAGCGCACGTGCGAACACTGAGAGTCGTGGAATGCATGCCTAGGCAAAATGGTTGGCTGTTTATTATTTTTTTTTCGACGCGTGGCTACTGCAGCTACTGCGTGTTTCATTGCTCACTTTTTTTTTTAACCATCACGAGAGGGAGTGCACTTTTAACGCGATAGTGTTAGAGAGAGAAAGATGGAAGTGGGAGAAAGGCAGTGAGGTTAGTGATAACGTTAAGGTAGTGTGGTGGTTATGGTGCTCGGCTGCCACCCCCCCCCCCCCCCAAAAAAAAAGAAAAAAAAAAGAAGAAGAACGCGCGTTCGATCAGGGCCGCGGCGGTCGCATTTTCGATGGATGGGAAAATGCCAGAGGCCCATGTACTGTCTGTGCACGTTAAAGAACCCCAGGTGGTCAAGAATCCCGGAGTCCTCCACTACCGCCTTTCTCTCCTCTCTAACTCTTTCACTCCCTTTCCCCAACCCCCACGATCGCTTAGCCGTGCTCCCTACATGGGCTGCAGAAATTAGCGTCCTTTCCTTGAACGAAACCACAATGAAAATCCGGCGTTGCTGTCCGCCCCCCCCCCCGGCCTCCAAACACACAGGCCACCCCAAACACACACGCCCACCCACCATGGTGCAGATGCGTTAGTGTACAAAACTGAATTTCTCGAAGTAAGCCCGTCAGCAAAAAAAAAAATAAAAAGTAAACAACGGCTCATCTACAACCAGCACACACAAGTTGGATTGTTATTTCAGTGTACGAAAGGACATAGTTCTGTTAACGAAAAAAAGAAAACCAAAATACACACCTATTTTCCAGCATTTCTACCATACCAACACCGAGGCAGCGCCATCTACATAGCACCGCCACCTATATATGGAGGAGGTGTTGGTCCGGGTGTGTTACTAGAATAATCGTCATCCGAATGGCATTGGCGTCCTCGGCAGCGCGGTGTGAAGAGGTGTATAGAGTATTACTACAAGAGGCGCTGGTTTTAAAGAATGTTCTATAAGAAGGCGATCGAGTTCCACTCTTGAAAGCGAAAGTTAAGAGTTCTCCAATTCGTCCTTTGTTTGCGATTCTGTTACTCGCATTCCCCGCTTCGCTGTCAACATTACACTTTTGCCACGTTAACAAATAGGAACAGCGATTGCAATATACGTCATCTCTGGCTGCTAACCAAAACCGTCGTTTTCAGCGTTTCAGCGCCATGCTCCAAAGGGAATTGAGAAACATGTAAAGAAAGAGAGGAATAAAGGTCAGAGCATTTCACTCAGTAAAGGTGGATGACACTAACACAGCTGTAGCGGCGGGATGCATGAAGCCTCCTGCGCGCGCACACGCACACGCACGCACACACACACACGCACGCACACACACACACGCACGCACGCACACACACACACACGACCTGAAGCTTTTTGCACGTCACGTGGCACAGTTCTAACGCGACAGAGATAAGCAGCTCTTTTCGCAGAGAATCCGGTGCTGGCGTAGGCGTCCGCAGCTGAAATAATAATTAATCTTGAAGATATTTACAGCGCAACGTGTAGGACAATTAAGGACAAACGGCGAACGAAAACGACAACGTGTGGTCGTTTTCCTTGCCGTTTGCCATTTTGCCAACTTGCCATTTTGCTGCATAAATAATCATTGCAGATAACCGCCGTATACACAGCAACCCAGAGCGGTCGTCCACGCGAAGCCTTTGCCGTGACGCCGGCAGGTTAGTGAACAAAATTGAATTTATCAAAGCGGTAGTCCCCCAGAGAAGTCTGTGAAAAGCCTGCGCCCATGATAGTTCGTATACTGTAGTTTGGAATGTAACGCGAGAGGCATAATTCTATTACGAGGAAATTCAAATGATGCTAGCATTCTATAGATGAAGGTTCTAATCATGACAAAATTTCGACGAGAAGGCCATATGCCAAAGGGCGTTCCACTGTTAAAGGTGAAACCTAAGAGTCCTCCAGCCCCCCTTCTGTTTTCGCTAGCTCCGTTATCTTTGATCAACTCGCACTCTGTCCACACACGCAGCGACCCGCTTGAAACTACAGCGCGTAGCAGCTCCTCTGTTTAAAATGCACTCCTCGAGTAGAAAAGGTCGATCAGTGAGTCATCGTGTTTGTACGACGAGACCACTTGTCGCTATATACTCACACGCCAAAATGTGAGGCGTTTGACTCCGCTAGTATTCTACCCTGACGGCAGGATATGGATGGACCTGTCATATAATTACAGTGTCGTCCTAGAATTCATCTTGGCCGCTTCGTATCGGTGCAGCAGCACCGCTGACGACACGGCTCGCGCAGTGACAATGATCTCGGAAATGTCGACGAGACCTGCACGACGTGGATGATGGCGCGTGTTCCTTTGCGGCGTGTTTCCGTTATTGCACAATCACACGCACGCACGTACGGAAAGCCTGTTTTTTTTTTTTTAATGTAGTGTGTTGGTATTAGTGTTGGTATTAACACGTCAGTTGCCGCCCTGACGAAGACGAGTCCGCTTGTCGAAACGTTGGCTCCTGCGACATTCCCTGTTCTAAATCGTATTTTGCGATTTGTTCATCAATTCAAGCATCCATCTTCCCCTGAGCTTCTCTTCTAGTTTGGATATTAAGTAATGTGTTAGTATTTAGTCGCAGAATATGCCATTTTTTTAACGAGGGCAGGAAAATACAGTACAAGACACGTATAAGATGCCTTACCATAGATTACGCCATGTTACCGTAAGACAAAGTGAAGTCGTGTTCGGTGTAATTTCCGCCCCCCTTCAGATCAAAATTGCGATCCCTCGCGAAGCTGCTAAGGTTTCCTGGCGCAGAATTTACGCGGAACTAATTTGCCGGTGAAAGGCGTTCTTCCCCGTCAATGCGATTTCCCCGAACACTCGCTAAATGCGTTTCCGGCACCGCTAAGCCGCGGCCCCTTCAGATGTCGCTACGTATTCTAATTAGCACACTAATCCTTGCAGCTTAACGTGCCAAAACCGCGATGTGGCTATGAGGCACGCCATATAGTGGAAGGCTAAAAAAATAAAATAAACTTCTGGAGTGAGTAGGTCTTAGCTCTGACGTGAAGCCGGACCTCCGCCATCTTAGGAGGGGCACGAGAAGACGATATTGCAAATCTAAAAAATGAAGGAAGCTGTTTCTTCAAACGCCTTGCTAGTTTCATGGTCAACGTTTCTGCCGACGGATACTGCTTGATATGTGTCGTTGTGTTATTGGTTTTCCTCGCAAATGTCTTTATAGATCACATCATCGTTACACTCCCGGAGAATTTCATCGGGAACAACGATCTGTTACTTTGCTATAAACCTAACGCTTGGCTTCTACATGACACCAGAGCACGCACCGCTAGCATTTTCGCCTCTATCCAAAATGAAACCGCGCCTGGGCCAAAATTGTGCCCGCGTCTTTTGAGTCAGCAGCCGAGAACCGTATCACTAAAGTCCCTATAGATTGCTCTGCTCCGGGAAATATGTCTAGGGACATTACGTATCATATCTGTACCATTGGGGCGGCGCTATATGTTTTTCGAAGAATACCTCTGACGCGGCCTTTTGTCGGAAAACACGCGACGGCTTCTCGGAAAGCATACGACGCGAGGAAAGCGAACATGCCAGCACACTACAGATGACATGTGACACCGTCGCCCTATACCAGGCGTTTTAAGTTCACAGAGAATCAATGATATTTCATCTTCGATTTTTTTATATAGTTTCGTTAATATTTTCACGCCATTAGCGGTCGTCTACGCTTTCTACTAAGACTGGTAGTAGATGCGTAGACATGTGCTTTGGGTTAATGAGGGGTCTCGTTAGTATTCTGGTATCGTTATTATCGCTGTCCGGCTGCTTAAAGATCACGTGTCAATTCATCTCTATAATGACTTATACTACATGCATTTTAACGAAGAATGCCTCGCGTATTCCGGCGTTCTAAGAGAGTGTCGTCCTTTCGTATTCGCACGTGGGCGCAAGAAAACACTCGAAGATTAATTGTCGCTCAAAGCGAGGCAGAATATATTACCTCCACAAGCGAAAAGTTATCGATTTCCTCACTGCAGTTCATAAGCCAACAAGAAAAGAAACGCAAAGTGTCGCAAAACTTGTTGGTTCTCTTATGGTACGGTATTATGCTCTGCAAACGGGTGAATGACAGTTGCTCAGTTTCGGAACCTTACCTCCATCTTGTCGGCGTGCTCGGAACTCGCATGTTGTGTAGCATTTGTCATTAATTGGTCAGATTAGGCACCACTTGCTATTTTCATAATAAGTGTCCAGTGTATGCGTCTGCTATTGTTTGAGATGAAAGGAAAAAACAAACACCATCCGGCCTCTTTTCACGCTGGTTATTCTTACATGTGTTCTGTTCCGGTTGATGAGGCATACCCCATATGTAGCACCTCCTTGGCTACATCGCTGCCATATTGGACCTTTGCGACCGGATATCCACCAGTTATACGTCACACACACGCACTCACACAGACGCACACTGGCACATGTGACTTCACAGCGCAAATATATCCTCCCGGGTAAACTACCTGAATCGAAACACCGCATTGAGTTCATTCAGTCTCGCCAGATTGAATTGTCTGCGTTGTGTACAGCGCTTGAACAACGTGTTGTGTCAATCGAAGTTTTCATGCCAAACTTCCGCGACCCCGTCGTAGGTTGACGTGGTGTTGTGATGCCCAAAAAGGAAGAGAAAAACGCCACGTTCCAATAGTAATAAGTTAAATCTACGCATTAAGCGCATTCAAGATTTAAGAGATCCTCCATATCAAACGGCACTAAAAGGACGCATCAGACCAGAGCAATTTTTAAGGCCGAAGGGGGTAAGCCACCGTTCGTATGAGCTCGAACTTCGGTTACCCTTTTTTTTTTTTTCAGTCGTGTACGTGTTCTGAACCGACGCACTCTGAATTATTCTACAAAAATAAAAAGAAAAAAAAAACCTCCACGCATCCCCACGAAGTAAACCATGATGAGAGGGCGAAGCTGGGGATCGTTCTGTGTTACCGTAAATCACCCGTGACATTGCCCACTCATGCATGTAAATGAGTGACAACAAAAAACAATTGTTGTGCCATTTTCCGACATTTTGATTTCTGTGATACATCAAGTATGTTCCGCTTACTTTATTCCATCATCGTTCATTATGTTTATCGAGTGTTTGATTTGGTTGCATGTATATGCAGTTGTGAGCCTGACTATTTCATTGTTGTATTAGTATCGATTTGCTTCGTTTCTTTAGTTGTCACTGAAGGTATATTTTGATATCATATTTCAGATTTTTTATTATGTTAGTTTTTGTTAACAACTGTTTATTTGTAGGCAAGTTTGACCTGGTTGACCTGGTTTCTTTTGTACATTTTAATTAGTACAGGAGGTCCCCCTGCAGCCTAGTGCTTAGGGACCTCTTCATGTATGTTATCCTGTTTGTATTGTCATGTTTGAATGAATAAAATTCTTCTTTTTCACTCTCAAGGTCTGTTGTAATGAGATTAAGCTGTATTTGTGCATTTTCTAGCCTATCGAGCATCTTTTCCGCGTCAGAGTACATGCACATTGGCATCAATTTTACATTTATTACTATAACACGATTCGCAAGTGTTATGGAATAGGTGCTCTTTAGCGTTTAGGACAGCTGAAAGACAAAAGTTGAAAAGACGTGTAATAAACTAACACTGCGGCATATTATTAGACCTCTTCACATTTCATTTTTGTGATGTGTTTTGACATTAGGAAGAGTAGTTGGAACTCTGACTACTTCGGTCATTTGAGATTTTCATGTGCATTGTCATTTGAGTGTCTAATGCATGAGTAATGCTAAAACGCATTAGTCCTTGCATTTATAATGTCAATCTAATGTCACATTAGGAATGCATTAGGTTGACATCAGAAACTCAATTTTCATTTTCATAACGGTAATGCCGTTGGTAGTGTGAAAAGGTGATTTACTAACATCAAAACGAAATCATTTCCCACATTAACGGCCGTTTAAGCGCCCTCCTACTTTTGAGAGGTTAATACGTGCGCCGAAAGCCGGCGCCGGAAGTCGCCGCAGACAGCGCAAGTGTTGAACGGCGCCAGCGGGGCGACAGGCTGCGTAAGCGACGACGTATCCAGCTGTCGCGTTATCGCCCATATAGCGTTCCCGCGGGATTGCCCGACCTGTATTACGGTGAAACCTCTCGCGAGTTCGTTGCTCCGTGGCTGAGCAGTGGAAACCTCGCGCGGATGTTATGCGTCACGACAGTTGGTCGATTAGCGGTCCATCCGGACTTCCCTCGAGTCACGTGGGGAATGACTGGGAACGGAAGGTCGACCCTGACCACGCGGGGTTTTTAACGGTTACGTTGACATGCAACGCAATAGAGTACCCGTTACGACTTTCTTTTCAGTTTTTTGTTTATTTTTTACGCTTCGTAGTTGTGGCACCCGGGCATGTGTGAAATATTGCGCACGGCCAAACGTTGATTGGCGATTTCATTTGTTTCGAGGGTTTAATGTCCCAAAGCCACAATATGACTATGAGAGACGTCGTAGTGGAGGGGGGCTCCGGAAATATCGACAACCTGGGGTTCTTTAACTTGGAATGACGTCGCACAGTGCACGAGCTTCAACATTTCGCCTCCATCGAAATGCAGCCGCCGCGGCCGGGATTCGATCCCGCTGACATTCGTATCAGCAGCCTAGTGTCACAGCCTGGAGGCCACTTTGGCGGGGCCACGGCCAAATTTTGCTGGACTTTTGCGAGCGACCCGGTCTGCCGTGACGCGTATAACGTTGAATATGGACCCGTTTTGTTCTCTGTATATGTGTGTTTTCTACGCACGCGTTGTGTTTGTGTTTGCAAGTATTGCCTTGTTTGTATGCAATTGTTTGTTCGTGCTGTCTAAAGAAAAATGACACGTATAAAAGCTACGTAAGACCAAATTTTCTTTTTCTTAGTTCCTTGTAATGTTCTCGGTAAGGAATTGATTGGTAGCTGTAAACTAACGCTTAATGTCGACACATTGTCTCTCCTCGCGCGTATGTTTTTTTCGCGTGCGTTTGCATTTGCAAGTGCGTTATTTTCGGTACAGACTCTTCTGTGGTGTTTTATTGCAGGCTTTTCCTGACAAAAACAAATGAACTTGCAAGAGTCGAGCACAATACAGCCTTCTTGTTCAGTTGTGGCAACCGATGTCTACCTCTAACCTAAAATTTAGTCTGGATGCGTCGCGTTTTCCGTGTATGCTTGCATTTGTATTTGCACGTGTCTCTGCGAGCGCACATGAGCTTGTGTTTAGGACGGGATATATACGTTTCTACGCATCTAGACAGTCAGCAAGGCGAGGCATGAGCTTCACAAAGAAAAGCAACAGAAAACACCGCAAACGTGAGGTAATACGAAAGAACACGTTTCCTTGTCATTTCTTAATTACAAGCTGAAATCTCGACAAGGCGTAGACAAAATTCTACCCAATAGAAGCATCAGCCATGAGCCAACGCTTTCCTCTATTAAAAAGCGTACTCTTCCAAATTCTTAGAAAAAAGAAAAGAATGAAACACGTGCTCTTTTAATTAAAGGGCAATGTATAAACGTCATTTCGACGTGTTGATCCGGTGGAATCTGAAGTCGACGATGCTTGAAAGGTCATCATGTTTTTTACTTATAGGAGTTGTACGGCTTGCAACATCCACCTTCTGACATTTCATTGTCAACAATTACTCGTAATTCCTGCGCTACCGCTCACACCCCCTACTCTCTTACGCACTAATTTTGAAAAAATTCCTTAACTTCGTTCTTCGCACTTCGTCGCTCAGTTTCTCGTGACATTTATTTGACGTCCGTTGACTACGATGCCTGATTCAGTATCTTTTCTACGCCGCAGATTCATCCTCCCCCAATAACAGCCATCGTTGCATACAGAGACGATCAAATTCCCATTAAAGAAAGACCGGCAATGACCGGAGGCAAATACGAACCGCCCCACGCGGTTCATAATAGACGCGTCATTGTTGCGGAGTTCGTTCACCCTGTCACTTCCCTTGAATTTTTACGCATAAAGTTCTGATAGTGTAGTAACGAGAAGCAGCAGAAGCAATTGACCTCGTGAGGTCACCAGTGTCCTTTCTCTTTAGTCGTGTCTTGACAGCGATATTTCAAAATAGCTTTGCAACACTTTTTTGCACACATTAGGAAAATGATGCAAATCATTTGGTGCCGGTCAGAGACGACATGGTTCCAGAACAAAAATTTATCATTCTAGCACATCGTTGTTTCGCTTTAGTAGCCCTCTAAAAACACTGAAAAAAAGTCAAAGCACATATTTCGTGCTCTTTGTGACGTGATTTGTTCGACGAAGAGCCGAAAATGTTCAGCTGTATTTGAAGTCAAACTACAAAGGTCCCTAGTCTTTGCAGTGCTACAATATTTGACTTGCATGTTCACCGGAGCCTCGTCGACTGGTTGGCACCGTTTCGGGGCTGTGTTCGAAAGACGCTGTAGGGCCCCTCTAACGACGCTACCGTCATTAACGCCTCGCGTCCATACTGCTCGACCCGTTGCCCTCCACATTACGCGCAGTTAAGACTGAATGGCCCATTGAAGGAAAGTGCATGCGAAGGCTACGACTGTTGCTTGGTCTATAGTCTGTTTCAAGAGTTCCGTGCAGCAGAGTCAAGGCTACGACGACATAGAGAACAGAATTCTTTCGAAGCGAGACGAAATGGCATTGTTCAGACACGCACACCCAGCTTCGTCTTCCTTCTTGCAGGGCTGCAGCTGCCATTGCCGCACCTGTCATTGGCCGATGACAAGCCACAGAAGGACACGTTGAACACGTGTTCGCCCTCCTGATTGGCCGGAGAGGGCTGTAGCTTTCACAGCATGTGCTGCACGGAACTTATGAAACAGACTATAGCTGATCAGTGTCGAGTAACGGGCGCGAGCGTTCTACGAGGAAAAACGTTGCCGAATGGCCTGCGGCTAACACGCGCACGTCAAAATGGCGATCTGCGTCACAATGTTCAAAGCAGACAATGACGTCAAAGCATTCCGGGAGCCCAGAAGTGTAGAGGTGCAGTCAAATACGAAGCTGTTGGTGTGTACGTTGGTCAACTGGTAAATTCATTCAGAACTCCCAAGGCGACTTAATGTTTAGGTAATTATGTTGAACGGCGCTGTCCCCTATAGCGTCCGGTGGACTTTTTGTTGTCCGTGTAGACACTGGTTTAACTTATGGTGGAGTGACTCATGCCTACACATCTAAGCAAGTATAAACGACGTATGATTTATTTATTTATTTATTTATTTATTTATTTATTTATTCCTGGCACGTACAAGCATATCCAATGCGGTGCGCGCTAACCTCTATTACTTAACCTTCATTAATATCCCTGCCCTTTGAATAACTGTGTTCTGTTGGTAACTTACTTTATGGCATAACGTCTACCTCATACAGCCATATCTTGATGTATATTATATGGCCTTCATTTTGTCAAAATCTTCTTTTATTTGTGTAACAACCCCGATGGGGAGGTAAATTCGAAACATAATTTAGCTAGGCTATAACGCTAAAAAGAGAACGGAAATTACGCTTAGTAGGTGGAACTACTGACCTAATAGACCGCGGACTAGTTATGACATTCGAAGGCTAACGCTTAAATATGCCTCATATATGCTTCAATGACCAACTTGTGGTACGCAGTATTTTGTAAGTAATTAAATTAAATAAATGTATTCAACCCTCAGTCAGCAATTATTGACCTGGCGCACGAAAACTACGCTTCACAAAATTATAACTGTGCCAACGATGTTGAAAATTCCATTTTTTCAATTTCGTTTACGTGTATGCGGTTTCCTCTTCGACACTGCGTTCACGTCTCACATAGAGGCCTTCTTTGTGCGTTGAAACGCGAGTTATTTGTACTGGTCCGTGTTTCGTGGAGGGCAGTATACACCCAGCTGCGACACTCATGTTGCGGCGACAGTCATCTGCTGTAAAATGTCAGATTTCCACGTCATCCTTTGCTTTGTTTTGCTTTCTTTTTCCTATCGGAAATACTCATGGGAAAAGCCTCAGCCGGATGCTCCATCGTTTGCCGAGTCCCTTTGTCGGATTGCATAGCGTTAATTTGTCGTTGTCGTAGAAGTCTTAATTTATGGCGTCTTAATGTCAAAGCCCGGTTATTATGACGCACGCCCCTGTAGCGGAGGACTACACAGTAATTTCGACCACCTGGGATTCTTTAACGCGCTCCTAAATGTAAGTACACGGATGTGTACGTGTGTGCGCGTATGTTTGTGTGCATGCGTGTGATGAGTGAGTGGGAGAGTGAGTCGGTGTGTGCGTTTGATTTTGCTCCCATCGAATGGAGCCGCCGTGGTCGAATAATAATAATAATAATAATAATAATAATAATAATAATAATAATAATAATAATAATAATAATAATAATAATAATAATAATAATAATAATAATAATAAAGTAGTTGTTCAATATTATCGTTGTTCTAAGCTGATGGCGACATCTGATACTTGCAGTATGGTAGTGACAAGGCTAATTCACTATCCGATTTCTCACTAACTTTTTCACTATCCGATAATTCACTATCGATCTGTTAATTTACTCTCCCTAGAACAGCACAGTTAAAGATAGCGCACTCAATAAGTCGAAAACGGTCGCTCGCTCCCACAAGATATGTCCGGGTATAGAGATAGGTGAACTCGGAAGCGTTGAAACTGGTCCCTTATGGCAGAGGGAAGACAAACAGGCCATATAGCCGTATCCAAACAAAAAAGAAAAGAAAAGCAAGCAAACAAACAAACAAAGAAGATCACCATCGATTTGTACGACTTGTATCCCAGATATCTGATACACAAAGGACAGTAAAAAAAAAGTCGCGGTTCGTTTTATTTCTCCAGAAAAACTCTACTGTATATATATGGCCATCGAACAACCCATGTACAACATTAATAATTAACACGGCGTTCGGACGACTGCTAGTAGGCTTGTAGAAGTATATATATATATATATATATATATACTGTGGGCCAAACGTATTTGGATAAAATAGCAGACACGACTTCGCGGTCCCGCGGTCGCAACGGTTGGCAATAAACGATAACCGCGAAGTGTACTATTTCACTCTCTCTCTCTCTCTCTGTATAGGACAGACAGACAGACAGACAGACAGACAGACAGACAGACAGACAGACAGATAGATAGATAGATAGATAGATAGATAGATAGATAGATAGATAGATAGATAGATAGATAGATAGATAGATAGATAGATAGATAGATAGATAGATAGATGCATCTGCTGGCGGCGCTAGCTTTTTGGAAGCACGTGTATTGCGCACACTAGATAGAACACTGCCGCATTTGGTGTACGACCGCTCGCAGCAATCCAGATGAACTTCAATCGTAATTCTCTGTGTTTTCTAACTTCACAGTCGTTCGCGTCAATACGTGGTTCGTACAGTGCAACTTCTAGATGTGAAGCTATAAGAGCAGCCGCATTGTTTTGGCTGACGCGACGCTGTCTCTGCTGACTGCCGTCACAGCAAAGCATTTAGCGAAAATGAAAGTACGACCCCTGATAGCTTAAATGTCATACAAACGACATTACATGCACTGTCGAGACATTTATTAGAGTTCATGACCTTAAACCGTAGGCTTGGCGAAATTTCTGTGTCCCAACGTGCGTCACGAAGGCAAACGCACGAATCGCATTATTTGCAGGTCGCGCTTAAAGAAAAATTGTGAAGGGGCGCTTTTATTAATCTTATCTAGATCAGGCGCCCGTTTATAAGTGCATTTGGCCGATAGCATTACTTCTTTCTTTTCTTTTTTTCGTCGAGCAGATAAGAAAGGAGAATGTTCTGATAAAAAATTATAAGGAAATAATATATATAAATAATATAAATTATGATAAATATAGTCGTCTCCGTATAAATATGGAATTTATATTAATTATAAGAAATATAATCCTTTCGATATATACATATAAAGTATATAAATTATAAGAAATAAAATCATTTCTATAAAATGTATGAATTCTATAAACGATAAGAAAATTCTACTGTGTAACTCCTCTGAAACACTTGCAAGCGAAAAACCTGTTAGACATTTTGGTAAATGCACTGGAATACTCTGAAATGCGTCAATTAAGTAAAAAAAGAAAAGCTAGTCGCAAATGCGCAAGCCGTGAGGGAGGTAGGATAGATTTTCGTCTTTCGTGATAAACGTGACGCATCATTAGTTTATTCCGCACGGCGACCATGCAAGGAAACCGAGCATAGCAGAAGCCTCGTACAATCCGTCCATATAAGGCCTTAAAACGCAAAAGTTCCGAGACACGATCTCATGAACGCATCCATCTCCCGGCCATATGCAGGCGGGGAATCACGTTCCTTCGCAGAATTGTTTTGAAGGAGCAGTCTTCTCACACCGCGTGTCTATTCTGCAAGAGGCATCGGCAGAAAACAATGGCCATTGAGACACTCGCTCGGAATTGCTTCCATTTCTTTCTTTCTTTAAACAGCGAAGCTGTTTATGCTTTTCGTTCTTTCGTCCGTATCACGCATATGACCTTGAAGTGACTCGCCTAGCAACCGAGAGACGCTACGTCTACCAGCATAACTTTGCATGTCCTCGACATCATGCTACGCCACGTAACATGACGTGACAACGACACGTGAGAAGAAGAAGAAGAAGAAGGTGATGATGATGATGATGAAGACCCAGACGAGACAAGCGCCCATCATCTTCGCTAGTGCAAGCACCTCTGAATTTCCTTTCTTTTCTGTCTGCCTGTCGCCCTGTTCGTTTCTTTCCTTCTTTCTTTCTTTCTCTCTTTCTTTCTTTCTTTCTTTCTTTCTGTCTGTCCTTCTTTTTTCTTTCTTTCTTTCTTTCTTTCTTTCTTTCTTTCTGTGAACAGAGACAGAGAACTCAGCTCCAAGCTTGTAACAGCCGTCGCGTCGTAAGACTGATTGAGTTCTGGGGTACGTCATAAGACTAACAAGCAGGCTGGGCAGTAATGAGATTACAGTTATTAAATTAATTTTGCCGTCACGAATAATGCCGAAAATCACTTTTGTGCGCCGGAATTTAGTAGGGTAATGAATTATTCCAAGCGAATAACTTCAAGAAAACGAACTCATTACTTTCGACCAGAATATATCGTGCATCTTCCTTTAGCCGTAATAACCTGACAAAGAAAGGGGGAAAAAAAATAACGAGGACAAATTAATCTGTGCGCCAAACCTCAAGCGTTGGAAGGAGGCAGACGCACAGAAAACCGCGCGTATGGGCTGTAATGTATATTCGCAGTAAACAAATGTGTATATAAGTTAGTGCCCTAATGATGAACTTTTGATGCAGAGATTTCAAAGTCATTCAATTACTTCCCAAATGTAATGGCAATGTAATGTCATTATTTCTCGCCGGCTTCAGGTTGTAATGTAATCTTTACACCTTTCAAAATTCTAGTGAAGTTATTAGCAATATAACTTATTCGTTTAGCTGTGCCATCTCTGCTAACAGGAGAGCAGGCCCAGGGGGCTTTCTTACGTGAGAAGCAGTAACAGTCAAGACCATGCACCGGCAATAGCATCTGTCTACCTGTTAACACTTGTCAACATTAGCCAATGGTTGGACAGCACTGGCCGATGCTTGTGCTGATATGCTCCGAGCGCCCTTTTCACTTTAAAGTCCGCAACAAGTTTCGTAACGGAGGTTTTATTCAAAATTCAATAAAATTTTAGGTTTGCATTGGTTAATTACAGACTGATACTACAGCGCGCATGCCGTCTGAGAATATCTTTCTCATCGTCATCAGCCTGTCTACGCCCACTGCAGGGCAAACAAGTTTCGTAACGGAGGTTTTATTCAAAATTCAATAAAATTTCAGGTTTGCATTGGTTAATTACAGATTGATACTACAGCGCGCATACCGCCTGAGAATATCTTTCTCATCGTCATCAGCCTGTCTACGCCCACTGCAGGGCAAAGGCCTCTCTCATAGATCTCCAATTATCCCTGTCCTGTGCTAAACTGGGCCCAATTTATCCCTGCAAACTTCCTGATCTCATCTGCCCACCCAACTTTCTGCCGCCCCCTGCCACGCTTGCCTTCTATAGGAATCCACTCTGTTACCCTTAATGACCAACGGTTTTCTTGTCTTCGCATTACATGGCCCGCCCACGCGCTCAGGTGAACCCTAAAGCAATGTCTGAAACCGCATTGCACATTGCGGTTGAATGCTTGGCAAGGAAAACTTTTGAAGTGAGTAGTAGCAACAGAGAGCAACGTTTTCTTTAAAGCCACAGTGACTCGTAAAAAAATCATTTTAAAATAAGGCGCGTGACACAAAATACAGCGTTCAATGTACAGATTTGCGGAAACGGATGACTAGAAGCTTTAGCAAAGTCCCGAAATAAACGGCACAAAGGCAGTGAACTGAATAAATTTGTAGTAGTTTTGCCTCAAATAGTTTTACCTCAATTTACCCCTAGCCTCAAGCTAAAGACTGCGAGCAAGTCACGCCTCAACCAGGAGCGTGCGCTTCGAGGCGGTCCTGTCTACGTCACGGCCTTCCACTATCGTGACGTTGGTCTCACACTGATGACCGTTGAGCTATGCACAAGTACTTGAAAGGAACTTAAACGCTAATCTGCAGCTGAGCAGCGCTGTACGTACGAATTGTCAAGCATGTGCTGTGATGCCTTCTCTCAGGCGAAGCTTGTATTGAACAGTCTATGTCGGCGTGAGTTGTCGGCGTAGTCACGCCAAAGCCTGGAGCCCTCTATTGAAGTGT